>JZKD02S1672683.1:327232-350962 GCA_000966675.3 Picea glauca | reverse complement strand
TCCTCTCTTGCTTTATTCACAAGAATTTCACTTTAGGGGTTAATCTTTGTAATCAACTATGATGGCTAAAATTGGTGCAATGGATTAATATTTTCCGTTATGTTTAATTGACAGAATACTCAAGAAACAACTCAAGCTGTGAAGAAGTTACTTGTGGCCAAGGCTAAAGCCTATCTTGTGGATGTGCTTGCCCATAAGAGAGCAACACCTTTCCGTCACTTTTGTGGGGGTAGGACGTACTGCCCAAGCAAAGTCTCGACATTCAAATGGCCAGGGATGCTAGCCTGTAAAATCTGTTCAATTTTTGTTACAATTGTTGAAGAATGCATAAAGCAATGCAGAGGTTTTAATCATACAACATATCCAGAATGATTTCCTTTTTGTTTGTCAAGGCCATAGCTGACTTTACATGGTTAAACTAATTATCATTATAATCTGTATTCCTTTGATAGGTGAAGGGACTTAATGTGGATGCACTATAAATTTCTCACATCCAAGTAAACTAGGCTCAAAAATAGCGGAGATGAACTTATCGTGCCCATGGAAGGATATAATTAATAGGATCATATGACAAACTAAATGTTTGTTAAGATTTAGAGTCATTGTGAACTCCGTAGGGGTTGAGTAGGTAGTTAGGAGGTGAGACTGGAGCATGGCCCTCAGGCCCATATTTACAAGTTTTTCTTAATTCTATTATTTATACCTCTAGTTATTTAGTTTTATATCACCATTTTCAAGGATTTTACCTATTTAAGACAACAAGTTTTAAATTTTTAGGGGGGTTTTTAGGCAGGTTTTTAGGGTTGTTTACAGGACACGCAGCTTAGCTTTTTGTCCAGAGTCAAGAGGATGGGTGGGTAGGTGGGACTTTGGTCCCAGATTTCAAACTAAGGCTCTAATACCATGTGTAAGAACCTAATTTAACAAATCCTAATAAAATTTATAAATTTAAACATTAAGATTATTCAGCATAAGCAATAAGTAATTTCATTCAACACTTAAGCAACATAAATTTAAATTTATGAACAATAATATAATAAATTACATAACAACCACATAACACATCATAATCACTAAAACACATACCTTTGTCTGATGCTAATTCTCCAATCTCTAGTTGTCCTCTCTGCTTCTCTGTCCAAACTCTACCTAATGCTCTGACCAAACCCTGCCCAAAACTGACTAACCACCCAGCCAGCTAGGAGCAACCTATCCATCTCCCTAGCTCTAGGATTCCATGGGATTCTTTGTCCCCGAGCCCAAAACTCCCAGCAACCTAGTGCCCCCTGCAACAGTTCACCCAAACTCCAAACCAGAAAATAACCCTCATAAAATACAATCCTCTCCTGCAATAATGATCCTTCCCCAAATTTTCATAATCCCTTCCCGAAGGCCTCTGCCCAGTCATATCCCCCTCCATTCATCGACTCCTACCCTCCTTTAATTCCACCCACCTTATCCCTCCATTTATTACCTTATCCTTCCATTTATTACCTTATCCCTCCACTCAATGCTCCATCCCCCCCCTGGATACGCAAAGTCTTATAATAAATAAATTAAAGTTATTAAGCTCTTTAATTCATTACCCAAACCTTTAATGAGTCAATTAATTAATTAATTAATCAATCAACAGATATAAACAATTATTAATTAATTAATTAATTAATTAATATTATTAATAAATAATCAATTTTTAACTAAAATATATTAGGACAGTTAATTAGATAATTAACTATACTTGATAAACCCTATGCAACTATTTAACTAGGGTTGTTACATTTCTTGCATGATTTAGCAATCATACAAACATGAACAATTTCTTATAGCAACTTAAGTCATTAAGTTGACATTCCATGATATATTTGGTTATCGAGTACTGGATCCTATTTTAATAGTTTATTTTCAATGAATTTGTTCAATGGATTGGTTCAATAGTATCATCTTGGTGATTTTGAGTCTACTTGTGGTGTTTAGGGTGATGAGTTGCAAGTGAAAGCGAATAATTTAACCTCTACCAAGGCACAATTGCCTTATGATTTTTAATATTTGGACAACTACAAGCGAACTAAAATTGTCAATTGTGCTAAAAATATATGAAAAATATAAATACAAGGGGAAATAGGTTATTCCCTTATGGGTGAACAATAGATTCTCTATTTGGGAAATTACTCAAATAAAACTTTCAATTTGTTTTCATTGATTTGTTGGCTTTGTGTGGCATGTTGATTATCAAATCATATCTTATGATTCGATTTCATAGTCAGATTATTTGGCTTGGGGATTTTAATTATCACATTTCTCTTTTCCATCATGGTAATAAAGAACTGGTAGAAACAAATGACTGGAAATATGTGTTAGAGAAAGATCAAATAGTTACACATACTTTATACAAAATGCTTTGTTGTAGTTGTTCGGTTCTACTAGACATTGATTTGAAGCTTAGTCTCTTTAAATAAATAAAATCTAGCATGCTCTATGACAACCTCAAATTGGGCAGAGAGAAGGACATGTATTCAAAGGATGTAATGAAGGAAAAATATATTTATCTTCTACTTACACGTAGAAAAAAAAATAATACTTCTATGTTGGAGGAAACTTAAACTCAAGAGAAAAGCATCACACACTTGCATGATAATCACAAGTTAATGTAGTTCTAATCATTTGATCGATCACAATTGATCAAATAAAAAATAGTTCTCTAAAAGTGTTCAGAATACAAAATCTTATTGAGATTCATAATGTAACACCTCAGGTTTTTGAACCCCCATTTTAAATAATGTATTGTTACAATGCTGAGAGACCAGAGTGCCCAAACAATTATTGAAGGGCCAGTATGCCCAAGAAATGTAATGTTTTGATCATTAATAATAACAAATACACTATTGGCTGCTAGACGGAAAAGGAATAGACTTATAGGGGGCTATGATTCCAAAAGAGAGGGAACTTGAGGGACTAAGTGTTCATTCCTTTTTTTCTTATTACCCTTTTTGATTAAGGGAGGGGATCGGTTATGTGAACTTCTTAGAGAAGGCCAGGAGGTTCTTGTTTTCCCCACGAGGTTACTTAAACCCACATATGGTCTGATGGGGGGGGTTGGACTGATGACTTGTTCATTGTTTTCTCATTCCCTCACTCATTATTTCCTCACGCACTCCCATGCACCCCCCCTGACTCATCCATTGATCCATCATCACCTACATCTTGGCTTGGAAAAGGAAACAGAGTTGTTGAAGAAATTAGCCACAAGATAATTGGCTATAGTGGTCGCTGGTGTGATCCAGCTGTGACCTGGGGCCTGCATGTCTAAATTGCATTGGCATGTGCCATGTTTTGATCACAACTACGAGTCCTAAGAGTTTCAGCATTGAGATTATAGACCAGTTATGATGGAAGCCCTCGCAGGAAGGATAAGGACTACCTAAGGGAATGCATGGAAGAGAAGGGTGGAGGTCCATTCTCTCGGGTGGCACAGGCTGGGTAGAAGAGGGATGTGTACTTGGATTGTTGTGGGTGTCAGGAAACCTGTGAGAGCTTGAGAGCTAACTGGTTTGGGAGCCCAATTACACTCTGGAACCATCCTTGTGGATTCATAGCCCTGGCTTGAGGGTGACACTGTTGTTAGGGTTTAGAGCAGTGGTGTCTATGGTTGGGTGGAATGTCCTTGGTCTGCATCCATTCGGTGTTGTATTTCATAAATATAAGTGCTCTCTATCGTGATATTACTATCTGTGTATGAATGTATTATGTTGTGTAGTTTAGTTGTCATTTACATGTATATGAATGTATTTCTGTTGTGTATATTTAATTATCATTTAACATAATCTTTAGATCTTGCATGATTGTTAGATATTGTTATGCATGTCATTAAATTTGTTTTCTTATGCATCCTTAATAAATAAAGAAGGTCAGCATGAGAAATAATTCCAAGGGTGGGCTTCTAGGTAGCGTACCTAGCCTGTGGGTGGTTGGGTATGTTACAGATTGGTATCAGAGCTTCTGGTTGAAACATCAGGCCGGTATGGGCCAGGTCTATTGGTCAGAATCTCGTGGTCGAGATCGAACTCTGATCGTGAAGTTGAAAATCTCAGGAGGAATGGCATTGCAGATGCTACGCAGGATACAAAATGTCATATAACCTATGTGAGGGTTCAAAGGATCGTGACCATTCCTTTTTAATTCAAGAACGATATCCATGGTAGGATCAAGGAGATTCAGGATCATTGGATTGGAGGACAGGTAAACAAGGGTTGTTCTATGAAAAGGAAGAAAGGTCAAGGTCACAACCTTCGGATCCCATTGGAGAGAGAGATCAATGGCCAACAAGCATTGCGGGGAACCAAGTTGCACAGGAGATAATTTCCCAATGCGGTCTCGCAATCCAAACCTAGGTTTCCTTGGGGGGTTATGTTTGAGAATCAGGAGAATTGGAGGGTGAAAAGAAGGTTACTCCAAAATGTCAATGCATGCCCCCATAAATTGAAATGCATGCAATGATGTGACAGGTAGGGCTTGAACATCGAAACTTTGGATATCTGAAGTAGATGGGGATTGTCGATCCATAAGAGGACATGCGTCAACCGATTGCATGCTCCGGGTGAAAGAACTCTGGGAAAGAGAGAGCGAGGAGAAGTTGAGATTTGAGACTCCTGAAGCCCAAAGAATTGGAGACCCAAAGTAAACATTGACTTTCAAATCGTCTGAATTAGATCCTGACCGTCGATCACCCAGAGGTTACATGTCAGCGTATTAGCAACTCTGGAGGAATCCGTTTGAGATATTTTCAGTTGAGGTTTGAGACTCCTGAAGCCCAAAGAGATGGAGAGCAGGAGAAAACCCCGACCATTCAATCATCCAAGAATATCTCAGCCATTGATCTACCAAGAGCCACGCGTCACCAGATCCATGAATTCAAATAAAATCCATTGGGGCCAAATAAGTTTGAAATTTGAGATTTCCGGAGTCCGGAGTCCCGAAGGAATCATAGTTGTTGATCCGCAGGGGACACGCGTCAGAAGGTTGTGAACTTTCGATAAAAATATTTTCAAGAAAAAAGGTTGAAGTTTGAGATCTCCAAAGTCCAGAGCCTCGAAGAAATCATAGCCATCAGATTGAGGAGGACACGTGGAGAAGATCTGTGGAATCGCAGTGAAGACCCGACGTGAAACCTAGTCATCTGATATAGGAGGACACATGGCGACAAATTAGCCAGTTTGGGAATTCAGAGTTCAGGAGAATTGGAAGTGTGCTAATTTGAAAACTCCCGAAGCCCCAAATCCCAAAGAGATGAAGTGATAAGGCACGATGACATCACTGGGGATGATGTGGAAAGATGGGATGTGTGCCATGTGTCAGTAATTTTTGGGCATTTGGAACATTGAAAATTCAATTAGAACGTGACACATGTTACCGACCTGATTGAGACACGTGTTCTCTTCCAACATTTCTCCACGTTGCGACAGATCATGCAGTCTGGAAAAATGGGAACTCCAGAAGGGAAGGAGGTGACAGGTTGGTTGGGTCGAAAAATCCTAGAGGTCCGAATGCCAAAGTATATATCGATCATTGATTCTAGAGGACATGCGTCGAGCGATCATCAACTCTGGGTAAAAGCACTCTAGGAGAAAGTGCAGGAGAGAAGTTTAAAACTTACAAAGCCCAAAATGTCGAAATGATTCACAGTCACCGATCTGTGGGAGGAAACCTGTCGGTAGATCAGGAACCCCAGGTAGAAGCGTACTGGGAGGAGGTAAGAAATAATAGTAGAGACTCTCGAAGCAAGGAGTCTCAAAGAATATCTCGATCGTTGATCGTGAAAGATGACAAGGACCGTTGATCTGGTCCTAGCTAAACGATCTAAAGTCCCGAAGCTCTAGAAAAGTGCTTTTTTAGCTAATCATGGGGTCATGGCCTTGGTCATATGTAGGTTGAGAGCTGAGGAAGGAAGGCTAAGGTTCGAATTGGTTGTCTCCAAGACAGAAAAGTTACAAGGGAGGATTTAGCTACGGTTTCTAGTCATGGTCACTTGGGAGGTGGTTTGAAGGAAACACCTGCGCAGGGGGAACTTTGTGTCAGCCAGGGATAACAGGATAATTTTATTTTCAGAGAATGGGGATATGATATCCATAAAAAAGAAAGAAAATTGTAGCATGATTTGACAATTTTGTCTATCATACGCATAATTCTAACAAAAGGGTTGCTTTCACATTTTGCAGAATAAAGAGGCTTAAGCGCATCAGCTCATGATGCATATTGAGTAAATGGGAGAAGGAGAGGGACCCTCTAGTCATGAAAAGGAGGCCAAAGGCTAGAATAATAGAATCGGTAATGCAGATACAAAGTCCAACGGATGCAAGGAAAAAGGAGAATAGGAAACGTTGATAAAAATTGTAAGAAGCTTGAAGATGAAAGTGTATATATACAAAGAAGACTACGAGATACTGGTGAGAGAGAAAATTTATATAAATTCTTGAGTGTTGCAGAGTTTAAATCAGTTGCAGAGGCAAAAAAGGAAGGAATAAAACTCAAGACAAGAGGATGAAGGCAGGTGTCAGGAAAGAGGAGATGCTCGTGGAAGATATGGTTATTCCAGAAGTGCTAGCAGAGCTCATGGAAGCCACTCACCTTCTTACTCAAGAAGGAATTTTTATGCATCGGATGATCTCGTAAGGAGCCCAAAAGTGTCTCCTGTCAGACACCATGGAAGGAAACAAGAGATATATAGTTTACAAGGAGATTTGAGGAAGCTCATGCCACCTTCCTTCGATGGTGAAAGAGAAAGGGAAGATGATGCCGAAGCATGGATGCTTGGTCTCCGTAGTTATTTTCAGTTTCATAACTATTCATAAAACCTGGAAGCCATGATTTCCACCTACCATTTACACAAGAAAGATGCAGTGTGGTGGGACCAAGTGAAGCAAGTGGAACATGTTAATGAAAGTAGGATCACTTGGAAACACTTCAAGAAGTACTTCTAGAAGGAGTACCTCTCAGAGCATTTATATGACAAGAAAATGCAGGAGTTATTTGAACTTAGGTTGGGAAGCATGACTATAGAAGAATACGAGAATAATTTCTTGGGATTGTTAAAGTATGTCAGGTTCATTGGTGATGAGAAAGTGAAATCAAAGATATTTCTAAGTGGATTTCCAGCCTTCTATAAGGAAAATATAAAGTATGATGAACCCAAGACCTTGAATGAGGCCATCAGGAAGGATAAATATATCTATGAGCAAGGCCAGGGAAGAGAATCCCTGCAGAAACATTTGAAGGACAAGAAGAATGTGAAGTCTGATCAGAGGAGGAAAGGATTAAAACCTCCCTTCAATAAGAATTAGCCTAATAGAAATAATCAAGATCAATATGCTACGGAGGATTTCAAGAAGGAATACTCCTTGGGAAAAAGGGGAAGACCACCAATCCAATGTTGGGGATGCAAGAAAGATCACCTATATAAGGATTTCCTACACAGAAAGGACAGAGCAAAGACCGTGCACAACATCTAAGAGGCTACACCAGTTGTAGATATGGGGAGAATATATGTAGCTTTAAATGATCGACAAGTAGAGTACCAGTCCAATATGATCGAGGTGGAAGGTAAGATCATAAATCATCCTGTTTCTATTTTGATTCATTCAAGAGAAATCCATTGTTACATTGACCCTAAGATAGTGGATAGTTTACATTTCGAGAAAAGTAAACTTGGAAAAAACAAGTTTGGTTCAGTTAGCCACTGGAACCAAAAGAAGAATCCATGATATGGTCAGAAGTTGTTCCATAAGTCTTAATGGCATGAATACTAATACTGATCTAAATTTCATACCATTGGGGTCTTATGTTATTCTGATTGGGATGGATTGGTTGGAAAAGCATCATGTTGTCCTAGATTTTCATAACAAAACATTTACATGTCTTGATGGAAAAGGAAAACAGAGCATTGTGAAAGGAGTTCCAAGACCCATATCTATAAGGGATATTTCAGCCTTATAGCTGAAAAGGTATTTTATAAAAGGATGTCAACTATATGCAACCCATGTGGAGGATCCAATTGATACAAAGGGGCCAAGCCTTGAATATTTATCGGTGCTTCATGAATTTGAAGATGTATTCCAAGAAATACCTGGATTTCCGCCAAGAAGGGAGATAGATTTCTCAATTGATTTAGTGCTAGGAACTACCCTGATGTCAAAATAACCTTACAAAATGAGCACACCAGAGCCAAAAGAATTACAAATGCAGTTGGAGGAATTGTTGAGGAAAGGTTACATCCATCCAAGTGTTTCACCTTGGGGATCATCAATACTTTTTGTCAAAAATAAGGATGGAACCTTTAGGCCGTGTATTGACTTTCGACAACTGAACAAGTACACTATAAAGAACAAGTATCCTCTACCTCGAATTGATGACCTATTTGATAAGCTAAGAGGAGAAAAGATATTTTCAAAGATTGACCTGAGGGTAGAATACCATTAAGTAAGAATCAAGGAAGAAGATATTCATAAGACAACTTTTAGGACTAGGTATGGAAATTATGAATTTGTAGTGGTGCCTTTTGGACAGACCAATGCACCAGTTGTCTTCATGTGCTTAATCAACGACATATTCAGAAATTATTTGGACAAGTTTGTCATAGTAATCCTAGATGACATACTTGTATATTCTAAGTCTGAAGAGGAGCATGAACATCACTTGATATTGGTATTGCAAGTATTGAGAGAACATTAGTTGTACACCAATTTGAGTAAGTGTTATTTTTATCAAAAGAAGATCCATTACTTGGGACACATTCTTTCAGAGCAGGGCATAGCAGTAGATCCATAGAATATTGAAGCTATCAGAGGATGGCCAACACCCAGAAATGTGTCAAACATCAGATCTTTTATGGGATTATTTGGCTACTACAGAAGGTTCATAGTAGGGTTCTCTAAGATTTCTCACCCCATCACCTCTTTGAAAAAGAAGGGAACTAAATTTGAATGGACACTCAAGTGTGAAAATAATTTTAATATGTTGAAGGAATTACTTACTAGTGCACCTGTGTTAAAAATTTCCAACCCAAATGAAAGTTTTGTGCTATGTACAGATCTTGTAAGGAAGGAATTGGGGGATTCATCATGCAGAATGGACATGTCATTGGATATGAGTCCATAAAGATTAAAGAACATGAGAGGAACTATGCCACACATGACTTGGAACTTGCTACCATTCTTCATGCCTTGAGGATGTGGAGGCATTATCTCATGGGGAAGAAATTCGAATTAAGGACAAACCACATTGGTCTAAAGTATGTTTTCGAACAACCGACCTTGAATGCCAGGAAAACAAGATGGATGGAATTTTTAAGTGAATATGAATTCGATATCAATCATATCAAGGGAAAGGAGAATAAAGTTGTCGATGCACTTAGTAGGAGAGTGCATCTCATGCATGCTACTGCTGTTAGTATGCATTAGTCAGAATCGAAGAGCATAATTTTATATGGTCTTGTTACAGATAATCATTACCTATAGGTAAAGGAAAACTTACATTGAGGAAATGTAGAACAAAAAATAAAGGAGTACGAGATAAAGGAAGATGGATTCCTCGTGCATAAAAATAGAATCTATGTTCCTAGTTTTGGAGAATGGAGGAATTTTGTATTGAAGGAAATGCATGATGTTCCTTATGTTGGACATCTCGGTTACCAGAAAACAATTACTATTGTAAAAATCTAGTTCTTTTGGCCGGGAATGAAGAAGGATGTTGTTGATTACATCGCTCGATGTATAAAATGTTAGAAGGTGAAGGATGAGAAGAGGTACCCAACGGGTTTGCTGCGACTATTGCCAATTCCAGAGAAGAAATGGGAAGTGATCACCATGGATTTCATCACAGGATTACCCAGAACGAATAATAAATAGGATTCAATCATGGTGGTGGTTGACAAATTAACAAAGGCTGTTCATTTTGTGCCCATGAAGACAACGCATACAACAACTAATATTGCATAAATTTTCATGAAGGAAATTTCTAGGTTGCATGGGATACCTAGGACAATTGTCTCAGACAGAGATATGAAGTTTACCTCCAATTTATGGAGGGGATTGTTTAAAGGATTTGGCACAAATCTAAACTTTAGCACAACATAGCATCCCCAAACAGATGGGAAAATAGAGAAGGTCAATCAAATAATTGAATACATGATGACAATGTATGTGATGGATAAGCCATTTAAGTGGGAAGATTACTTACACTTGGTTGAGTTTGCATATAACAATGGGTATCAATATTCATTGAAAATGATCCCATTTGAAGCCTTGTATGGTAGGGAATGAAATACTCCAGTGAGTTGGGACAACCTAACAGATAGAGTAGTACTTGGGCCAGAGTTTCTCAAGGACATGGAAGACCAGGTGGTCAAGATTAAGCAAAATTTAAAGGCAACTCAGGATAGATAGAAATTTTATGCAGACAAGAACAAGAAAGTTAGAGAATTTAAGGTAGGCGAGCATGTACTTTTGAAATTGAAGCCCAAGAAAATCTCTTTGAAATTGTGTAGTTGTACAAAGTTGGTAGCTAGATTCTGTGTTCCATTCAAAATATTGGATAGAATAGGGCCAGTTGCATACATGCTTGCATTTCCTTATTCCATGAATGTGCATAATGTATTTCATGAATCTTTTCTAAGGAAATATGTACATGATACTAACCATGTTATTGATTGCCATCTGATTCAGGTAGAGACAGAGGGAGACTTTCATGTTCAGCCAGTGCAGGTGTTGGACAAAAAATTCAAAATGCTCCGGAATCAATTTATAGAACTGGTAAAAGTTCAGTGAACCTACTACAGTCCTGATAATTCTACCTAGGAGAACGAATATTCCATGTGGGCAGAGTACCCACATCGTTTTTGAATAAATTTGAGATTTTGATCTCTTTTTTGTATACGCACTAAGGACAATGCCAAAATAAGGGGGAGAGGATGTAACACCCCAGGTTTTTGAACCCCCATTTTAAATAAATAATTTGGATTTTATGCAAACAAGTTGTCCATTATATTACATACTCATAGTTTAACTATGAATCCCTGGGTAAGGGATTTACATTTGGTGTCAGAGCCAAGTTTCAAAACTTGGACCAGGGCCTACCCACCCTTAAGATAAAAAGTTTAGAAATGTTGTCCTAACAATAACCAAAAAATTAAACCAATAAACCCTTTGAGTACATCCCTTAAACAATTAGAATTAACTCACAAATAACTAGCCCTGAATTGACCAAAAATGACTCAGAAACCATGAGTGAACTACCTAGAAGAATGTTGTAGGGAAAATGTGAAGACAACCCAAAAATATGAGATAATGAGTAGCAAGAAAGAGTCCTACAAACTTGTCCAATCCTCCCATCTCCTATTTCGGCCACCTATTTCTATTCAACTGTAAATGGTAGGAGTACTCACCTGCAAGAAATATAGAACATAAATAATTATAAGGGTTACTTGCAAGCAAGACATAACATAAATAATTATAAGGGTTAGATGACAAGAATCCCTTAATATAGAGGATTAAAAATGTTAAAAATATATATATGAGAAATGAATATATATATATATATATATATATATAATAGAAGGATTTTATTTTTATATATATGAGTATAATCACATATAGGTGTTTACACTTGTTACCTTTAAAACAAAAACAAACATTGGATTTTGAATAAAACTTTAATAGCAAGGAAATTTTCCTATATATAATATATATAATTAAGACAAAAAAAAACACATACTGAAAAGGCTATGTATTTCATATATATAATTGTGTGCAAGTGATCTGGTTCACTACTTGATTGGTTGATTCGATTATGGAGAATGATGATGTTTGTGGATTTGATGATATGTTATTTTATGATATCTATATCAACATGTGATTTTGACTGGTTTTTCCTAAGTGTGCAGGACCTGGACCGGATAAGGATGTCAATGGCATCGATGGGCCTCCTTCAACTCCGTATCGAGTCAGGGGGTGGGTTTTTATAGTTTGAGTGTTTTTGATATTGTATATATGACTTATGACTACTAGATTATGATGTTGATTTGATCGCTGACATGTTCCATTGATGGATGCAGAATGACAATAGATTTCCAACCAGACTCACATTTGGATTAAAGGGGTCATGCACGACAACTAGATACATTGAGGGAGAGTTGTGGCAACATCCCTACCACAACCTACTAGCACTCTCGTCGTGGCTCGAACTGTAGGTTAACAATTACCTAGTTCGATAAATACACGATGTCATTAGGGAGGACTGTGATAGTTTCTCATGATGATTCTAAGGAGTGCGCAATAAGGATGGTCCTTATTTCGTAGAGTCCCTTAGTCTCCCACAAGGTCACCTGATAGAGTATTGACTCCAAGGGTTTGATTTCTAACAAATGAGTCAAAAGACGAGTAGCATCCATGGAGAACATAGTGTGTCTTGAAGGGCATGTCACATAATTAAAATAGGAAAGCAGACGAGTGGCACCCTTGGAGCACATAGTGCATCTTGAAGGGCATGTCGCATTGTTGTTAACAATGGTAAGTTAAATACCTTAGTTCCTAGAAAACTATGTCTCCTTAGGACTTGGTCAACCTTAAAATGAATGTTTCATGAGTAAAGATAAATAATTATAATTTTCTCTTAAAAACAAAAACTATTGTCGAGCCTAGTGAATTTGAAACCTAGGTCTAAGTAGGACTTGTGAACAAAACAAAAACTAAATGGACATTTAACAAAAGGGGGATAAAGAAAATTCAAACATAAATAATTAAAGTAAAATTTTGATGAAGGATTAAATTATTAAAAAGGTAAATTGTTGTTTATGGTAGACTTGTTAATTATGTACTTAAATAAAAAGGGGGATCTTGAGGAAAAAGGGGAAATTGGAACATAGTAGGGAATCTAGTCTTTGGAGCTTTCTAATTGTGAACTCAACTAGGCTGTAAGAAAGGTGTCAACCATTTAAGAAATGTAAGGGAATAAAGAGACATCGATGAGCATTGTTAGGAATGATTTTAGGTGGGTGAGGGAAATAGGAAAACTTAATTAATTAATTAATTGAATTTCTGGTGCAACTAATGGATCGGGTGACATGTGTACAGGGGAGGTTTATCCTAATTAAATTTTAATAAAAATAATTTAATGAGGGTTTTGGAAAATAATCCCTAAGAAACCCCTATAAAAGGAATGGTTGAGGAGGAGAAAACATCACGTGTGGTATTCTTAAGGTTATGTTGTCGGATTCTATTTTGACTAAATTTTTCTTATGGGAGTTGGGATACCCAACTCGGATAACGAGTGGTAGCTCGACCTTGTGAGGTGAGTTGGGAGCTAGTATTCTCTAGTATTGTGTGTGTGGGCCCTTTGTAGCTCAGGGGGATTAGGGGGAAGAAGAGTACCCCTAGCATTGGTTGTGACGTACCGGTGATGTCTTAGCAATTGGCAAGAAAGAGTTGGTTAGAGTGCAGGCATGGGACAACGATTTGGATTTGTCATCGAAGGTCGTGGTATTATGGGTAAAACTGCAAATTGTATTTTGTTTAGATTTATATTGGAAGGTTTGTGATCATCTAATGTTGTCTTCTTGTTACTTAGTTGGCATATGTATCATTAATTTGATTGAATTTTTTTTGGGTAGATTAGATTTAAGTCTGTGGAAATATTTTGTCATTCATGTATCATTAAGTTGATTGCAAAATTGTTGGGTAGATTAGATTTCATTATGTGGAAATATTTTCTCATTCATGTATCATTAATTTGATTGCAAAATTGTTGGGTATATTAGATTTTAGTCTATGGAAAGATTTTTTCATTCACCCCCAATCTGCCTCAACCGCATTACTCAGAGCGAGGCCTAATATTTGTAAAGGCTCTCGCAATAGGGATATTTTGGTTGTTATTATGTTTCATTGTAGGCTATTGCATGTACTATGTTTCCTTGGAATAAGTAGTTTAGCCACTGATTTTTTATTTATTATTTAGTCGAAAATAATACCTTTCATACATTGGGGAAATTAGCAGGAGCTGATAGTGTGTTTCTCTGTTTTTTCCACTGTCATGTTGACCTCTCCTTGAAACTCAATTAAATGAACAATCAATTGATGGTGTTGGGAGACCAGGGCCTTTAACATGTGAGAGTGTGATTGGTTTCTTCTAGCAGCAATGAACAATAGTTTCCCTTTGTTTTGCAGAGAAAAAACGAAACTCTCGTAGAGTTGTTGTTGGGTTAATATCTTGTCTAGTAGTTTTTCTTGTCTCCTTGAGGTTCAAATAGTTGAGTTAGTGACTGACAAACCACTATTTCTTAAAGGTATGGTATAACTTTAAGATCCGGTTGGATATTTTCGCAACCACCTTGTTTTCTTTCCTTAGAGAGATGTCCTCAGACTCCTTACACCTCTGCAACTCTTGGTTTTTTCCTGTGCTTCGTGTTCTTCTCGACTTATAGATATGGGTAGTAATTCCTTGGTGAGGGAGAGCTGCAACATGGAGACTAGTCTCCACATTGGATCCCTTGGAAGGGTTTAATATTTTCCCACACATTCGTAATGAATTAGAATTAGTGATTGATTTGGCACTACAACCATTGTAGCACGTTCATGCTTGCTTCAAGTGATTTCTCCATGATCGTCTCCTCTCCTTGTTTTCCCCTCACTCCCCATTTTTTGTGTCAACGTTTCCTTTTGTAGGTCCTCTCTACATATCCTCTATGCCTGCCAATCCTATGTGCCTACAAAAAAGACATTTATGAGTCTTCTCTCCACCTGCCAATTTTCTTTCGCGATATGGTGGTAACCATTCATCTCTTCCCTTCGCGCTACGACCTGGTGTACCTCCTCTCTACACTCAGATTATCTGAAGTGTGGATCCTAGTGGATTCGTCTACGTATTAAAGATCTCCATCTGCCCAAAAATATATGGTGTATATTTCCCAAAATCTTCTTCTTACATTTGTTCTACTAAAACTAACTCACGTTTGTTACACATCAAAATTACTCATTAGGATGATGGCCTAGTGTCGTCATTACCAATGTCGCAAGTGTCACATTTCCCCTACAAGTGTCAGAAATATCATATTGTTGTCTTCTCTATGTTGTGTCTCAGATGACATTATCAAGGACACTTACAAGACACCTCAAAAGACTGGTTTTGAAGAGGAGAAGTCATTTGACAAAGAGTACAAGTCTTTTTCCAATGAGAAAACCACTAAAAAATCAATTTTTGAAGTCAGTGCTCCCCTATACACTGTCAGGGAGTGCCAACTCTCTGTGAACTCTTTTGGGGGAGTGTTCCAACACTCTGTGCCCCATTTTGAGGGAGCACTGGCCTTTTTTGAGAGAATATCTGGATTGTTGAGAAAAATCAGGGAAGAATCCCTTCATATCTAGAGTTGGTTGGGTTCGGATTTGAGGTCAAGGCTTGACCTTAGCGAATATCCACAACTAAAGGATAATAATCCTCAACTTATCCCAAGGATATCTTAAGTGGTTAGGCCTCTCCAAGCCTATATAAGGAGGCTTCTTCATGGTGAAAGGGGAGACATTGTGAAGTATCAAACTTATGATCTCATAAGGAATATATCATTGAAGCATCAACATTTTGTGCATGGATTATTTGAGCAAGGGTCTAGACAAAGAGAGCTTGGTGAATTTGTTTCACCTACATCCATGGTTGTAAGCATCTCACTTTGTTTTCATTAATATAAATATATGATTGGATTTTTTCCTTTAAAGTTTTTGTACGTTTCATGAACTTTTTTCTTTCATAGATCCATTATGAAGCTAATCATGGTAGAATAGGAATTATTGTTGTTGTTTCTCATTATATTTCAGGACCTTCTGAAGAACTTGGAGATCAAGATTAGCCTGGATCGCGAAAGGACAAACGTTGAAGAAAGGTATTTACCCTTCTTCCTCCTTCTTCTTTGAACATTTTAGCTTCATGTAAATGAAAGTCAGTGTCCACAATAGCAGTTTTCTGTCTTGGTCTTAGGAGTCTCGAGCCCATGAGATAATCCACTTGTCCACAGGGGGATTTCTCTGTAGCATAAATTGGCAACTCTACTGGGGAGGGACCTTGATTTCTATTTCCTTTCCTAGGTCTTCTTTTGGTCTTTGCTCATTCTTTGACCTTCTCCATATCATGTCTCTGATTCTTACATCTGTTGATTGGATTTTTTGTTTCATCATATTCACTCTAATTGTCTGTGTTTGTTTGAAATTTTGATTTTCTGGGCATTTTTCTGAATTTTCAGTGGTTAGTACTCCCCTGCCTCTGCTACCAGAGCACTGACGCTCTCTGTTGGTCTTACACAGAGCATTGGAACTCCCTAGTGCCATTTACACCAGAGCGTTGCCCCTTTTTTGTGAAAAATATCTTAGGGTTTCATTCTTTGAGTTCATTTCTTCCTTTTGGCACTTGCTCAGGAGTCTTGCAACCTCAGTACATCTTGGTCTTGGCCTTCAACACTCATTTTTCTGAGAATTGACCCCCTTTTGTTTGGAATTTTTTTTTTTTTTCCTTACCTTGAAGTCACTCTTTGTCTTTGACGATTTAGAGTCAACTTATTGTTTTCCTCTGACTTATCTGACTAAGTGGAAGATTTTGTGAGGAAATTAAAAGGTCTATGCACCATCTCATTTGATCTTTGAGGTCATCTTGTCCAAGCCTTTTTTCCTTCTTTTTTAGTTTTTGGTTTTCTTTTTGCGAGTTTTGTTATATTTGTCTTTATTGTTTAATCATGACGAGAGAGTATTTTTATTTGTGTGAAACTTGCATCTGATTGTCTGAATATCATTTATATTAAAGTATGAATGACATAGGAAGCTTTACAACAGATCGATTATCATTCACACATAAAGCAAAAGGATACATTTTTTATGATTGTTTTTGGATATTAGAAAGGAATTGTATGAAATTTGTATCATTATACTGCATTTGATTGAGAAACAATTGATTGAGGATTTTGCATCTTAGTGTTTGACAGTGAAAAGAACATTCTTATCTTTCCCTTAAATAAGAATTCATTGAAAGAAAAGACTGCTTATCATTTCGTATGAATTTTTGGGGGATTGAGTCATAATACCATAATTTTCACTTTCATACACCCCTAAGTAAAGAAAATCTACAAAATTAACACTAATTAAAATTTATCTAGAACATTTTGTTTTTAGAATCTTCCACCAACATTAGACTAGGATTAGCACTTTGGATTAGGCTGTGAGCACAAATCTCCAAAGTATTTCAAACAACAATTAGCATCTTGCGATAGAGAGAGGAAATCCAATTGTCGTATAGGCTTTCTAGGATCCCCCTCTCACACAAGGGTTATGCATGAGGTCGCCTTGGGTCAAGTTATGGAGATTATCCCTCTGTGGTTCAATCATTTGTAGTTTTCAGATCATATATTGAGGGTTCTTCTTGAGGTTCAGCTGGTTTCATTTGGTATCGATGCTTCGTGAACTCTGAATCGGTTCGGGGTCCTTTGGAGTTCTACCAGTCTACTTGTCCTCAGTTCTCTCGAAGGATTTTAGACTTGTTATCCTTCTCATACATTCATACCGGAATGTTGACTGTACCTAACCAGGGGCTAACTATGAGTTGGTGTCCTTAATATTCATAATATTTAGGTACTTACACAAGGTGATGATGAAGGGAAGTATCACTGTACCTGGAACAGACGTTGGTCAAACTTACTCGGGCTCCTTGGAGGGTAAATCCACAATTACTGCATGGAAGCTTGCACTAAGGCACAAGTCTATTAAGAAGGTCGCTATCATAACTGTTCCACCATATCCTAGCCCCTTCTTGACTTGATCGCGCGACGTTGGATTTCATCACCAACTAGTATGGTCATTGAGAGAAGGTTTTGTTTGCTTGGTTTGATTTGATTTGATTAGTGCATGTTGTTTCTTTTTCGTTAGTTGGCCATAGATTTTTTCCATCGAATTTTTTCTGCCAACATTGACCCTCCACGCCATTCACGCAGGGTACAAGGACTTCCCCCATAAAATATGGAATATTATACCCCTTTACCCCATCATTCTATGGAGGGATCTCCTCAACAGAGAGAGGTCCATGATATTATAACCTCACAGGAGGAAGTTTCCGCCTCTTTAGAAAAACATTTAATTGTTACGGATCCTATGGAGGCTTTCCGCATTCTTGCGGGATATGAAAGGTGTTTTCTCCAGATGAATTTAGTCGAAGAACTAGTTGTCATTGATCCTTATGACATTCAGTCCGGGTCTCATTTTGGCTTTCATGTTGGAGACCCCCTTTGGATTGCTGACATAGTTCGAAGCTCACCTCGCATGGTGCGATACCTTTATGGATTAGGAAAAGGTGCTAATATACCTGTCATATCCAAAATACTTGAAACATATGTTACCTATACCATACCTTTAGATCATTTTACTGGTACAACCGTTAATTCAACCACACCATTCGTTGGTCCAAACATGCAGTCGGTTGGTCCAAGTTCCACTATTTCTCTCTAGATGTTCCATTCTAAGATGGTCCCTCACATTGCAACTATTCCCACCGGTAATGTGTTGGTTACAAAAGCTCCCATTGGTACACCACTTTCATCTAGGCCTTCTTTGTCACTTCCCCTTAGGTACAGAGCACTGAATTCTTTTGTTGCCAACACTACCCAAGTTATACCTGAAATTTCTATACCTATACAACAACCCTGAGGGACTGGTCTTGGTGGATCTAATCCATTAAGCGGCATCGGTCAATCGTTTACGTCTAGTTTCCAAATTCCAGGGACTCAACCTCATGCTGGCGAGAAACCTCCTTTCGGAGGGAAACCTCCTTTCAGAGGGCAACCTCTGTTTGGAGGGAAACCTCCGTTTTGGGGGAAACCTCTATTTGGGGGGAAACCACATGTTGGGGGGCAACCTCCTTTCGAAGGGGAACCTCTATTTTGAGGGAAACCTTGAAGCAGACCCCCTGCCCTCGGGCCAAGATCCGCTCAGGATCTTCACTACAACCATGCCGAGGGTTAATTGACCCCTTTTGTTCAAGCCACAAAGGACTTCGGGTTTCATGATTTTGGGAATTCTAGAACAGGGAACCCCGATCTCTTGTCTCCTAAAGTGTCGAATTACCGAATCTCGACACGTTCATCAAATTTTGTCTCCTCAACGGGTTTTTCTCTTTTTTTGGGGTTTCAGACTTTGCGATTTCACAAATCCTTTCGTGAGGTTTCCTGAATCTCCAACCCCTGAACCTCGAAATAGTCAATGAATTCTGACTCCGATTACTGAAGAAAACTCGCCACCTGTCCTCTCAGTTGTCCTCGGTTTCTAACATCGATTCCTTCCACCTGTCACCTTTCCCGACTTTCGAAACTTGAATCAGTCTTCGACTGTCATTCCCCTATCACTTTGAAACCCCGAATTCTAAAGCGATGCCTTCTATGAAATTAACGGTTGATATCCTTCCCTAAGATCCAACGGCTCACGTTATTTCAGGATTCCGGGTACTGGGAGTTCAAAACTCTCGATCCCAAAACACTTGTCACCACAAATCCCGAATTCCTAAACCCTGAAACACTGAAATGATGAAATGCACTTCCATAGATATTTCGCATTTCACAAATTCGAGAATTTTGATGTGAAGTGCCACGAATCCTCGTCAACATGAATGTTGAAACGTTGATCCCCGAAATGCCAAAATGCCACTTCAAGGATTTTTCAGGTTTTGCAACTTCGGGTTTTTCAATACAAAGGCCCCTAGCTTCTTGTCATCAAGACTTCCGGTATTCTGAATCCCGAATTACCGAAATCCCGAAATTCACATCAAGTTCTATCGCAACTCATGACTTCAGGATTTCTTCTCTACTATGCGTGACTCCTTGTCATCAGGACTCCCAAAATGCTGAAATCTGAAATTTTGAAACGCCGAGAATTTTGCTCTTCGCCTTTTCACACGATAATCCAGTTCATGCTTTGGGAGTTCGAGTGACCAAGGGTTTCATCCACACTTCGGACTTACAACCTCCAAAATACCGAAATGATCCTGATGGTCTAAAAGTCACAATCAACGGTCCACATCGGATCCTACCTCTCAAAGGATGGATTTGTCCAACACTTAACTTCCTCGCAGCTCTCCTGGATCCTACAACCCTTGCTATTTCGTGAATTCTCCTGAGAGAATTACAACTGTTTGATTCTTCCCTCAAGAATATCTATGGAACGAACCAATGTTCCATCACTAGAATTTAACCTTCTGCATTAAGATTTCACTTCCTACCTTCCTTCGAACACTTCAAAGGCGCTACCCATTTTGAGCTTTCTCTACTAAATTCAAGCCTCAAAAAAATTCCTCTGCTCGCACTCCTTGTAGTATAACTTCAAATACTTTTACGTATTTGAAATCTCGACTCTGTGCACCTTCTAAAATATTAGTCTTTCTCTCTCCCACCTTAGTTAATAACTCCTAAGGACTCATATAGATTGCGCATGCCTTGCACGGCTCCTGGGCTTCACTGGAACTTCTGCTAGAATGAGAGCAACGGTATCCTTCCTGAGCTTTCAGAGATAAACTTTGAACCTTTGTCAATGCACTCCTTTTGGACACTTCACTGCACTCCTTGCATGAACTTCTCTCACTCAGGAAGAGAAACAATTGAAACTCATTCTCTCTCTCTCTCATACTTCAAACATCGAACGTGAAATCATACATACAACACAGTATTTCAAGTAAATGCATAATAAAGAGAATAAACAACTATGAGAATACCATTCACCACGTATACATAGAAAACATCATAACACCATGAAATCTGATTCAAAGCTTCATATATTAATTCAAAGCTCATGTACATGGAATTTTCTACATCTCTCTTTGCAACTCTCTCTTTTTCTTCTATGCTTATGATAATGTTACAATGATCTAATGTTGTCATAATACAAAGTCAAGGGTGTCTATATCCGTTTTCCCTCCTGTTTTTCTAAACTGTCTAATCTCTAATTCAAACCTACCTACTTTCATTAACTATGCATAAATCCCCCTACCTTCTACAGGTGAGAGCGAATCACTCATGATCTGTTTACAATATGCAAGTATGCTTCCCTTTAACCATTACATTAATTCTTCAAAAACATTTCAAAAATGTGCGCTGGAGGTCTTCCAATTGTCTTCCGCCTTTTACGTTTCTTACTTGGCTGGTTGTTTACAATGCCCCTACATCATACTCTCTCGCTTGAAAATTTTCATGAACTCCTGTTCATGAGCTCTTGCATGGTCTGTCCATGCTTCTGAATTTCTTCTTCATCTTCCCAGCTAGCATCTTCAACTGGATGTCCCTTCCAATTGACCAAGTATTCAAAATGTTCTTTCCTCCTCGTATTCTTGCTAACCGTCTTGTCAATTAATCTTTCCATCCGTGGCTTTTCATCTACAGGCATTTGTTTGGTCCACTAAACCTCTTTCTGTTCATTCTCTGTCCCTTCTTCTTCAGCTCTGTAAGGGTACAAATCTGAGATGTTGAATATCGGTGAAATTATGATCCCATCAGGTAATTCAATCTCATATGTGTTTGCCCAAAATTTCTTCAAGACCTTGCATGGTCCAATCATTTTCATTTTCAATTTGTTGTATGTTCCCCTTTGGAACCTCTCCTTCCTCATATGTGCAAGAATCAAATCGCCAACGTCAAATTGAATTTCTTGCCTGTGTTGATCTTCTCTGCACTTGTATTCTTGATTTGAACTCTGCAATCGCTCCTTGACTCGACTGTGAAGCTCTTTCATTGCTTCTGCAAAGTATTCTTCACCAACACTTATGAATTCATCTTGTTCCACATCTTTCAATTCAGAAACTCCCCTTGGATACATTCCATAAACAATTTGGAATGAATTCTACCCTATGCTTCAATTGATTGAATCATTATAAGAAAATTCTGCCTGTGGAAAAATGTGGTCCCACTGACTGGGGTGTTCAGTCACTAGGATTCTCAATAAATCTCCCAAGCTCCTGTTCACAACTTCTATTTTCCCATCTGTCTGAGGATTATAAGCTGAGATAAAAGACAAACTTGTCCCCAAATTCTTCTATAAAGTCCTCCATAAATGTCCTACGAACTTGGTATCCCGATCTGAAACTATACTCCTTGGCAAACCATGAAGTCTGATGACTTCTTCGAAAAATAGGTTCGCAATAGGATTTGCGTCGCTAGTTTTCTGGAATGGTATGAAATGTGCCATATTGGAAAAATTTTCGACTACCACAAAGACTGAATCACATCCTCTTTGCATTCTTGGAAGCCCTAATACAAAATCCATGCTCACTACATCCCACGACCTTTATGGTATGGGTAATGGCTGGTATAACCCTGTGTTTTGCTTTCTTCCTTTAGTGTGTTGACAAATTCTACATCTGTCCACAAATTTCTTAACATTTTTCCTCATTCTTGGCCAAAAGTACGAGCCATTCATCTTTGAGAATTCTTTGTCATGAACGAAATGTCCGACCAATCCTCCATTGTGTTTTTCCTTTAGCAGGTTCCCCGTCATGGAGCATTTTGGAATACATAAATGATTGCCCCTGAATAATAACCCATCCTAGATCATATATTCGGTCCATTGGCTTCTGTCCCTAAGAATTGGATTCTCAGATGCCTCATACACCTCTTTAAAATATGGATCATCCCTGTACATTTCCTTGAGGTTATCAAAACCCAAAGTTTTGACTCTAAATTCCTACATAAGGAAACGTTTCCTACTCAAGGCATCAACAACTTTGTTAGCAGTTCCAGAAATATGCTTAATCACAAAAGTACAATTTTTCATGTATTCAACCCATTTTGCATGCTTTTGGTTGAACTTGTCCTATTGAGTCACCAATTGTAGAGAGTCATTATCGTTGTACAAAACAAACTCTTTAGGAACCAAATAATGTCTCCATTTCTTCAGTGCTTGTATGAAAGCATATAATTCTTTGTCATATGTCAAGTATTTGACCTTTGCTTCATTCAATTTCTCACTGAAGTATGCAACCGGCCTATCATCCTGGCTCAAGACTGCTCCAATTGAAAATCCACTCGTGTCACACTTGACCTGGAACGTCTTGTTAAAGTCTGGCAAAACCGAAATTTGTTGCTCCATGATCTTTTTCTTCAGTAGATTGAAACTCTTCTTTCCTTCTTCTGTCTAGTGAAAAGACTTGTGTCTTTTCTTCACCATGTCCATCATCGTTGCGCTAATCCCATTGAAATTTTGGATGAATTTCCTATAGAAACTAGCTAAACCATGGAAGATTTGAACTTCAAACACACTTTTCGATGATGGCCAATTCTTAATCGCCTCTATGTAATTCTCTTATTTAATTTAAACTACCATTGATTTAGAACAGAAGTAAATTTAAAATTCACTTAATCTAGCATATTCAATCTAATATTTCAATAAATAAAATTTACTAACAATTTAATTCAAAAGATTCATAACTCTAACCTGAATCTGATGCTTGCTTCCTTAGCTTGAATCTGATGCTGCTTCCTTCCTTAGCTTGAATTTGATGCTGCTTCCTTAGCTTGAATCTGATGCTTCTCTTTAGGACACCCCAAAACCAACCTCCCTGCCGACTAGTAACGCCTAGCCCTAGGACATCAATGGATGTCCTAGCCCTCTGAACCCAAAACCTCTGCAGCCCCCTGGTGCACTGTAAATTTCACTGTAGATTTCACTCTCCAATCCTCCAAACTTC
>JZKD02S1672683.1:300122-317117 GCA_000966675.3 Picea glauca | reverse complement strand
CCCATCATCCTTCTCCACTTCCCTTATTCCTCCTTCACCGCCCCTCTACATTAACTCCCACCTAACTCTTTATTACACCTTATCCCATTCTTAAAGACCTTATCCTATTATTAAATGCCTCATCCCTTATTTAAATGCCTTATCCCATTCATTATTATGTTTCCATTTTACGAGAACGTAACTTAAATTAGTATTATATTTTTATTATTAACTATTAATTTAATAATTAATTAATTAATGAATTAACTAATAATTAAATCATTCATTAACCCTCATGAACACTATTTAATAATATCCAATTAGAAATGTTACATTAAAATATAAATATGGTTTAGTTAATCTTTTAGGATTATTATTAAATTAATTATGCTTAATAATTAAGGGTCGTTACACTCTACCTTATCCGGATCCATTTTCAGCTCATCTGCAAAGATAACAAAACCCAAATTAATGAGTTTTGTCCTAATAAATGTTAATTTCTTGATATTTATCAGCAATTTCTCTTGCTATAATATCCTCATTATTGCAGCTAAATGCTTTAAGTCCTCTTCTTCTGTCTTGCTGAAAATCAATATATCGTCAAGATATATGATAAATTTCCCAATGAAATCCTTCAGGACTTTGTTCATCAACCCCATGAAAGTACTAGGTGCATTGTTAAACCAAATGGCATGTCAAGCCATTCATATAGCCCCTCATTCATCTTGAATGTTGTCTTCCATTCATCACCTTCTCTCATACAAATTTGACGATATCCACTTTTCAAATCAATCTTTGAAAAAAATTTGCTCCACTCAAGAAATCCATCAAATCATCCATCCTTGGTAATGGAAATCTATATCTGATGGTAATCTTATTGATTTCCCTTGAGTCTGTACACATCCTCCAACCTCCATCTTTCTTTGGGCTGAGTACTATTGGAACAATGCATGGACTCAAGCTCTCCCTAACCAATCCTTTGTCCATTAAATCCTGGACCTTCCTCTTGACTTATTCATTCTCCTATGGTGTCAACCTGTATGATTCCTTGTTTGGTAAACTGGCTCCAAGTATAAGATCAATGTGATGACTTATACTTTTGATCGGTGGCAACAAACAAGGTAGTTCGTCCACTACTATATCAACGAACTCTTCCAGCAACTTCTGGATTTTCTCTGGTAAATCATCCACTCTTGTACTAGTCAAAACACTTTTGGGTTTTCTAACCACAATAAATTGTGTGTCTTCCTTCTTCATAACCTCATTAATAATTTCCTTCCCACTCATGAGAAGTACAATGTTTCTTGTCTCTATTTTTACTTCTTTATCCTTAATCGACAACAACATGTGTGTCCTCCCATTTTTCTCCAGGGTGTATGTGTTCTTTCTCCCATCATGAATCACATTCCTGTCATATTGCCATGGTCTACCCAGCAATAGATGAAAAACATCCATGGGAATGACATCACACAATATTTCATCCTTATATCCTCCTATTTTAAATTCAACTAAACATTGTTTAGTGAAATTTACCTGATGTCCTTTTTGTAGCCATTAAACTCTGTATGGGATTGGATGTACAATAGTCTCCAACTCCAAATTTTCTACCATCTCTGTAGAAACGAGATTGTCTATGCTACCATTGTCCACTATAACCTCTCATACCCTGTCTTTGGTCTTGCAAGCAGTTCAAAAAAGTTTGTTCCTTTGGGCTAGGTTCTCTGCCTCCTTCTCTAGAGTTAAGAGAACTTTCCTCATCATTAAAGATCTTCCTCCCTCAGCATCTTCTGCCTCAACATTCCATCCTTGTGCTTCAACAATGTGAGTTTCACCACCTTCTTTCTTACTATCTGGACACTCATTAGATTTATGTCCATTTTTCCCACAAACAAAACATTTCACTTCACCTCCTCGGCCTCTTCCTCTTCCTCTGGTATGAGGAAAAGTATTTCTATCATCATACTGTCCTCTTTTTGAGCTTCCCCCTCTCTCAGTTTGGGTTTGAGGTTTTTTCCCTTCTTCTTTAGATTTATGAGTTTTTTCTTGGGCAATTTCTTTGCCTCTGGCTTGACTTCTACCTTGGCCTCTTTGACCTTGCTTTTGGCTCAACTTCTCTTCAGTTTTCAGAGCCATATGATAAGCATCTTCTACATTTCGAATGATCATCATGCTCATCTCATCCTGAATGTCATATCACAGAACATTCATGTACCTGGAAACCTTTTCATAATCACTTTCCCGATGACCTTCTCTAATGTTTATCTTGTAGAAATCTTCATTGTATTATTTTACTCACATCAGCTTCTGTCTCAAATTCTGCATCCTCCAAAACAAAGTGATTTGATAGTCCTTAGGTATGAATTTGTCTTTTATCTTCGCAACCATTCTATCCCAACTCTTGATTTTCTTCTTGCCTTTGTAGCGTCTGTCATCCTATAGTTCATCCCACCATAATGTTGCATATCGTTTAAGTCTTGTGACAATGTGCTTGACCTTCTTGTATTCCTCGACATCTTCATAGTTGAAGTACTTATCTAGAGCTCTAATCCAGTCTAGAAGCTCTTCAAAATCCAGGTTCCCTTCATACACGGGAATCTCTATTTTTTCCATGGCACCTATCCTTGCAACAACTCTGAATAGGAATTCATTTGCATCATCTTCGACTGCAACTTCTTCTCCTTCGTTTCTAGCTTCATTTTCACTTTCAGCTTCGCTCATATCCCCAGCATTAACTGTGCACCTCTATGATGTCTCCATGGCTTCAAGCCTAGAATGTAGTTCATGCATTTCTCTTTCCACTGCTGCATCAGGCATTTCCATGGGACTATCTCTTCTTCTCGGCGGCATGGCTGAAAATTTTCCTCCTTTCCCCTACTACAAAAAGCAAAGAAATTGTTTTATTCTCTGATACCACAACTGATGTAGACCCCCTGCCCTCGGGCCGAGATCCGCTCAGGATATTCACTAAAACCACACTGAGGGTTAATCAACCCCTTTTTTTCAAGTCACAAAGGACTTCGGGTTTCATGATTTTGGGAATTCCAGAATAGGGAACCTGATCTCTTATCTCCTAAAGTGTCGAATTGTCGAATCCTGACACGTTCATCAAATTTTGGCTCCTCGACGGATTTTCCACTTTTTTTAGGGTTTCAGAATTCACGATTTCACAAATCCCGTCGTGAGGTTTCCTGACTCTCCAACCCCTGAACCCTAAAACAGTCAACGGAGTCTGACTCCGAATATTGATTAAAACTAGCCACCTGTCCTCTCAGTTCTCCTCGGTTTTTGACGTGGATTCCTGCCACCTGTCACCTTTCCCATCTTTCAGAACTTGAATCAGTCTTCGACTGTCGTTCCCCTATCACTTCAAAACCCTGAATTCCGAAGCGATGCCTTCTATGAAATCAATGGTTGATAGCCTTCCCTAAGATCCAACGGATCACATTATTTCAGGCTTCCGGGTATCGGGAGTTCAAAACTTTCAATCCCAAAACACTTGTCACCACAAATCCCAAATTCCTGAACCCCGAAACACCAAAATGACGAAACACGCTTCCACAAATATTTCTCATTTCGCAAATTCGGGAATTCTAATGTGAAGTGCCCCGAATCCTCGTCAACGTGAATGCTAAAATGTCGATCCCCAAAATGTCGAAATGCCACTTCAAGGATTTTTTGGGTTTCGTAACTCCAGGTTTTTCAATATAAAGGCCCCTGGCTCCTTATCATCAGGACTTCTGGTATTCTTAATACTGAATTACTGAAATCCCGAAATTCACATCAAGTTTTGTCGCAACTCATGACTTCGGGATTTTTGCTCTACTATGCCTGACTCCTTGTCATCAGGACTCCCGAAATGCCGAACTCTCAAATTTTGAAACGTCGAGAATTCTTCTCCTCGCCTTTTCACATGATAATCCAGTTCGTGCTTCGAGAGTTCGAGCAACCAAGGGTTTCGTCCACACTTCAGACATACAACTCCCGAAATGTCGAAATGATATCGATGGTCCAACAATCGTGATCAACGGTCCACATCAGATCCTACCTCTCGAAGGATGGATTTGTCCAATGCTTAACTTCCTTGTAGCTCTCCTAGATCCTACGGCCCTTGCTATTTCGTGAATTCTCCTCAGACAATTTCGATTGTTCGATTCTTCCCTCAAGAATCTCTATGGAACGAACTAATGTTCCTTCACCGGAATTTAACCTTCTACACAAATATTTCTCTTCCTACCTTCCTTCGAACACTTCAAAGGCACTAGTCCTTCTAAGATTTCTCTAGTAAATTCAAGCCTCAAAAAAAGTCCTCTACTCGCACTCCTTGTGATAGACCTTCAAATACTACTACGTATTTGAACTCTCGACTCTATACAGCTTCTGCTACAATAGTCTTTCTCTCTTTCACCTTAGTTAATAACTCCTAAGGACTCAGCTAGCTTGTGCATGCCTTGCACGACTCTTGTGCTTCACTGGCACTTCTACTAGAATGAGAACAATTGTATCCTTCCTGAGCTTTCAGAGATAAACTCTGAACCTTTTTCAACGCACTCCTTACAGGAATTTCTCTCACTCAGGAAGAGAAACAATTGAAATTCATTCTCTCTCTCTCAGACTTCAAACATCCAATGTGAAATCATACATACAACACAGTTTTTCAAGTAAATGCATAACAGAGAGAATAAACAACTATGAGCATACCATTCACCATGTATACACAGAAAACATCATAACACCATGAAATCTGATTCAAAGCTTCATATATTAATTCAAAGCTCCTATACATGGACATTTCTACAGCTCTCTCTGCAACTCTCTCTTTTTCTTCTATGCTTATGATAATGTTACAATGATCTAATGTTGTCATAATACAAAGACGAGGGTGTCTATATCTGTTTTCCCTCCTGTTCTTCTAAACTATCTAATCTCTAATTCAAACCTACCTACTTTCATTAACTATGCGTAAATGCCTCTACCTTCTATAGATGAGAGCGAATTTCTCATGATCTATTTACAATATGCAAGTACACTTCCCTTTAACCATTACATTAATGCTTCAAAAACATTTTAAAAATGTGTGCTAGAGGTCTTCCAGTTGTCTTCCGCCTTTTATGCTGCTTGCTTGGTTGGCTGCTTACGATTCTCCTACATCAAACCTCATGCTGGGGGGTAGCCTCAAACTAGAGCCCGTCATCAACGTTCTGGACATAATGCATCTACAACACCCAATCCGTGGAACATCCCTTTCCCAGAAAACCCACAGTTGTCTGGGGGACATAATCCACAAGGTCTAAAAAAACCTCATCTTTCTCAAGGGACTTATCTATATCCTCCTTATGGACAAAATGTTTAACCATATGGGAAAACACCAAATCCAAATTATAAACCTCAAAACCCATCCGGTTATCCTCCGCTCACACATGTTCCTCAACCCTCCTTGAATCCTGTTGACTCTGGTCAGCAACAACCCCCTGCAGGAGGACCCACTGGTTATAATTATCCACCTAACCTAGTTTACATTCCTACTGGTGTCCCTATGCCACACCATTATCACCCACAGGTTAACCGACAACTACCATTTCTTACTACTCTGGATCTCCCAGACTTGTCTCGGTTGACCAATGATCCTATGTTGCATTATCCTTTCTGGCAAGTAATTCTAGCTAAACTCCCTTCTGATATTCCAAAATTTGACGGTAAACCTGGAGAAGACCCAAATAACCATGTGATGACTTTCCATTTGTGGTGTTCATCAAACTCCTTAATGGATGATTCTATATGTTTGCGTCTTTTCCAGTGAACACTTACAGGCTCAATAGCCAAGTGGTATATTGAATTGCCACACGGTTCTTTCCATTATTTCAACTCCCTTGCCATGTCCCTTTTCACACATTTTCAACTACCCATTCGATACAAGATGGGTACTAAACTCTTGACCTCCCTTCATCAGACCAACTACATGCATATGTATGATCATATTCATGAGTGGAGACGACGACGAGGGTTGATCAAAGTGATCATTCCTAACCAATTATTGGTGGAATGGTTTACCAAATCACTTTTACCCCCAATTTCTCATGACGTTGCTATGGGTGGCGTAGTTACCGAAGAATAATCCATTACTAGGGCGCAGTACTTAGATTTGGTTTATTCACATTCTGGTAATTTATATGAATTTATTCCAAATGCTACCCTTGCCACTAATGATCCATCCAAACCTTCATCCTCATCACATGTAGATGGCATTATTGGTTCCGTCAAAACTCAATATCCATCCAAGTTGATAGGATTTGCACCTCGATCTACTTCCATGTCCACTCCTAGTTCGACCACACCCTCCTCTACCTCCTCTCATACCTAAATTTATGAGGTGAATGAAGTTCAGTCTACCCCTTCACAAAAATTCAGAGGTAATAAAAAGAAAAAGAACAAAAACAAAAAGAATAATAACAATGAACAACCTAAAGCTCAAAACCCACCACCTTCTAACGAAAAGAAACCACGGTGGAAACCAAAATTCCCATGTTTTATTTTTGATGACAATCACTACACTTGAGACTGTCCACATTGCGATGAAGTGGCCAAAATTTTCAAGGGGAATTCCCAACCTACCATGCTTACTCATCCTTTTCCTCAGAAACAATCTATGGTTGCTCAAACCCCCTCTCTAGGGGGCAGTTCCAGCCACCCTTCTCACGATGAAGCCTCGACAAGTGCCCATATATGTCTATTTAAAGGGATTGATTTAACCACTCTCTAACACATATGACACACCAGTTAAACCTGACAAAGGAAAGGTCACTAATGGTTCTTTACTGGATCCATCACCATCCTTCATTGGCCTTCCATCTGTCAGTCCTCCATCTGGATCACTTTAGAATGAGAAACCTATGTTCGACTCTATATTATGCCCTCCTACGAGCACTATTCGTAAATCTACCTTTAATCCTAGTTCATGTGCTACCCAGAAATACAACATTGTTGAATATTTGGCTCAAGCACCATGTACTATGTCTGCGTTAAAAGTTCTACAAAACTGCCCCAGTCAATGTAGAATTCTCTTGGCTGCTATTGGTGCTTTTGATCCTGATTCGTCCAACAATATCATGTTTAACCTGGATAATTTTACATCTCAACTCTCTCACCAACTTTCTTTCCAAGTTGATGTTTTTGTTCACAATCAGCAAATTCACCAAACTATTTTGGATGAGGGATCCTCTACTTGTGTCATATTTTTAGCCTTCTGGAAAAGCTTGAAATCACCCACACTTAACAAATCCCTAACAATGTTGTGCACATTTGACAGGTGAGATTTTCATCCTCACGGACTATTACAGTCCTTAGTCGTTCAGTTAGGCAACAAAACTGTTATTGTTGATGTCGAGGTGGTCGATGCTCCTCTTTATTACAACCTATTACTTGGAAGAAGTTGGTTTTATGCTATGTATGTCGTTGCTTCCTCAATATTTTGATGTGTACAATTTCCTCATCAGGGAAAAATTGTCACTATCGATCAGTTAGATTTGTGTACACTCGACGCTCGTTCTCCCGCTACCAACAATATTCCATTCTTGGTAGATCACAAGATCATGTATGAAAGCATTGGTGTTGGCTTGTTGAAAGACTATAGACTTATGGGTACCTTCCCTACACCATTTCCACCCACCACACATCATGTTGCCACAACCAATATTATTTAAACTACGTTTTACCAATCCTTGGAATCATCTAACCCTTGGATTGTACCTAGTCCGTTGGAATTCAATGCACTAGGTCACACCATGCCACTTAGTCCATCTAAAACCTCATACGTTGCTATCCAATCTGCCTCTCCCTCCTCATATGATGAACATCTCTTGGAACCCGACAGTTACTCGATGCCATCGTGGTTAAATTCTTTGTCGTCTATGATTGCTTACATTTCCCAATTTTTTCCTTCCAATGAATCTATTATGGAAATGCTTAGCATCGATGACGTACCTTGGGATGATAGCCATCATCGATCCTCTTTTCTTCCACCTCTCGAAGAAATTCAAAAAGACATACACTCCGTCTTCCCTCCTGATGTTGTCAAATTTTGCAATCACCCATAATTACACAAGATACTCTTTCTATGGGGAATTTGGGAAACATTTCATCTACTATTTTTATTGATATTTCAATCAAGGAAGGTTTCATGGAAAACATTAACCTCGGTGCTAATTGTTCACCTGAGGAAGTGGTCTCTTATACCACTTTATTTAAATAATTTCACGATGTATTCACTTGGAGCTATGAGGATATGTTAGGGATCGATCCTTCGATCATTGTGCACGATATTAAAACCTACCCAGGTGTAAAACCTATTTGACAGAAACTCCACCTGGCCCATTCTAAGAAGATCGCAACTATTAAGGTAGAAGTTGAGAAATTATTGAAATTTGGCTTCATCTATCCTGTCCCTTTGATAGAATGGGTTTTGAACATTGTTCCAATTACTAAGAAGAAAGGGACCATTCGTGTCTGTGTTGATTATAGGGACATCAATAAGTCTTGTCCAAAAGACAACTACCCTACACCCTTCATCGACCAGATTATTGATAATTGCGTTGGTAGCATGATTTTCTGTTTCATGGATGGTTTCTCAGGGTACAACCAGATTGACATTTTACCTGCTGATCAACATAAGACAGCCTTCATCTGCCTGTGGGGAACGTTCGCCTATCAAAAACAATCATTTGGCCTAAAAAACGATGGTGCCACATTCCAGTGGGCCATGTCATACACTTTCCACGATATCAAACATATTGTGGAACCTTACCTCGACGATATACCTATCCATTCATCAAATCGATCAGACCATTTTGGTCATCTACGAGCTATTTTTCTTCGATGTCAGTTCTACCACATTCGTTTGAATCCACATAAGTGTATCTTTGTTGTCAAATTGGGTCAACTCCTCGGCTTCGTTGTTTCCAAGGATGGGATTTGGATGGATCCCTTAAAAATTAAAGCTATCCTTTCTTTACCTCCACCTACTAATTTGACACAACTCCAAAGTTTGCAGAGGAAAGAAAACTTTCTTCGTTGTTTCATTTGTAACTAGAATGAGATTACCAAAGGATTTATGCGATTGTTGCAAAAAGACACCCCTTTCATTTGGGATGACACTGCTCAATGATATTTTTCTTCTCTTAAGAATGCATGGACCAATGCACCTCTGTTGCATCCTCAGAACTATACACGGGATTAGATCCTTTACTTAGCAGCCTCTACTTCCACTATTGCTATGGTGTTAGTTCAAGAGGACCCTATCGGTGAGGAAAACGTGATATATTATTTGAGAAAAATTCTATCTGGTCCCGAGCTCCGATATTCACATTTTTGAAAAGTTGGCTCTGGAAGCAGTCATCGTTGTCCAGAGATTTCGTCATTACATTTTTCTACGCACCACCACAGTTATCGTAGAATCTAACCCCATGTATCATATTCTGACATGTCAAGTTCTTGGGGGAAGATATTCTAATTGGATTGTCATCCTTTAGGAATTCGATCTCAAATTTATTAAGTCCAAAGATAAAAAATCTTTGGTGTTTGCGGAGCTTATTTGTGACTTTCCCCATGCTGATGAAGATATTGAACCCAGAGATTCTCTCCCTGATGAGAATATGTTCCTCATCAGCCTGTGCAACCCTTGTTATGGAGATATCCTTCTTTATCTCCAAACCCAACATTTTCATCCTGATATCTCTCGTGAGGAGCGTCGTCATATTCGCCATCATTCTCGTCACTACCTTATCGTCGGTGACACTTTGTATTGTCATGGTATTGATATTATCCTCTGACGATGTTTGAATCATGAAGAGACTAAATGCGTTCTTAATGAATGTCACCTTGGATCCTGTGGTGATCATCTTTCTGGGATGGCTACAACTCAGAAAATCTTACGTGCCAGCTACTTTTGGCCCTCTATTTTCAAATATTGTATTGAGGAAGTCAAAAAATGCCCACCCTGCCTAGTTTTTCACAAAAAGGCACACACCCACCCTGCTCCACTGCATCCCATTATTTCCATCATCCCCTTTTTCAAATGGGGAATTAATTTCATGCAGTGTAATCCTACCTCAGTCGGGGGGCACGACTATATAATCATCGTCGTCGATTAATTTAAAAAATGGGCTGAGGCTATGCCTACCTTTCTGAATGATGTTCATACTGAAAATATTTTCTTTTTCAACCACATCATCACTCATTTTGGTGTTCCACATGCCATTATCATTGATCATGGTTCATACTTTAAGAACCAGATGATGAATGAGTTACATGCCAAACTGGGTTTTCGCCATGAAAACTCATCCCCGTACTATCCTCAAGTGAATGGACAAGTTGAAGCCATTAACAAGGTCTTTAAAACCATGATCCAATGGATGGTAGGGGAAAATAAGACATCCTGTCATCTACAACTTTTCTCTTCTCTCTAGGCCTATCATACTTCAGTGAAAACTGCTACTGGATTCACTCCTTTCCAGCTATTATACGACATAGAAGTTGTTTTACCAATCGAGTGTGAAATTCCCTTGCTGAAACTCAAAGTGGAACTCCTGCCCCAAACTTCTGCTGAATAATAACGTTTATTACACTTGAATAGGTTGGATGAAACATGTCTGGAAGCCACTCTCGTTAACGAGATCTATCAAAAGAGAATCAAGAATAAATACAACAAATCCGTCCATCTTCATGTTTTTGTAGAAGGAGACCTAGTCCTCATTTATGACTAGGTTCATGATAAGTTAGGGACAGGGAAGTTAGAACCTATATGGCATGGTCCTTACATCGTGAAATGTGTTCTACATAGAGGCACCTATGAGCTAGTTGACTACAATGAAATCTCCCTGGGGGAGCCCCGGAATGGGCTTTACCTTAAGAAGTACTATGCATAGAACATATAGCATACACACTTTGTACACTATTGTATTTTTAGTTTGGTGTGTCTTTTTCTTTTACATGCTCAAGTTTTTTCCTTAGCCACTTATACTGTGTCTTGTGTTTTCATGCACAGATGACATATTCCTTTCCCATATTTGTCGAGTTTGCAGATGGCGCTAGTCAACACGCCCAGAACGTTTCTTCTACATCTTGGGTCATTTACCAATCTGACGAGTTGGTGATTTATGGAGGTATTTTCTTAGGATCGAAAACTAAAAACATGGAAGAATATCATGTTTTCATCGAACTTTTAACTGAAGACCTAGTAGAGTCTAAGCAGGGGATGATTGATGAAAACCATGAAATAGAGCCTTGAGAGTTTGAAATTGAGCCATAAGGAGTTGATATAGAAACATGGGAATATGGGAAAGAGATGATTGATGAAAACCATGAAATAGAGCCTCGAGAGTTTCAAATTGAGCCTGAAGAGACTGATATAGAAACAAGGGAAATACAAATATATGGCGTAGACTCCTAATTTGATTTTCAAGATATTGTTATGGATCAAGAGGTTGAAGATAAAAATACTGTAGATAATAGAGTCTAAGTAAAGAAGATGGAAAATAAATCATGTCACTTTACAGGTAAGTTTCATTCCTTTTCCGATTTCAGTGAAGCACATAAACAAATTAGTAAGATTTTTTGAGAGTTTAAGGAAGAAAAATTGTGGGTTGAAGGAAAAATAAAAAATGGCTCAAGAAAAACTTCATTGTTTTGAGAACAAGGACACCGTAGATTTTATTGTTGTTGTGGTAGATCACCAAGAACAATGGTCACCACCATATTCGCTTTTTATGAACACAATATCAATCAAATGAGTGTTGATGATAAGTTAATAAAACTCAGGTTTGGAAAAGAACAAGACTCACTTGAAGAAAATATAGAATTTACCTGTGTCACAAAGAATTCTAAGAATCGAGTTGATGATTGGATAAAGAAGAAAAAATGTTTGGAGGAGAAAATAGATTATTTGAATAAACTTCATGAGAGGGAAATAGAAGAATGTAAAGAAGCATCGTGGATTTCCTATGATATGAGAATCAAAGTGAGATAGAAGAAAATAAATTGTTGGGTCACTTGGCCCACCAAATGGTCATTTTAAGAAACCCATATCCATTATATGCTCTGTATCTAAGAGAAAAAAAAAATTCATATCATGATTCTTATCTCAAGGGAATCTTGTTTTATTTTAGACACTGATCAATTTGTTTGAATTTTCCCCACTCTTCGAGAAGATGATCATAACTTGTTGTGTCAATTTTACTTACACAATATTGTTCTTCCATATTTCCATAATCGAGATCCCAATACATTTTTTTGAGACATAAATATAAGGTAATTTGTATCTTTTATGAAAAATCAAACCAAGTGATCACAAGCAATGAATACTAGTGAATTCCAAGAATGCAACAAAAACCTTTAGATCATAGCTAGTCTAGATCCTAGTAGAATGTTTCTTGAAAGAATTGAAATTGTTAAAATATAATTGTTTGTGTCCTTGTTCTAGGAAAACCAAGCCTCGACCATTACTTGCTATGAAAATTGGATCGGGTTAAATAGATAGAATACAATCTTAATATTTAGAAACAATGATAGTGTTCTAGTTGATGTGAAAAAGAAACATGATCCTATGACTAATGAGTAGTTTGGATATTCTTTAAAGAGATTTCCAATCTATCTGAATTGTCTGAAAATTCCTCAAGTTTAGTGGATTGGCCTAAAATTCCAATACCCTTTTTGTGGCATCCACAGGAATTTGTAGAAGAGGAGCAATTTTGGGCAGATTTGGGAGAGACATTTTTTTTTTATAAAGAGGAAGAATTAGGGAATGTTGCTTTCAAATGGATTAAAATTAATTTTGACTCATTACCTCAAGATCCTTAGGATTCATATCATTGACTTGTTTCATAGGGGAGATGCAAAAATACCATGTTGGGTGAGATGTTGGGTTCCATAAATTAGCTATTTTTGTTTATATTTTGATCCTTGCTACCATGTTTTTTATACCTCTTTGGTCCCATAATCATATTTTTTGATGAATTATCATGGTATCATTATCATTTATTTCGTCACCCATATGTCTCAATACTTTGTCTTTTGAGAAAATAATATGTAGGTGAAATTGTATTATTTGATTACTTATGAGATGGAAGTATAGATTCTATACGCAAATATAATTATATAGGTTCATCGAAGTTGCTACAAGTATGCTATGGGAGTGTTGTGGATCATTGCAACCATGTATAAAAGGAAAATATGGATTATGGGAAGTGAATTATGATATTTGCATAAGTCCATGGGCATTAATTTAGAACAAAATCTGAGGGTTATTGCTTGTCTCCAAGACTTCAATTATTTTCATTTATCAATTCTATATTATTGTACAAACAGATTATTAAGAACAGATTGTTAATATTTATGATTTACAAACCTATTCAAAGTCAATATTTTCTATAGATAATTAGATAGGATATTGTAAAAGGAAGTGATATTCAAAGGATGACTGGTAGATAATTTTGTTGAATTATGATTTCAAAGACAAGGCTATAATTTCAGAAGAAAATTTATTTGATTAATGAAGTTTACATATAAGTATGGAAATACTTAGGAGTGACAAATGAATCGCAACCATATGCTTACAAAATCCATGACATACCTATTTATTTGATTCTTATTGAAATTTTGATTCGGTGTTGTCCATTTTTAGTGGGAAGTACTAACTACATTTGTTTCCTTGTTATTACGATGTTTTCTAAAATATAATTTCATTTGACGAAAGGAAGATGGATTGAATTGTTGAATTATGAATTCGACTAGAGAATGTACTCATATTATTCTGTGGAGATAAAGGCAAAGCAACATTCCATTTTCAAATGATTAGTTAATATCATTGTTGATTTCATAGGATAACATTATTTCTTTCAAGCAGTTTTCAAACACGTTTCCTACATCCTCTTCTTGTTCCTCATGCTTTTCTATTGTCTTCCAAAAAGGATAGGTGGTACATCAATAACTTGTCTGCATGGTACGCTGAGTCTCCTTGAAATTTTGGATAGTTGAAACCCTACATTGAAGCATAGGATATTTGCATTATTTCATTGGCCTCCAAGTATTCCAATCCAAGGAAGGTTGGATTATGCCTCTTTCCAACATTTGATATAAAATTGTCATAGACTACAACCCATTTCTCACCTGATGGAAAGGTCAAATTGATAATAAGTGGGATATGCTTATAGCCAAGGTCCTTCTATTTTATCCTTTGTTTCTATATAGTTTTACTGTCTATACTTGAAAACACAGATGTAGACTTGGATATCTCAATGATGACCATAACTAGATATTGGTAGTAATTTTGGGAAGAGAATCCTTAGATGGTTGTAATTATTCTTTCATAGTTTTATGGTCCAACTTTATAGTAGCTATATGAACATGGTATAACTATAATACCTGTAATCACAATATTGAAAGAAAATCACATAGATGACAAATATTTATTTGATGATAAACAAAGGCATAGCCACATAAATTCACAAGAAAAACATAATGTAAATTACAATAAAACATAATTATCCCTATAGGAACAATCTCCATTCACCCAAGGAGCGGGGAAAATAGGGGCTCATGAAAATATTAAAAATTTTTTTATTGCATATCACAATTATTGTGTTGACACATACCGTTCTTATCACTGATAAACAAAGACTAAACCAAAAGTTGACAAAACAAAATGCAAATAAATGCCTTAGTCTTGTTATAGAAAATTAATTTGATGGTTTCAATTCCAGCCAAAACCTCTTAATTTGTGGAAAATAACCAAGAGAAGCATGACTATATAGATGAATTTTATGAATAAATGCCTGGAATGGAAATGTAGCGTACCTCATTCGTTACGACAACAACTCTGTAGCAGGTGCAAAATATTTTTTTGTTTAAGGTGTGTGCGCGCGTGTAAAGAGGAAACAGACACACTTGACTCTACGTCGCCACCCGACGACTAACAATATGCAACCACGATGATCACAACAAGATAACACAAGGCACACAACAAGTAACTGTAAGCCTATACACGACATAGACATAAGGAACAATCCATAACAGTAGATTTTACTATTTCTGCACAAGAAAGCAGGGCGTTTAATCTTAGTCCTCTGCTCCGGAGAGAGAGAAGGTCAGATAGGCTCCTGGCCGACTGCTCAGGCAGAAACTAGTAACTCGATTACGAACAAGACGCAAGAAATAAGAACACAACAAGACGACATACGACATACCACAGTAACAACAAGAAATAAACGCCCCTAAACATAAGGTGTACAACTAGCAACTGTAAGCGGAAAATGACACCGGGTGTTATGTACAACACAGTCATAGATGGAAGAATCCAACAGTAGAGTTTACTATTTCTGCACAGAAAAGTAGGGCGTTTAATCTTAGTCCTCTGCTCTGGAGAGAGAGAAGGTCAGATAGGCTCCTAGCCGACTGCTCAGGCAGAAACTAGTAATCTCTGTTAGGTGTGTCGCAAGAGTGGAAACCCTGCCTTTAAAGGGCCCGAGACTCTTGATACAACACTGGATTCTTTATACAGAAAATACACATAGCCATATATACTAAGCGAAAAGAGGTGTCTATATCCTGCCTGACACAACCGACCAAGCAACCAACTGATTACTATCAAGTAAAACATAAACAAGAAGAGTGACTACGTCCTTTACGGAAGGGGCGTGACAAGAAGGACTCCAACAACGAATACCCCTGGTTCAACATTATTTAAATGAAAAAATTTCCTCATTTACTAATCTTAAAGGTTTATGGTACTTAGTTCAAGGCACCCTGCATTTTATAAGTCGTCAAACACTAAAATTCCTTAGCTTTTTAATTAAAATGACAATGTTATTACGTTTTATACGATATCAACACTAACCCTTCGTTTTATTTTACAAAGAACTAACCTTTCGTTTTATTTTATAATGAACTAACCCTGCCCTTACATAATTAACGATATAATATATTGAAATTACTCCGCACATATTGTAATGACAAGAGACTTCAGCAAGGTACAGATGCCATGACATAATAATTCAATAACCTTGCAATTTAGTAACCCACCACATTACATGGATAAATTTCTAATCTGAACATCACCTTTTAGTTTATGTTGTAAGATCCTTACTCTCACATGATTAAGAACAATATAACAATAAATCTATCTTTAAATATACAAATCTGGTATTCTCTAATTGCAACATTTAATCTTAATTACAACATTTAATATTTAATATTAAATACAACCTTCTATAATTAATTACAACATTTAATTATAAATGAAAACTAGCATTCTATAATGACCCCATTAAATATACATTACAACATTTAATATTTAATATTAAATACAACATTCTATAATCGATTACAACATTTAATCATAGAATGAAAACTGACATTCTAAAATGACCACATTAAACTTGCTTTACAACATTAATATTTAATATTAATTACAACGTTCTATAATCTATTGCAGCATTTAATTATAGAATGAAAACTGACATTCCAAAATGACCACATTAAACTTGCTTTACAACATTAATATTTAAATTTAAATACAACCTTCTATAATCTATTGCAGCATTTAAATATAGAATGAGAACTGACATTCTAAATGACAACCTTTAATATTCATCTCCCTACTTTAATGATTCTGAAGCAATAGGAGCATGCAGATTCACGCATATCTAAAGTATTTATTTTTCCCATAATATTTAAATATGGAAAGGATGAGGTTATCATGCATCCTTTCTATTGGGTATGTGTTATATTCTTTGCACGAGTAGTAGTGTCTGAGCGCCTGCATCGGGCGCGCAGGGGTTCGGGGGCAGCGCCCCCAAATTTTTTTTTTTGGGCCGACATATTTTCGTCGGTTTCGGGCCGATATATTATCACCGGGTCGACATATTTCCGGGACCACATGATATTAGGTGGTTTTCGGCACATGGTTTTTGCCGATGGTTTTCTATTTCCAGTTAAGGAATTAGGGTTTTGGACTAATCTAGGTCATTGGGT
>JZKD02S1672683.1:223329-277534 GCA_000966675.3 Picea glauca | reverse complement strand
ACTCCTAGGTGTTCCTAGATCCCCTTACATGCTTTTAATAACTTTCCCTAAAATGAAGTTGCTAAATTTAGTTCATTTTAGAAAGTCCTTAATTGCTGATTCCTTTTTGCTTTTTCCCCTATGTCCCATACTTTCCTTTATTATGTTTCCTTTATTACAAGTTTCCCTATTTCTACTATTTATTCCTTTCTCCCCCCCCCCCTTTTTTTTAAACCTAAAAGATAAATGCGCTAGTTAATCCTTTCATTATATTTTTTTAAATTCATTAATTTTATACTCTCACACGTTTTTAAATTTTTATTCCTTTTTACAATTAAAACCACGTGTTTTAATTAATTTTTCCCTCTCTTCACTTTACCCCCTTTAATTTTAAGAAGACTTTAACTAACACTTAGGAGGGTTTTAATTTACAACTTTAGGTTTATTTGTGTAGGGTCCTTTCCTTAAGGCTAAACAAAATTTTATCTTAGAGATGTTTTAAATTTAGGTTTAGATTTGAACTGGGCGCCAATTAATTAGGGGAGTCGTTTTAAGAATTTCTTCAGGCATCAAGGTTTTAGGGTCATCTAGGTTGGTATCATCATCACATCAATGCGACGTGCCCTTCAGGACACAGTATGTGCTCCAAGGGTTCCACTCGCCTCGTTTGTTTATGTTGCGTGACGTGCCCTTCAGGATGCACCACGTGCTCCAAGGGTGTCACTCACCAACTTGTGTTTATTTTGCACGACATGCCCTTTAGGATGCACCACGTGCTCCAAGGGTGTCACTCGTCGACTTGACTGATTGGCAGACATCTATAACCCCTGGAGTCAACACTCCGCCAGGTGAACTTGTGGGAGACTAAGGGCTCTAATGAATAAGGCCCTTGCCTTATTGCGCGCCCCTTAGAATCATCCTGAGCGACTATCGCAGTCTGCCCTCATGGCATCGTGGATCCTCTCGAACTAGGTAATCGTTAACCTACAGTTTGAGCCACGACGGGAGTGTTAGTAGGATGTGGTAGGGCTGTTGTCCACACCTCTCCCTCAACCTCTATGGAAATCGTGTGTTGCCCCTTTACTCCATATGTGAGTCTGGTCGGCAAGCTATCATCAGCCTGCATCAGCAACCATCATGTCAGATCATGTCAACAACATATCATCAAATCAATAAATATGATGGTAAATAAATCAACTAAAATAGCACACTCCCTGACTCAATCCAGAGTCCAAGGGTTTCGTCGATGCCTCTGCATCCTCCAGGTCAAAAACCCTGCACACTTAATAAAACTGAGTCAATAGCACATGTTTTATGTCAAAGAAGTAAAACATCATGTCATTTATCATAATGCATCATCATCAAGGATAAATGTTTTATCATCATAAAAATCCAGATCACTTGCGAGCAAGTGTCCTCAAAGAATAAGTTTTCTAAGTGCGCCAGAGTGGGATGTTACAGGAAATATCTACTCCCCTTCATGTTTGAAAATTATATCCCCCCTTTTATATTGGTCATACAACATGCTTTGTCTATGCAGTATTTGTAGGGTTTCACAATATGGAATAATTGTAATGAAAGTAAGGTCATCCTATCTATAAAACCCATTTCTAACATAAATGAATCAATATGGGTAGGTGGAATTATTTATGCAATTAGACATGAAGAAAGAATTCATAGGCTAGAAAAAAGGGAGAAAGAATTCATGAGCTAGAGAAATAGGAGAAATAATTCACGAGCTAGAGAAATGGGAGAAAGAAATCCCAGGTAGGAGAAACATGAGAAAGAATTCGTAGGAGTGGGGAAGTGAGTCATATCAAGGTGGTGGAAATCTCTATTCTTACGTATGATCATTTTGGTTGGCTCGAGTTTACTCCTCCATACCATTTTTTTTAGTAATGGTAACATTTTCAGTGATGATCCGACCCACCCAACATTTGCAGTGGTGATTTGACCCACCCACCCAAGCAAGGATCACCAAATGATTTAAATGGTGATTTTACCTGCCCACCTAGACCTCCAAATGATTTCAATACCTCATTCAAACCACCCACCTAGACCTCCAAATGATTTCAATACCTCATTCAAACCACCCACCTAGACCTCCAAATGATATCAATGGTGCTTGGACCCATTTTTAGCGGTCGATAGAGTAGTGTAACTATCAACGTTTTTAAAAAACATTAAATTGTTTCCATGTTATATTTCATAATGTTTTTTTTTTTTAAATTAAAATCATACAAACAAAATCATGCCAAGGATACATTTTTATTTAAATCATAATTAATAAATAAATAAAATTACGTATAGATTACATTTTTCCATTTAAAGAAAAAATATAATTATAAAAATTAAAAAAGAGTCTTGTGTTTTTTTTTTAAATTAAAATCATGAATATTCAAAAGTGTGAAACATAAATATTGCTATAATAATGTATTTTCATTGTGCATATATTTTATTATTTAAATTGGTATCTGATCCAAAAATCCTTATATGTTAATTTATTTATTAAGTACGCATTAACATCCAACCTGATTTGAAAAATTAAGATCATCTTTGACTATTTGCAAAATAACATATGAATTCACTTACTTATCCAAAATTCATTAAAGTGATAAATAACTTGAGAGAAACCTGAGTGAAATAGATACACCAAGAACAAGGAACATTACACGAGTTGTTAACGGAGTTCACCCATCTTGGGCTACATCTTTGGGTCCACTTCAAAATGAGATATTGCTCTATTAATACTCAAATGCTTGATAAAATAATGATTTTAACTTGTGTTCTTACAATAACCTTATAAAATTGTTGCTCATAATTAGAAACATACGTCACCACTGAAATCCTCTAGAAATTATGAGAAAAATGGGTATAAAAACCATATACTTTTCTCAAGGAACTCTATGTAATGTAAAATGATGCACTATCAAAATATTAACACCTCTTGGCACAAATTTCAATGCAACCTCTCTACAACTTGGCATTCATTTCTATGTGTTATAACCCTAAATTGCACAACACATGCTTACCTAGCATCAGGCCAACTCATATCCCTTCATTGCCAAAACATCTGCTGAAAAACCTCTTTGAAAACTCTCTTGGGTCAAGGTACATGCGCCCTAACCCACTACTGCATGCGTGTGAATGCTGCCAGGCCTACTACAACCTGCATTTACCTAACAAAACAAAAAAATAGGAAAGTTTCCAATGGGACAAAAAGCTATGGGTCAGTTAACTGAAACTCCCAACCATGCATGGACGAGAGTTCATCCAAAACCCTAGCTCCTTCTAGCCTATAAAAGAAGGGGTAGGGGTACCATTTGGAGGAGGAAAATTATAGCGAAGAAATTCTACCCATTTGTTGAATCCATTTGTCCCAACCCTTTAGCCTTTCCTCAAGCCTAAGGAGAATTAATGCAAAGCAGTTGGAGGACAAAAGAAGAGGAAGAGCCCAGGATTAGGATCAAGGAGCGGTGGCCGGTCTTGACTTTGATTGTAAGTTGATTCATTTTGAAAATAATAAAGGAATTCTTTTCTCGTCCCAATGCATGAGTTATCTATGATCTGTGTAATTGATGCTTAATTTCTAACCCTCAAGTATAAAAGTAGGATGCATGCATGGTTGTTTGTTTTGATTGCAGGGTAACTTTGGAAGGAGCAGCGCAAGCAAGCGGTCAAGAGCGCAACAGAGGATCTACACCAAACATCAGTAAAAAGGTTAGTAGTTCCTTTCCATGCATGTATCGTGAAAGAGGGGTTTAAGTTTTGGGTGGTAGATTAAAAGGTCATTTGTTTACGGTCAAAATTTGTATGCAAGTCTGACCCTAGTTTGCTAGTCTGTAGGGTATTATTTCCCAACAACATAATTGGCGACCATACTGGGGAAGATACTCTTTAGGGTTTCCGGATTTATTTGAGTTTTTGGGTAGTTTAAGAGATTAGATTTTCTGTTTCTTTGCCTATCTTTTTCAGTAATGCCTAAGCTAGCAGGGAGCCTGGTTCTTCATACCAGTTTTCCCTAACTGTTGCTTGACGACAATTTTCAGGACATACAGAAGTACATGCGGCCTGCAGAAGGCATGCATGCGTGTGCTCGTTCCCTAACCTTCTACAGCCCATGTGTGAACGCTAGATGTAGAGGTTTCAGTAGGGTGTAGGAGTCAAAGATATTGAGAGGTGGTCCTCCTCTTCCCTGTTAGAATTATACATTCTCAGGGGGATTTCTGGATCCTGTCTGAGTCTTGCTAGTTCACAATCTTGTCTCAGTTTGCTTTATTGCGTTCTGTTATTACTTGCAATTATTTTTCTTTTCTATTAAGAAGAAGCATCCAAGCCTTCAAGAGACCCTGGTTATCAATACCATAGGCCTCTTCTTGGCCTGGGATACCTATGTTATTTTTGTCTTATATTTTATGCATACACGCGGTCTGTGCAAGTGCAGCTCGCGGGTACACACGCTCTATTGTAGTTCAACACGTGTTTGCACGCGTGCCGTTTCAGTGACAATAGCGGGTTTGACAGGTTGCTTTTCAATCAGGGTAGGGCAGTCATCTCCTCCTGTGGTGAGAAGTGTTCCTCTCAGGGGTTTGAGTCTAGGGTTGCACAATCAGTAGGTTAGGGCCTCTTACCCTTAGCCTATTTTTTCTTAGTTGATATTTGATAGAAAAGATTAAAAAAAAAAAAGAAAAATAAATCTTTTCATTTTATTCTTTGTTTGAAGATTGTGTTTCTGCATCAATAGCTAGGGAGAGGTATTTTTGTTCATAAGTTTTTTGCAGTGCATTTAGAGAATAAGTAGCTCGTAGTCAAGCGAAATTCCTTTATGTTTGCTGCATGAAATCTTAGAAAAATTGAAAAGAAAAAGAAGTCTTTCTTTGTGAAAAGTTGTTGATTTTTGCATTTAGTAAAAGTCTTTTGTTTCCAGCTTTTTTCATTCATTTTTTCTTTGAGTCTTTACAAATCATCAGTTTCACCTTCATACCCCGTGACGTAAAAAATTCCATAAAAGAAATGCTAATTTAAAATCTATTAGACTTTTTGTTTGTAGGGTTCATACACTAGTTCAAGACTAGGGCCTTGGATTAGGGTGGAGAGGAAACTCTCCAAGGCCACTCAAAACCAAACATTGGAGTCTGTGATAGGGAGTGTAGAAGTCCAGTTTCATGGAAGTTATCTGGGACCCCCTTATAACAAAGGGGATAAACACGAGGTCGCGTGAGGAAAGGTAGTGGAGATAACCCCTCCAAAGCCAGACCAAGCGTAGTGGAGAACACATATCCGAGGGCTTGTTTTGGGATTTCATCGTTTGCATTTGCCATGGGGCTTCGTGGATCTCGAATCCATTCGAGGTCCTCAGTTTTATTCTGGACCATTTTCTCGGGATACCCTTGACAGGTTTCAGGCTTGATACCCTGCTCATTGTGGTATACCCAACTTTCGACTGTACTCGCCTGGTGACTATTCGCATGCTGGCAAACTAGTTGCCAATATTTTTAGGGACATACACAGGTGACTGCGGGGGTATACCGTGGTACCTAGGATAGACATCGGGCCATGATTTGTAGATTATACCTAGAGGGTGATTTCGTTTTCAAGTTGCACTTGCACCGGTAAGTTCCTCTAGTTTTGGTTGTTGTAACTGTTCTTCAAAATAGTTAGTGATTGTTTGTCTTATCTCTTAGGGGCTTCCTTTTTAGTGTGTGTTACTGTTTGAACGTGTAGAATACCTTAGCGTGTCTTGGATATTCTCACATAGTGGAGGATCCCGAGCTCCGCTAGTCACGAAGGCTTATGGGCCTGCCGCCAGTTATACTGGAGCCACCCCCGCCACCATTAAGGTGGAAGCTAGACCAACAAGGGTCTTTCGAAGCAACCGGGTTACAAACCATTGTGCCCAAACAACTCCTGGAAGGAATCAACCACCAATATTGGTTCGGTTGAAACCCCAACCACTGATACTTTTCCATCAGTCAGTGTACCAATCCAATTTTACGAACACCTGTCAGTGCCTCACACAGCTATGGAGAAAATATTGTTACTTCCTCTGGGAATTCTTCCATTCCCACCATCATTGCTACCATAGGAGAAGCATATCCTAACTTGATGTCGTCATTCTGAGCCATGATGGTCTCGATTGCAACTATGTCGCATAGTGGACCGACCCCATCTATCGCAGCGACCACAACTCTCTTCACACCTAGTGCGACAGGATCTTCGTTCTCATACGGTATGCCTAGTTCGGGCACAAGTCCTGCACTCACTCACTCCACTTTACAGACTTTAGGTCTGGGGGTAGGGAGCTCTAACGCTCCTCTGCAAGGTCAACTTGGGGGCATTCCTATTCCTTTTAACGCTTTCCCTTACGCTGGAGGTCATATCCCTCCTTCATCCCCTTCGCTTGGTGGTCTGCATCAGCAGTCCGCCAGGAAACCTGCACACACGAGTTCATTTGGAGTCGAGACTCAAGGAACACCTGCGCACACTATGCCGGTAGGTTCATCACTGTTTGTTTGGAATGAGACATTTTGTAATAACACTTTCGCATCCACTGCTTTCCCATCTGGGGGCACTCCCATTTTTGGATAGTCTACTCTGGCGCAAGGTACTATTCCTGCGTCGGGGGCACATATAGCAGGAACTTGGAACTCATGACAAGGATCCGTTCCCTCCTTTGGAATGCCATTCTAGGGTAATTATTTCCACAGTCAATGGAACCCTGGACAGACTTCTATGCCTCTCCCAGCAAGACCGACATGGGGTAGTCCTTCCCAAAGTCCTTCAAACACGATGCATGCCCAACATCCTATGTCATTTATGGGGAATCATCCAATGATGTCTCCACAGGTGAAAAATCCTTACGCTGGTCAGGGCCATGGTTTCTACCAGAATCTGGGCTAGCAGCCAAACTTTTCCTGGCAACCTGGTGCCAGTCAAACTCCAGAATCCTTTTTCCCAGGCTATCAACAGCAACCCAAACTACCATTCCTGGCAACATTACACTTTCCAGATTTGACAAGGTTGCTAAATGATCCTATTTGTCACGATCCACGTTGGACTCCTATGCCAACGAAGTTGCCTTCAGACATTCCAAAGTTCGAATCCAAGCCTAACGAAGATCCAGGTGATCACGTGACTACCTTCCATCTTTGGTGTTCATCTAACTCATTGAAAGATGACTCCGTCCAGTTGTGATTGTTTCAACGTACTCTTATCGGGAGTGCCCCGAAATGGTACATCGAGCTTGATCGCTCAAGATACTCTTCTTTTGGCGAACTGGCGATGGCCTTCCTTAACCATTTCCAGTTACCTGTGCAATACAACGCCGGCATAGAGCTGCTTGCCAATTTCGAACAGACAACAACAGACCATATCTTTGATCATATCCGAGAGTGGATATTTCGAAAGAGTCTAATCAAAGTATCAGTCCCACCAACATTCCTGCTTGAGTGGTTCCTTAAGTCTTTAGTCCCACAATTATCCAAAGACGTCGCGACTTCAGGAGTTTTCTCCGAAGAAGATGCCATCATGAGGGCTCAACAGTTTGAGCTCATCTATTCTCAGTCTGGTTTATTATACAACATCCTACCAGATGCACCACGATCGATACTGGATAAAACTAGACAAAGAGTTGGACCACATGCCGATGGTATTTTTGAATCAACACAAACCAAGCCCGCTGAGCAATTGAAAAAGAAATTGCAACAGTTATCTATACAACACTCAGTGGCCAACCAGAATACTACTTTGGCTGCTCCTCCTACCCAAACATCGAAAGTACACTTCGTGTAGACAACTAACCCAAAGGTCACCCAACAGCCTGAAGGGAAGAAAAAACAACGAAATAAGGGTAAGGGGGAGAAAAAACCCACTGATAATGTTGGCGAGGGCACCACAGAAAAATGAAAGGCGAGGTATCCGTGCAACTTGTGTGCGGAGGACCACCCAACCCATATGTGTCCTCGACTTGTAGAGGCCCAAAAGTTTGTCACATAGCAACAACAATCCGTGTTGACTAATCTCTTTCAGCATGGGCAAAATTTAACTCAAGCCTCTACAAGTACCGAAGGAGGCAGCCAAGAAACCTGTCCTCCCCCAAACAATTCCTCATCCATGAACGTATATATGGTTAGGGGTGATGCTTTAATAACGACTAGAGTGCACAACTATAGTAAACCAAGTTCCTCTGAGAGGGGTAAATAAGCTGAACTCCCATCTCTTCCTCTACAGATCAAGAAGATGTTGGGTGAAACAATGACACGCATTCCAAAGGTTTCATTTAAGAAAGCTTCTCACAACCCAAACGCAAGGGCCGCCTAGAATTACTCTGTGGTGGAAGATTTATCACAAACCCCTTGTGCGATGTCCGCTTTGGAGGTCCTCCAAAGATGCCCTGCTCAGAGGAAAGACTTGTTGACTGCTTTAGGCTCTACTAAGACTTGTAACCCAGGTACCATCATGTTAGATACGACCGACTTAAAACCTTGTCTGCCTTACTACATTGTGTTTCATATAGTAGTGGCTCATCCCACGAAATTTTTTACATGCAATATCTTTCGCACGGTGGTCGATGAGGGTGCCTCGACATGCATTATGTCATTAGCATGTTGAAAGGCCATTGGTCAGCCCTCTTTTACTCCATAACCTACTCTCCTCACTGCGTTCGACGATCGTTCTTTCCGACCACATGGCATCGTTCCTTCTTTCCCTGTGCAGATAGGAGGGAAGACCGTGTGTGTTGAAGTAGAGGTAGTCGATGCTCCCCTCAAATATAACCTCTTGTTAGGTCATAGTTGGACCTATGCTATGCAAGTTGTGGTTGCTACAGTTTTTCGAGTCTTGTTGTTTCCACACGAAGGCCAGATAGTGACCATCGATCAATTGTCCTTCTCTAGACCTGACCCAGCTTTGGGGGCATCCACGGTTCCCATGATTGACAATCCTCAACCCGGTTTCGTTAACGTAGGAGTTGGTTTGTGCCCATACTTTATGGGTACCTTCGATTACCCACCTGCTCATGACGATGTCAAGTTTATATCGAATCACCACAAGGCTGAGATTTTTCACGTGTCGTCATTCTGTACGAATTACTTTGAGGATATGTGGATTCTTCCTTCCCCATCAGCCACGATGGATGAGACAGGGCACTGTGGCATGTACATGCCCTTGTCAGCTGCTAAAGTAGCATACTCTTTAGTCCAACAAGCTTCATCTAACCCTGATCCGACTCCCGCACAAGAGTTGGATCCACTTCTAGATCCTATTTGGGCTCAAGGTTCTTTTGCTACCATCGATGCATTTGACTTAGTCTTGCCTTCTAATGAAGCAGTAATCAAAGAAATGACTAGTCCGGACAAACCTTGGGACGATCTTCATCACAGATCATATTTCCTCCTAGAGTTACGCCTAATCAAGGCAGGAGAATTCACTATCACCATGACGGGAGATCAGCCATGTCCTATTAACCTCTTAGCTACACCGAAAATTTATGCTGAGGGGAATATGGAGACTATCGATGAAACTATACCTATCAAAATCTCTCAAAACCCTAGCGTCGTGGAGAATATCTTCGTCAGAGCAGATTTCTCCCCCTAAGAGATTCAAATTTACACGGATATTTTCAAAGAAGTCTGCAACATTTTTTCCTGGTCTTATGAGGAAATGCTAGGTATCGATCCGAAAATAGTTGAACATGAAATCACAATGTATCCTGATGCCAAGCCTATTCGACAAAAACTTCATCCAGTCAATCCTAAAAAAGAAGCAGCCATTAATCTTGAGGTTGAGAAATTTCTCAAGGCAGGTTTCATTTGTCCTATTCATTTGACTCAATGGGTGTCAAACCCTATGTCGGTCGATAAAAAACAAGGCACGATTCGTGTATGTACCAATTTCCGTGATTTGAACAAGGCATGTCCAAAAGATAATTATCCAACCCCATTCATTGACCAGATCATTGATGAATGTGCCGGTTGTGAAGACTTTTCATTCATGGATGGTTTTTCGGGCTATAATCAAATTCAAATCAAACGTGAAGACCAACACAAGACGACATTCATTTGTCCGTGGGGTACATTCGCCTATCGTAAAATGCCTTTTGGCCTCAAAAATGCTGGAGCCACCTTCCAGCGGGCCATGTCTTTTTCGTTTCACGACCTCAAACATATACTCGAGGCCTATATAGATGATCTAGAATCTCTCTCTCGCAAGCGAAAGGATCATCCTATGCACCTCAGACTAATCTTCGAACGCTGTCGCTACTTCAGGATTCGCTTGAATCCAAACAAGTACAGCTTTTGTGTCACGTCGAGACGTTTGTTAGGTTTCATCATATCCATAACAGGGATCATGGTGGATCCTCTTAAGGTGGAGGCAATAATCCAGTTGCCCCCCCCACGCACAATCTTACAACTTCAAAGTCTTCAAGGCAAGGCAAACTTCTTACGACGCTTCATCGCCAACTATGCCGAAATCACCAAGGGATTTATGCATTCACTTAAGAAAGATGTTCCCTTTTTCTGGGATGAAGCTGCTCAACGCTCTTTCGACGTAGTAAAACACACTCTCACAACCGCACCTCTGCTACGGCCACCTAATTATAACAAAGATTTATTATTATATCTGGCTGCCACAGAGTCAACCATAGGCATGGTTTTAGTTCAGGAAGATGATTCATTTTCAGAATACGTGATCTATTACCTGAGCCGAGGTCTCGTAGGACTGGAACATAATTATTCCCATCTCGAAAAACTTGCGTTCGCAGCAGTTCATGTTGTTCAATGGTTCTGTCACTATGTTCTGTTTCGCAAGACCACCGTCGTCGTTGTCGTAAATCCATTCCAGTACATGTTGACATGACGAGTCATCGATGGAAAAATCAGTAGATGGATGGTCATCCTCCAAGAATTTGACTTAGACTTCGTTTCAGCAAAGTCCAAGAAGTCATTGGTATTCGTAGAACTTATTTCAGAACTTTCGGTTGAGTCAGGTGACGTTGTGCCTGAGGAATCGCCTATCTGGGGGGATTTGTTTTTGATTGAATATTTAGACCCCTGGTACAGAGATATACTAATCTATCTCCAGACTTTGAAGTGCTCCACCTCTGTTTCTTGTGACGAGTGTCGGCGGATACGCCATTAGGCTAAGAACTATCTCATACTCAATGATACGTTGTATCGGAGAGGTGTAGATTGCATCTTGCGTCGATGTATCAGTCATGAGGAGGTCGTCATAGTGCTCAACGATTGTCATACAGGATCTTGTGGCGGTCACTTATCTGGGTTGGTAACGGCCCAAAATATTTTACGAGCAGGTTACTTCTGGCCCACACTTATCAAATATTGTATCGAGTCGATCAAGAAGTGTCATCCGTGCCAAATCTTCTCTCGAAAGATGAGGGCACATCCAGCTCCTATGTTTCCTGTCATCACAGTTGATCCCTTCACTAAGTGGGGGATTGATTACACTACATGAAACCCCCCCTCAGCAAGGGGGAACTGCTATATCATTGTAGTTGTCGACTACTTCACTAAGTGGGTCAAAGCTATGCCAACGTTTAAAGATGATGGAGAGACTGCAGCTCTCTTTTTATTCAACCAGATTATTGCAAGGTTTGGCGTCTCGAGAGAGATTGTCATTGACCATGGCAGTCACTTTCAGAATCAAATGATGACTGAATTAACGTCAAAGCTTGGGTTACGGAAAGAACATTCATCACCTTACTATTCCCAAGCCAATGGGCAGGTGGAAGCTGTAAACAAAACTCTTAACATGATTCTACAAAAAAATATCAACTCAACCAAGTCTAACTGGCATTTGATGTTATACTCGGAATTATGGGCTTAACGAACATCAGTTAATACTGCAACCAGTTTCTCACCTTTCCAACTCGTTTACGGGCTGGAGGCAGTCTTGCCCATCGAATGTCAAATCCCTTCTCTGAAATTGGCAGTACAGTTATTGCCAGACACTTCTCCACTTGAAGAACGGTTAGTACACCTTGAGCAGCTTGATGAACAACGTCGTGATGCGGCCCTGGCCAATGAGGCTCATAAACATAAGGTCAAGTGTCAATATGATAGGTTCGTTCATCCTCGGATTTTTTCTTAGGGCGACCTTTTCCTGGTCTATGACCAAGACAAGGACCCCCTAGGGGCAAGAAAGTTTAAACCCGTGTGGTTCAGACCCTTCATTATCAAAGAGGTATTAAAAAAGGGTGCTTATCGTTTGGTCGATTTTGAAGGGAATGCTTTGGCAGAGCCTATAAATGGGATCTACCTCAAGAAGTATTACTCATAGAAAGGTCACTGTGGGTAACTTTTTGTAACATATGTATAGTCTTTGTACTATTACTTTTTTACATTTCTTTTAAAAACGTGTTATGGACGTGTCATTGATGTTATATTTCGTCAATATGGCAGATGTCAAGTGATTACGAAGTGTTCGTTGGGTATGCGGATGGTGCTATTTGACACACACAGAGGCTTGCCTCCGCAGCTTGTGTAATCTTTACACCACAGGGTCAGTTTTTATCTTCCAGAGGTATATGCTTAGGTGACAACACAAATAATGTTGCCGAGTATAGTGCAGTTATTGAGTTGCTTCGTGACGCATTGTCATTGGGTATCTATCGTCTCTAGGTCTATCTAGACGCTCAACTAGTGGTGTCGCATCTAAACAGAATATACTGGGTTCATGACCCAACTTTACACCGACGATTCCTTAGGGTACGTCTCTTGGAACAAAACTTTGATTATATTACATATTTTCATGTTCCTAGGAATTTAAATCAAATCATAGATACTCTAGCTAATCACATTTTAGATTGGCATCTTGCCCACATATAAAAAAATCATGGACATAAGCATGTAAATACATTTTTGCACATGTAATCCATAAGACACAAAAAAGAGATAAAAACCATATATAAACATCATAAAATCCTTAGAGTACATAGATGGGCACAAGTGCCTCAAAAGTGGGAACAGTAACGAGTCACCAGGCTTATGCCCTAAAAAAATATATACATATCAGTGCTCATGGTACATAAAAAGTCTAAAAGTATGTTCAGGGCCTGTGGGCCCTGTTATAATCATGTACAGCTTGGGATAAACGCCTAAACAGTCGAACCCATGTCTAAGGTGCCCCCATGACATGAGTCTGCATGGACGGAGGTAGGTCCTCTATCTCTGCCATCGGGACTGTGCGAGTGAGTGCAGTAAAGTTCTGCTCAGTTCTCCCCAGGACCCTCTCAGCCTCTCCTGCTAGGAGGTTCCCTGCTACTGCTGCTCCTCCAGTGGCGGAAGCTGCGGCTTCCAGCCATGGGAAATGCCTGTTCCGTGCATAGTTGGCAGGTTGCACGGGTCCCACATCTGCATGCAATAAACGTTCACCCATCAAAAACTCTGGTATACAAAAACATGATATATATATATATATAAAGAACTAAAAAATTACATATGAAAACAAAAAAAACTATACGGGTGGAGACTTACCCATCTCCTCTCACTCCTCACCAGGAGGCACTGGTATCTCTGGATCTCTAGAGAAGTCGATCCCCGCATATGGGTAGTCCTCTATCGCAGGTATTTGTCGTGATATCCAAGCAAAAAAGTCATCGTTGAAGGCCTCCACAGTCCTTCCACCACCCTATCGTGGCAGTAACACGGACCATCTTCATACTGCGGGGAAAGTGGCCAGATGTCCTCATACTGTCAGCCGAGGATTGAAGCATGAAACTCTCTCGAAAAAGAACGAACACAGGATGGTCCCAAACCTGAAGTTCCTATCTGTCTGCTGTCAGCAATCTGTCAATTGCCTCTTCATGCACTCCAATAGTGTGGCACTCCAATCAAAAATTTGTGCATTCATGCATTGGATCGCACAGTTCATCTGTGCGCGCGAAGCCTGATGCACGACTGTTGAGCTGGTAATCCGCACAATAAGCAATAAAATAGTCTGAAGGGAGAGGCTGGTAATCCTACTAACAGGTACCAAGGAACCTCTATGATCGGTCCCAGCCTCACAGTACTCATCTACTAGCTCCGAGACCTTGCTCGGCCCCGTAGGAAAAGTATAAAAATTGACCGGTTCCCCTCTCCTCGAGAGGCCAGTCAGAAAGTAAATATCCTCAGTGGTGGGCACCAAGGATTGCCCCTCTATCATAAACGCCTCTACGTCAGGGTGCCAGTAATCAATCAAGGAATTCAGTAGCCTTGGTTGAGCATGCATGAATGGACATAGAAACAATTTCAACAAACCACACTGCATAAGCGTGGCCACAACATTCGGATCTATAGCCACTAACTCATTGGAGGCCTCGTGCTCCCTTTCCCTCCACTAGACATACATCCTGCCAACACAACAAGGAAAAGGAGGGTCAATACATGTTTCCATTTTCTTTTTCATCATGCGGGGGGTACATGCGGCCTGTAGAGGTGACAGTCACGGGTACCCGCGTGTAGGCTTTGCTCTGTACGTGGGTACCTGCGGGCTGTCCCTGGAAAACCCACGTTTACCTAGGGCCGACCCTTTTAAGGTCGATGCCCACCCCCAAAAAATAAATTAAATGCTAAAAGGAAGTATTGAATAGCTAGATAAGGGAGTTTGTACTTACTTGGTCCAAGCAGAAGTCCGTTTCATCCACTGTAGCTCCCGGAATCACAATCTTTGGCAAAGGGGGTCTTTTGGCTCCAGAGTCAATTTCCAAATTAGCAATGGTGATAATGAGCTGCCAGCTTCTATTTATAGACTTTTTGGCCTCTTTTTGTCACTTTTTTGGGCCCTTTTATCCGTTTCTTTATACCAAAAACCATTTAGAGTGATCCAGGAATTATATGGGAGGGATTTGATCAGGTATTGGCACATTTTTTTTTGAGTTTCGAAAAAATATATATATATATTGATGGTCCATAAAAAAAAAAAAAAAAAAAAAATCAACTTGAGCATATAGGTTAGGATTCTACCCCAAATTTTTCATCTTGTTGTCTTTTTTCTTATGATATAGGATCGATCCCATCCGGTTGTGACACAGAACCGTCATATCTGCTCTAGAAGTGTCGCAATTTGGTAGTAGAGCTTACCAAAACATGGATGCCCTAGGTAGGTCCTGGTTGCATTATGGTGTCCATGCCGTTTCTAACAACACTGTAAGCTCGGGAGTCTGTATAGTGTTTCCTGAATATGAGTTTGAGCCTCATTTGCATGGGTATTTTTCACTCTTTGACTTACCCTCCGGACTCCCAAAACATAACGGGTCTCCTTTTAAGCCCTTTTTAGACCCTCTAAACATGAAAAGATTTCTGAGCAATCTTGTGGCCTTTCACGCTCGTTAAACTGAAATTTGAAGTCATGTTTGTCTGGTGGTAGTTTACCCCTTTTTCGGTCCGAACGGTCAACTGTACGAACAAAGGAATAGTCTATTGAATTCCCATTCTTTAGAAGAGTATCCTCAGGTATAATTTTATTCCTTTTTCGGGCCTAAGGGACTAAATTGACGAAAAAGAAACCCCCACGGAGTCCATAGTTAAGCTCTTTTCAGACTCCCTAAAATTGAAAAGATCGTCGAGTGACATTTTTCTTTCACACTCGTTAAATTGGGCCAGAAGAATATTCCTGATGGAGTCCATAGTTAAGCTTTTTTCAGACTCCTTAAAAGTGAAAAAATAGCCGAGTGATCTTGTCCTTTTCACAATCGTTAAAATGGTTTTGAATTGACGCCTAATCGGTGCTAGTTTATCCCTTTTTCGAACCGACTAGACTATTGTCGAAAACGGTACCCCAATGGAGTCTCCTTTTATGCTTTTTCAGACTCTCTAAATATGAAAAAGCACCGAGCTTCCCTTCTCTAGGCTCGTTAAACTTACATCAAAGGACGTTACCATTGTGTGTTCTATCAACTGCATTTGCATATCTTACCCATTAGCCTTGTAACAGTTTGCTTCTGCGTCTTAACACCTTTGGCCGCTGGAGGATTTTTCCTGAGTATCATTTCCCTAGAACATTAGTCTTGTCCTTGTGCCTTCAGCTTGTATGTTTGCAGTACTCATTCCTCCATTGTAACGTAATATTCCTTTATTCTTTTTCAAAAATTATCAAAAAGAACAAAAAAATCAAATATACCCCAAAAAGAGGATGGGAAAATTATTTTCCTTATTGGCAGCATAATGAGTCGCCCTTGGATGAAGCACATCTGTCCATTTGATCATCAGACTATGGGATGTAGTACGACCTTAGGAATCTTTTTCTCACTAGATAGAGTTGTGTCCTCCACCGTTTGGTTACTCATCTAGACATATGGAGAGTTTGTGTTGCCTCCTGCTTCGTAGATTTATGATTAACAGATATGTTGCCTGAGTCTTATCACTTGTCGTGCTATTATCCAAGGGAAGTTTGTCACTGAGCCTGAGTCGACCCCTCTGCATATGTCTCTTGTCTGCATACCCGGCCATCCTGAACGTCCAATCAAGTCTTTATTCGAAATCACTGAAGCCTTCAGTCTGATCATCAATATTATCAAGTCCATAACCGACGAGCTATCAAAGACCTCTGGGTAGTGCAGTCATACACTCATATTACACTCCTACCCAAGTTTTAGAAGATTTTTAAGTTGTTGCTCGAGCTATGAAGTACAACCATCAGGCCGAATAAGCTTCTGGGAGATGGATACTCTATATGTATATCTTTTGGATTTCGAGATGTAGCTCCGCTGTGTATTATTCGCGGCTACTCTTTATAGTTATTTGACATGGATCTACTGTGTATTTTATTGGTATCCATGGTTCTATCTTATCCCTATCATGGTTATGCCCGCCTCGGTGAGACATTTGTTATTTTGCAGATGACACCTCTTCATTCTTGATTCTTGGGCTCACTCATTCAGCATATCAATACAGATTGGTAAAAGATTGGTAATGTATTTTGGCCATCAGATGCTCTTCTGACCTCACACATTAGGGGGCATCTGTTATAGCCCTAAATTGCACAACACATGCTTACCTGGGATCAGGCCAACTCATATCTCTTCATTGCCAAAACATCTGCTGAAAAACCTCTTTGAAAACCCTCTTGGGTCAAGGTACATGTGCCCTAACCCACTACTGCATGCGTATGAACACTGGCAGGCCTACTACAACTCACGTTTACCTAACAAAACACAAAAATAGGAAAGTTGCTGATGGGACAAAAAGCTATGGGTCAGTTAACTGAAACTCCCGGCCATGCATGGCTGAGCGTTCATCCAAAACCCTAGCTCCTTCTAGCCTATAAAAGAAGGGGTAGGGGTACCATTTGGAGGAGGAAAATTATAGAGAAGAAATTCTGCCCATTTTCCGAATCCATTTGTCCCAACCCTTTAGCCTTTCCTCAAGCCTAAGTAGAATTAACACAAAGCAGTTGGAGGACAAAAGAAGAGTAAGAGCCCAGGATCAGGATAAAGGAGTGGTGGCCGGTCTCGACTTTGATTGTAAGTTGATTCATTTTTAAAATAATAAAATAATTCTTTTCCCATCCCAATGCATGAGTTATCTATGATTTGTGTAATTGATGCTTAATTTCTAACCCTCAAGTAGAAAAGTAGCATGCATGCGTGGTTGTTTGTTTTGATTGTAGGGTAACTTTGGAAGGATCAATGCAAGTAAGCGGTCAAGAGCGCAACAGAGGATCTACAACAAACATCGGTAAAAAGGTTAGTAGTTCCTCTCCATGCATGTATCGTGAAAGAGGGGTTTAAGTTTTGGGTGGTAGGTTAAAAGGTCATTTCTTTACGGTCAAAATCTGCATGCAAGTCTGACCCTAGTTTGCTAGTCCGTAGGGTATTATTTCCCAACAACACTATGTCCCATGCATTGGTTCAAGAATCAGTTTAAATAGGGGGGAGGTCGAGGGTTGAACCCCACCTGACCCCCTATATTATGGGTTTTTTATAATAAATTTTTTAATGTAATTTGTTGGTTGAATTAAAAAAAGGGCACACGTGGTGCAATGGTAGGTGCATTGTTGTTAATTCATTGGAATATTATATTCATAAGTCTCAGGTTTAAACCCTGCAAGCTCCTTTTTTGGGCATATACTTACAACTATAACTTTGAATACAATATCCGATTACATAGTTATCCCAGTTGGTTAGTAGTTGGATTTTTGAACCACAGGTCACGGGTTCGATTCCCATCAACCCAATTTTTTTTTGGATAAGGTCATATTGCACAAATACGTAGGCCACATGGAAACCTCTCATTGGTCCACGTGTCATGCTCATATTGGCCCATATGTTACATAGTCAGCACCACGTCAATGCATAGTCAACCTGTATGCATCAACTATCACCTACCACATACCTATATGGATTTTCATGTGTCACCCTTTCAGTGGTGTCACATGGGTTGTACGGATGACACATGTTATTTTTACTAGTCCAACTTGGTGTCAAATATGCCAAAATTGAGTGATACGTGGCAACTTTTTATTAGTCCAACTCAGTGTCAAAAATGCCAAAACTAAGTGATACATGGCAATGTCTTGTGATACCACATCATCATGTTGATGTCACCCTATACCCTGTTATTTGTATGGATGGCCACATGGAATCCTATGGGATTGCAACGTGTCCTGCCCTATTTGAATTTTTACATGTTGGTCAAAATATTCATAACATCATAACTTCTTCGTATGACTTCCATTTGAGGATATTCCCACATCATTGGAAAGATCTCGTCAACCTCTACACAATGGAGTCATTTTCAATAACATTTGAGAAGATCAATTTTTAAGCATTCTTAGATCGACCCAGATCATTCCTCTGCACCAAGATCCTTTTGGACCACCCAAATTCTATATTACTTAGTAAATAAGTGATGATAAAGATACCTCACTTTCCTAATATCGATCCATATTGATTTTCTTAGTTTTATCCCTTTAAAATCAACAATTATAAGATACTCCATATCACCTCGTTTTGAAGTCCTAATCCTTATGTCAAGGATAACAACTTATTGCAGCTCATCTATGTAATCGCGAGAAAAATTATCAACTGTTAGAACTTGAACATCTTCATATTTATCCATAATCATAGGAGGTTCATAAAGATTCAAATTTTCATCATTCACCACTGAATACATTTGCATATAAGATGGAAGATCTAAAAAAAAAGAATTAGTACTGGATTGGTTTGATGTTTTTACCTTCACCCTTCATTATGTCCTTGTTGATATGTAATCCTACTTGATCACCAACTTGGAACTAATGATGAACCTGATGTTTTTCATGCCTCACCTTGTACTTGTCTTGACTCTTCTCCAGTTGTTCTTGTACTTCCTAGTGTACCTACTAGATCCTTTGAATGAACCTCTTATATTTTTTGGACATCATCTTGTCCATCCTCTTTGCTCTCTTCTCTGAAAGAAAAATACATAGGTGATTTAGGAAAGTATAAAAAACAAACCTAAAAAGGATATCTCTAAGTACAAGAATGTATGGCACGATTATAGGCATGTTGTACATAGTGCAACTGTTCAACCCACAACTTAGGATGATTAGTGCAGTACCATCGAATAAAATGTAACACCGTCATGTTCAACACCTATGTCTGGCCATATTTCAGTGAATGAAATGAAATGATCTTCTTTAATTTAGTGTCCATTAACTCTCACAAACTAGACCAAAACTTTCCCAAGAACCAAGGGTCTCGATCAGATACAATAGATGTAGGTAGACCAAAATGAACCCAAACATTAGCAAAGAACAATTGTGTTTTTTGTTCAATTGTGACTTTCTTCTTATAATAAATTAAGATACACATATTACTAATCCTATCCACCATGATATACAAGTAATCATGACCTATTCTAGACATCGACAAACCCATTACAAAATCCATGGACACACTTTCCCATGGTTGAGAAGGTACTGGAAGTGGTGTATATAACCCCAAATTTTTGTTGCTAGGATTACTTGTGGCACACACAACACACCCTTTTACATAATTGGAAATTGTTTCATTCATTTGAGGCTAATAACAATATCTTTGCAACTATGCTACTATCTTACCTACCCCGAAGTGACCAGAAATAAGAGATATATGGGATTCCCTCATTACATTTTCTCTTTCATCCCTAGGTATATAAATATTTCCAAGATGATATAATAAATTATCATTCACATGATAATCCAATTATTCATGTATATTTCCATGAGTTAGTTCTTCATATACATATTTAAAATCATTTTCTCTAGCATATTGTTCGACAAAAAATTCATGAGATAAAGAATCATCCTTTAGTATTGTAGATGCATTGACTATTGTTGTTCTTGATAAAATATTTGTAACCTAATTAGGAATACCCTTATTATACTTAATTACCAAATGAAATTTCTATAAGAAACACATCCACCTAAAGTGTTGTTACTGTTGTAGCTTGGTTTGTGATTGAAAATATTGTAATGGTTGGTGATATGTATGAATTATTGTCTCCTTCCACATTAACTAATGCTTCCACTTTTTAACACTTTGTACCAAAGCATACAGTTCCTTATCATATGTTGGATAGTTAATTATTGTTTGATTAAAAGTTTCAAAATGGTAACAAATAGGTTTACCTCATTGCATCAAGACTGCTCCCATGGAATATCTATTGGCATTGGCTTGTATCTCAAATGGATGTTTCATATCCAACAAAGCCAACACTGGTGCATTACTTATTTTCTCTTTCAATGTCTCAAAGTATTTTTACTAATTTCCTCCCCACTGAAGGACTGGTTTCACACTTGTTAATGCATGCAAATGAGCTGCTATGAAAGAGAAATTGGCAATGAATTTCCTCCAGTATTGTACTTCCCCTAAGAAGATCCTGAATTTTTTGGTAGTGTTTGGATTGGGCCAATTCATTATGACTTCCACCTTTGAGGGATATATATTGAACTAACCATTCCGTAAAATATAACCCTAGTATACTAGAGGGATTTTTCCAAATTCATATTTAGACATCTTTTCATACAACTTCTCCCTTTTCAAAAGTTGAAATACTTTCTAAGCATGCATCACATGATATTCCCATGTTTGAATAAATACAAAAATATAATCCAATTAGAAAATGACAAACCATCTATAACATGCCTGAATACATCATTAATTACCCTCATAAATGTCACAAGTGAATTGCATAAACCAAATGTCATAACCAAGCATTCAAGCATCCCCTGTTTTGTCTAGAAGGTAGTTTTCCACACCACTTTCTACAATTATGATTTGATGGTAACCACTTCTCAAATCTAACTTAGTGAAATAGATAACTAATTTCAATTGATCCAATAAATCATCAATTCTATGAAGAGGATATCAGTTATTTACCATGATCTTTTTCATTTCTCAAAAGTCAATATGCATCCTCCATGTATTGTATTTCTTTGGAACCAATACAATAGGATATCCACATGAAGAGGAATTGGCCTTATGATTCCTTTATCGAGAAAATCCTGAACTTGTGTTTTATCTATACACTCTCTATCATTGATTATCTGTACATACCAATATTAGGAACATGAGCATCCTCTTGCAAATAAATTTCATGTTAAACTCCCCTCATGGGAGGAAACCTTGTAGGTTCCTAAAATAGCTCATCATAGTTAGAAATGATATTTACCAATTCCTAATTATGACCTGGATCACAACCTGAAAAAGAATTTGACACATATTCCTCTTTTTTCTTCACCACCATGAGAAAAAAATATTTACTATCATTTACAAATCTCTTCATTTGTCCTGTTCTCACTAAAGAAACATTATTTTGAATATGGTGAGATCTAAAAATATATTTAATCCCATCCTTGAAAATGTGACACTTATTCTCTTCATGATATAATATGGATTTCATGTCATATAAGTATGGACTACCCAAGAATATGCCGCAAATGTCAAGTGTCACTACATCCAACTCAACCTCATCAATGAACTTTGAAGTAATTGCAAATATCTATTTACATTGTTTAGTTACTTGCAACTTAGAATCCTCACACATGCAACTTAATGGATATGTTTTCACACAAGGTGTGGTATTTAAACCCAACTTATTAACAATTGATTCATATATTAAATTCACTTGAGATCCAATGTCAAACAAAGTATCTATATTTGCATTGTTTTCTATGACCATGACATGGAAAATCTCTCTTCATTTATTTCTATTAAGAACACTTTCCAATGTAATATATTGAACTAAAGAACTAGAACTAGTAGTAGATATACCTTTACTTCCCATTGTTGTGATTTTAGTTTCATCTCCTGAATATGATCCCAAATCTTCTTGAGTTGTTGTAGAAGTCTTATGTTTCCACTTAACCTGGAATTCCCTTGGTTACAAATCTGAATGCAGCTTCAAACACTTTACCTCCTCATGTCCTTTCCTCTTGTAGTGAGAACATGTAGGTCTCTCTTTATCTTTATTTAATGTAGCTAACTTTTTACTCTTAATTTTTCCCTTCGACTGCTTCTTGAATTTGTGTGGCTTCTTATATTCAAACACATGATTTCCCTTGCTAGCTTCTATATGAGTAGTTTGTACTGAAACTTCATCAATATTAGTATGGTTAAACATCAATAAAGTATGTCAACTATATGAATGCATACCACCAATATATTTCCGAAGAGTTTCACAAGTATATAATGGAATTCCTAAAGAGAATGATTTCTTCCTAAATTCATGTGTATATACTTGAACATGTTTCCCTTTTCCTTGTCTTAGATGTTTCCAATCTGTTATTGTTGTTCGAACATACGATAATGGATAAAATTACTTTCTTAATGCAACAGTGAATTTATCCCAAGAAGAAATTACTTTACCTTGTTGGATGAGATCATTTTATTTCCTACTCTCCCACCATATCAAGGTTGTGTCACCGAGACAAAGAGTATCCAACTATATCTTTGTAGCATCATTCATGATTTTATATACCCTACAATATAGTTCAATCTATTTGATCCAATTTTCCAACTTTTATGCATTCAATTCTCCATCATAAATCGATAAGTCAAACTTTACATCTAAATTTAATAAAGGAAAATCGTGAGAATGATAAGAATTCTTAGTAGACTTCTTCTTATGAGAAGAATGTTCACTATCATCATAATATGATGATGATGATGATGGGGATGAAGGGGGCTATGGAGGTTTTTCACCTCCTCCTTCTCCTTCGACTTTTACTGATGTCTCAGATCATGCAGCCTTACGATACAATTCTTCTACAATTGTCTTCATCTTGATGAATTCCTCCATCATGGCCTCAAATCTCATTATAGGATCTTCTCCTTCTTTGAATGCCATTCTTCATATTCAAATTTCTCTTTGAATTTCTAGGTTGAATTCTTCAAGCATGCCTTCACCTAGCTTGGACTTGGACCTCATAAGAATTCACTTGAAAACACTTGTCAAACCTACTATGATACCAACTTGATCCAAAAATACTTACATGTTAAATTAATTCAGAAGTACACGTTAACATCCAAACTAATTCAAAAAATTAAGATCATATTTGACTATTTGCAAAATAACATATGAATTCACTTACTTATCCAAAATTCATTAAATTGATAAATAACTTGTGATAAAACTGAGTGAAATAGAGACAAAAAGAACAAGGAACATTAAACAAGTTGTTAACGTAGTTCACCCATCTTGGGATACCTGTCTGGGTCCGCTTCCAAATGAAAGAAGACTCCATTAATGCTCAAATGCTTGATACAATAATGGATTTAACTCATGTTCTTACAATGGAATTTTAAAACTACTACTTATACTTAGAAACATAGGTCACCACTGAATCCCTCTCAAAATTATGAGAAAAATGAGTATACACAATGTTGGCCCTCGAACAAGTTTTGAGGAAACCTTCGTCATGTTTGACCACTTTTTGGACTTTGACATGTTGGTCGAGAAAGGAGTGCATAGGTGGAGCAGAGATCGTGGATTTCACCAATTTTGTAGGCTATGTGGACCCAGTAAGGGGTCTCTAGGGTTTTTGTAATGGGTTATGGTATGTCATCCCATAGGATCTACCCATGATTAGGCCTTTTTGTAAGGGATTGTAAAAGTATAAATAAGTAAGAAAGTAAGGTAGAAGGAGTGAATTCTTGGTAGCTAAGTGCAAGTAGTTTTGAGTTTCTTTGTGAAACATAATGTATATTTGTTAAGGATTTGTGCTTGCTAGAGAAGTTGGCGCAGTGCCTTGCCGTATTTTGGAAGGAGGATATATTGCTCAGTGCGCAGATCTCTTGTCCTAGGCAAAGATAGACTATGTGGCTTAGTGCACAGGAGTCTCTAAATGTAATAGATTGAAGAATAATAAATAATATGAAGCAGTTGGTGGGCATATCCCCACACTGGGGTGAACTACGTACATCTTGTGTCTTTGGTTGGATTTGTGTTGTACTATTTATGTTATGAATATGATCAGTGCTTTGATTATTATGTATGATAGATAGATCTATTGTTGCTTAGTGATTTACTTATGTTAAAGCTGAATGAATGCTATATCTAACCTATTTATATGTGCTAAGTGGTTGAAATGATTAATATTTGTTGTTACTGTGTCAATATCTATTAGGGTATGTTATGCGATGTTATTAAACATAATAAAATAATGCATATCACCTTCTAAGTGTTGCTAGAATACTCTGCGAAGTGTTCTTATAACAGATCTTTATCCCAACTTGGTTACAAACACCTACATCATGTAACCCCACTGCTTCTACCTCGGGTGAGACTTCGCCTGCTTCACAGGTGTTGTCGAAAGGGACAGTATTTAGGGTTTTTTTGGTGTGATTTTGAAGAATTGAACCCTGGACCTACCCTTGTGCCAACAAATGGTTCCATTGTAGGGACTTGGAACTGTAATTGCTAGGAATTGAAGAAGATAAAATAGAATCTGTGTGCGTAGATATGTTGTTGGAGTGCACAATACTCTACTTGACTTGTGAACATCTGTGCTAAGAAAGAAATCTGATATAAAGAAAAGAGGTAAGATCCAAGAAGAGGTAAATATTTGTGCTTTGATAAGAGTAAGATAAGTGAAAGTTTTTTTTTTCGAAAGAATGAATTTAAGTATGTTTAATAGATTTTGTCCTAGTCTGAAGGCTAGGGCGTAGTTGGAAGAAAGAGTTGATCTAAGTAAATATAATAGAAATGAATAATGATATGTTATTCCTATGCATAAAAAGAAATTTTGGACTAATAAGTTGATGCAAGAACTTAGAAAGAATTTCTGCAGATTGCAGATCCAACACTACAATCCTAGTGCATAGTACATAAGATTTTGGGGAACATACAAGAGAAAAGTAGGATTGACATTGTGTTATAACTGCATAAGACCAAAACATATTGCTAAGGAATGCCCTGGTACAATTCCTATCTATCTTTGTTGTAAGACTATTGGTCATGAGGTTGAGGATTGTCCAAGGGTGATTGCTAAATTTGAAATAATGAACATGAGATAAGAAAACTATGAAGGAAATAAAGAGACTAAGAACATGTTAGAGAATCATAAAAATAAATAATCAGAGAAAGATCAAACTATGTTATTGCAGTTGAAAGAAACAATGGATGATCATAAAGATGTTAGTTTACCAGAGATCCTAAAAGTAGAACAACGAATAAGTGCAAGAATAGAAGACTTCAACATAGACTGTGTCTTGGATGAAGAAACAAAAGTGAATATTATGACAGAAGACACTTGGGAAATTTTTGGAAATCTTATTGTGATACCTTCATTGGGAAGGATAGGCTTGTTTAAGGGTAAGATGATAACTTTATGTGGAAGAGTTACTAATGTACCTATTATTATCCATGGAACATCGAATGAAGAGGAATTTGAAGTCATTGTGTTTTTTCAGAACATAGCCCCTTTCCCAATTTTACTAGGTAAGACTTGGATTGAGGAAGATCAAGTCAGAAGGAAAGCAAAGGAAGAAGCTGTTAGCGATAAAAAAATGCACTGGCATTTTTGAAAGAATGATGCCTAATCTTGTAGGGAATATTTGACTAGATTCCTAGGATCCAAATGAAGACTTGAAAGAACCATTGGAAAGCTTAGGATTTGTAGATGTTGATCGACTATTTAAACATGCAAAACGGACTCTCCATGACTGAGAAATTTGATTTTGAAAAAATATGCGCTTTCACCAGCTAACCCGTCTTGAATTTTGCTAGTTAGTTGGCGAAAGCTCTGCCTTTCACCAGCTAAGGAGAGGATTTTTGGGTAAATTAGTTGGTGAAAGTCTGTCACGGCCAAAATAGCCGAATTTTTTCCCATATCGGGATTTTTTGGGTTTGAATAGTTTGAAATCTTCTTCAATAAGCTGGTTATGAATTATCAAATCAAAATCTGAAGGCCATTCTTCGAGATGAAAGTCAAAAGGGAATTTTTTGACTAGATTTGGTCATTTTCAAGGGCAAAATGATAGGGATCAAATGACACATCACCCAATTCGAATTGTATCTTTGGAGGACCAAATCAAACAACCTTAGGAGGTTAAAATTGCACTTCATTAGCAATCTACTATTTTTAGAGATCATTAAATAGGACCTTTCCTATCTTGTTTTGATTTTCCATTTTAGATCCATTTTTATAGGATCTCATCCTACACTTGTTGTATCTATTTTGATTTGACTATTTTTAGTAAATCTGATCCATCTTTCAAGGATCTAGATTTCATCTTGTAAGGCTATAAAGCCAAAGACATTTGGAGCACTAGGGGGGAATTCTGGATACTCTTGGCAATGTACTTTTGACTCTGTTATGTTATATGAATCACATGTCTTCTTTGGTTATTATATATCACTCTTCTCATATACTCCACTATTCTATTGTTTAATTCTATTCAGCTTAGTTATTCAGAACTGTTATCTTCTGATATATCTCATGGATATGAATTAGATGTTTCCTTACTGTCTTGCATAACCCTACATCTTTTGTACTTGGTTATTTTGAATGGTATTCTCCACACTCCATTTTATCTATTGTAACTAATATCTGATCTCTCAAAGAACTAGTTTATTTAGATGCATGATAGTTGTTCTTTTACAAAGCCTCCTCAGTTATCCCATTGTTCCAAACACTTTGATTATTCATAATTTCTTAAGTTACCAAGCATTCTTAGCCTACAACCCTAAGGAGTTTCTTGGAGTGATAACAAATTGGCACCGTTGTCGGGGAGAGGAGATCGAAGCTCAGCTTCCCTGGGAGATGACATAGATCTAATCTTTGATGATAGATAAAGGTTGGACACATTATTTGGTTGTAATCATCTATCTGGTGACTCCATGAAGGACGAATTCAGTGGCAACTCCATTGTTCAGAAAATTGTTGGTGACTCCACTGGTATGAGATGAACAATATCTTAGCAAAAAGGTATCCATTCTGTGATTTTTCAAGTATTAATGGTTTCCCTAATCCAGTGCCTAGTAGAGATGAATGGGAAAACAGTCTTCCCAGATTTCGAGGAGAAGAATGGGAAGTACCAGCTGAACACTTGTTGGATTTTCATGAGTTTAATCATTGGCTCCAGATCATACATTAAGATGTTAGGATTAAATTGTTCAAGTATTCATTAGAGGGGATAGCCCTTGATTGGTGCAGGTCTCTTCCAACTTCAAGAATTCACTCATTAGCAAGTTTTCATTATGCTTTCCATTTTCTTTGTAAAGATGAATTTCCAGCTGAAAGTCTCTTTGAAGATTTTTGTGGTGAATTCGAGAAGCAAGTTCAACAGGAAGTAGTCCTTTCTTCTATTTTTCAAAATTATTATTATGAGAATTGCATAGATGTCTATGTCACACCTGTTGCCTTTGATTTGCATGAAGGATCAGTTATAGAAGAGCATTGTTCTCAATTTTTTAAAAAGGTTTCTCATGGTGTATTTGCACCCGAAAGAAAAGAGGAGGATGAGGAGATTGTTCATTTTCATATGCAAAAAAAGGGAGTGATGGACTCACTTGTCTTTGATGAAAAACAATACTGTCATCTGTAAACTCCCTCAGTAGATATTGAAACTCCTGCAGCTAACATTGAAAAGTCATCTACAGAAATCAACCAGTTTGCATGCACCGTACTTGAACATAGATCTACAGACAACAAAAAATAATTTATCGTCATCAATGAAGTTAGTTTGCAACCCTATTCATATTTGCACGCAGTTGAGGGTGGCAACTATTCTTGGAAGGAGGGTATGCAGAGATCTTCTGATGTTCAGCTGAAGCAACATGAAGAAGTGTTTTCTTATAGTGTCATTGATCCTTTTGTTGATTATCTGGAGTATTCAAGCAACATAAATGTCAAATTTCTCTTTTCAAACGAAGGTTGGTTATGCTGCACTTTCAAATTGTATATCAATATTCTATGTTTTCCAGCATTCATCATTTCCAGATCGAAAGTTTTACCAGTTATTCAGATACTTGTATGGCTTCATTGGAAGTATGATTTTACCTGTCCTGGAAACAATACAGTGGTTAGAGTAGGAGTAGGAAGAAGAATAAGCTCACTTGATTTTAGAAGTATCAAAACATAGGATTTAAGATTTTATCTTAGAAATAAATTGATCCTCCAAAGATTTTTTCAATTTTTTGTGAAAAAACCTTTCAACAGCTAACGTATGTTGTGAAGTTGAAGTTAGCTGGTGAAAGCCTCATGTTTCAATGATTAAGGTGTAGCCCTCGTAGCAAGTAAGATGGTGAAAGCACTTATTGTTGTAAACATGAAAAGGAAACTTCGACAATTGTTATAGTGACTATATATTTCCTATGCATGTACACCTCGAGGAATTATTGACAAAGAATGAGAAGCTTTGGGACTCAAGATCAACATTAAATGAAAGACTATCAGTCAAACAAATCTTGCAGATGTCGAAGCAAAGTGTCTAATGAACACCTGAATGTTGAAGCCAACAACAAATTGTAGGCCACTAGTGGGATTGTGGGCGGTTTAGTTCAGGGGTTGCACCCAATTTGTTTGGTGAGCTAGTCGGGGAAGTCTTTAGGAAACAAAAGAGTAATGCCCCTTTAAGTAAGCATCCTCCAATTCATCTTTTTTCATGGGAAGTGTGGCTGCAACTTTACCAGAAGGTGTATTTCCCCTATAGGATCAACATGCTATGGGTCGATCTGCTGAAGAGTTGAGGACTTTGTTGATCAACATACAAGTAAGAAGACAAGTGACCCTTTGGATGATTTTTGACCTTTTCAAATTGTTCAAATAGGTAAACTGACAGAGAGCCTCACTGTCTGTTGAGAATGTGTTGAAACATCTTGAAAATCATCATGTATTCAAGGAGAGCCAAGCGTCTGCTCCAAGTTGGAAATGGTTCGGTTGATTCAAGCCCCTTGTCAGCTAGCTTTCGTGAGCCACAGTGGTTGAGTTCTCCCCTTTTGCCAGATCCATGCATTAAATTCACTAAACAACAACTCCATATCAACATTGGATGGAAGGCACTCCTTCAAGTTAGCTGGTAGTAATGGTGACTCAATAGTGGGTTCACATGGAGGTGTCCCTGGGTGGTGGTCGACGCAGACATTGTCGTATCTCGTAGCTTCCTCTAGAAGAGAGCAGTTCCGTTGGAGTGATGCAACAAGTCCTTCTGATTTTGGGTGGATTCCTGACAGAGAGAGCATGGATGGAGTTTCTATGGCCATGGAAAGGATTAGGGCCAAAAATGCACATGATGCTTCCGCATCTTCCCAGGTGGAGGTTCAGACTTGTGGAATTTACTCAAAGCTTCTATCACAAGAGTATCATCTTTCTGTTGTCGATGTGCTAGCTTGTGGGCATGTCTACCATCCATAGTGTTTGGAGAAGACGACTTCTGAAGCTAATCAACAAGATCCATCATGTCCTCTATGTATTGCAAGATTGTTGGTGAATAGATGTCGAACATCATCCAAGTGTCTGAACTTTTAGTTATCATAAATTCTTGGTATGACACAGAATTTCATAATGGAGCATTTCATGACCGAATGGAGATTACATACGGATCATAAGGAGATTGGTCATGAATTCTATGAAATCATCAATGTTTATGGGAGTGTTTTAAATTCTCATCCAATTATGCATCGAGTCCTGGTATTTCTATCACTTCAAACGGCCCATGAATTGCTCATTCAAAACGTATTTTCAAAATTCCAAATCCGTTCAAGGTGGCTGAAGAATGGTCGAAAGTTTGGAAAATCCATCATCCAAGTGCGCATTTAGTTAACATTTAGCATCAATCTTGATTCTGTGTGATTAATACTTGAATTACTCTCATCTCAAAACTCGTTTACTGTTTGATTGAATCACAGTTCTTTGATAAGTCATGTTCATGCTTAAATTCTACCTAAATTGACTGGAGTTACCTATAATCACTCTGCATCCCAGGTTTTCATACTAGAACTCTAAGTCCTGGTATTTATCATCGATTTATCCTTGATCATACACATATCACCTAAATTGAGTCATATACCAAAACTTTGAGTTGTATCTTCATCTTTCAATTGAGCTCTTAATTACATATTTGGTCATTGAGTTAATTCATAAGTTGAAACTCTGACTCAATTTTTATTGCCTAAAATTACTCCTAATTATTGAGTTACAGTTTTATCTATCGAATTAGAGTCTATTATCTCAACCAACTCACTGTTTCAGTTTGATTACCTAATATCTAACTCTATTTTTTGAGTCACAATTTCTTTGTTGAGTCATACCCTATGACCCTTGACCTATCTATTCACTAATTGCACACATATCTCCTAGATTTGAGGAACACATCAGCAATCACTATTATGTCAAAGTCTGGACCGGCCTTAAGGGCTGAAATTAATGGATTCTAGTACTTGGAGGCGCACCCAGATGTAGCAGAGTTTTTCAAACAAGGGGGGGGTATTCACATACTGTGAAAAACTGATCAGTTTTCATCAACAAGTAGCTGAATATTTTGCAATTGTATATGATGGAAGGTCTGCCAAGATAGAAAAAAAAAAAAAAAGAGATCAAAGAGGAAGTTGCATTTTGATCAGGTAGAATATGTACCTACAGAGGGTAATCTACTAAACCTACCTTATTCTGATTCAGATCCAGAGGAAGAGCAGCAAGAAGATCCTGGTACACAACAACAACCTACAGAGGGTGAAGCATATCTTGATCTCCCTACTCCTACCCCTCCAGAGGAGAAGGAACCTCCAGAGATAGCACAATCATCTGCTGAACCTATTGTATATAAAGCCAATAAGATAAATCAGTTGTTGAAAGAGTTGTACAACTTGAAACGTTCAGAGAAACAAGTCAAGTTAAAAAATGCACAACTATTGGATAGAAACGTTGAGCTTTATGACAAGAGTCAAGAAGTCAAAAAGAAACATGAGAAGACCATTGAAAGAAATAAGTTTCTCATGAAATAAAATGCAACTTTATACAAGAAACTCAGGCTTCTTAGACTAAAATTGAAGGAAGAGACGGTCCCAGAAGCCAGGCCACTAGGGTTGGAAACCCTTTCTCAGATTGCCACCTCTTTTGAACAAGAAATGCAAGCTGAAACACATCAAGCTGAGGTTACAAGTCCACGAGCCTCATCTAAAAAACCATGAGGTCATTTGCATTCAGACAGGTAATCGAAATTCATCAATTTTGATTTTTTGGGAAAGTTTCTATTTTCAGTGGTTTAGGTGAGCCTGTGCATGCTCATTAACCACCGAAAAAGAGCACTTTCGGTGGATAAGTGCTTAAGTATGGATACAGTTAACCACCAAAAGTTGTGATTACTAGAATACTCAAAATTTTGCCCAGATCAAAGTTTTTCTCAACCAAACATCCTGAAAATAGTTTCTAAAGATGCATATTGAATTTACACATCAAATTCAATATCAGGATTTGATAAAAAGGATGTTTGAGGAGGTGCCAAAGTCAGATTAGACACTTATTTTTGGGGCACAAAATCAGTTGTTTTTGCCAAAGATAGAAAATTTGATTCTATCATGATCAAAGTACATCTACAAGCCTTGGAAGGCTATCTTCACACATTAGAGGATCTAAAAATGCTTTGTATTTGAAGCTGCTAGAAAATGAAAAGTCAAAGACCTCAAGCTGCCTACAATGCTCTTATTTCAAGCTTGAAGTTATCCTGGAATTTTCAAAATGATGGTTACATATCTCACCATCCTGCCTATGTTCAATACGTTTCTTCTTAATAAATATATTGCCACAACAGATGCCACGTCAAGGTGCAAACAACATTTCCAGGAGAGTTTGAAGCAGACATGCTATAGATAAAGAAGATTAGGACAGAAAACAACAAACTTTGGAAAATAGCCAGATGATGAATTATAAAGGTTGAATGACTCCATACCCAATACTAAAGGCACAAGGTTTGCCAGGTTCTTGGAGACCTCGTAGGGAGGTCTCCATCCCAGTTGGAGCCAGATGTTAGCGATAAAAAATGCACTGGCATTTTTGAAAGAATGATGCCTGATATTGTAGGGAATATTTGACTAGCTTCTTGGGATCCAAATACAGATTTGAAAGAACCATTGGAAATATTAGGATTTGTAGATGTCGATCGACTATTTAAACATGCAAAACAAACTCTCCATGACTAATAAATTTGATTTTGAAAAAATCTACGCTTTCACTAGCTAACCCATCTTGAATTTTGATAGTTAGCTGATGAAAGCTCCGCCTTTCACCAGCTAACGAGAGGATTTTCGAGTAAATTAGCTGGTGAAAGCCCGTCACAGCCAGAATAGCCAAAGTTTTGCCTAGATTGGGATTTTTTGGGTTTGAATGGTTTGAAATCTTTTTCAATAAGCTGGCTATGAATTATCAAATCAAAATCTAAAGGCCATTCTTGGAGATGAAAGTCAAAAGGGAATTTTTTGACTAGATTTGGTCATTTTCAAGGGAAAAATGATAGGGATCAAATGACACATCACCCAATTCGAATTTTATCTTTGGAGGACCAAATCAAACAACCTTGGGAGGTTAAAACTACACTTCATCAGCAATCTACTATTTTTAGAGATCATTAAATAGGACCTTTCCTATTTTGTTTTGATTTTCTATTTTAGATCCATTTTTATAGGATCTCATCCTACACTTGTTGTATTTGTTTTGATTTGACTATTTTTAGTAAATATGATCCATCTTTCAAGGATCTAGATTTCATCTTGTAAGGCTATAAAGCCAAAGACATTTGGAGCACTAGGGGGGAATTCTGGAAACTCTTGGCAATGTACTTTTGACTCTGTTATGTTATATGAATCACATGTCTTCTTTGGTTATTATATATCAGTCTTATCATATACTCCACTATTCTATTATTTAATTCTATTCAGCTTAGTTATTCAGAATTGTTATCTTCTGATATAGCTCATGGATATGAATTAGATGTTTCCTTACTGTCTTGCATGACCCTACATCTTTTGTACTTGGTTATTTTGAATGGTATTCTCCACACTCTGTTTTATCTACTGTAACTGATATTTGATCTCTCAAAGCACTAGTTTATTTAGATGCATGATAGTTGTTCTTTTACAAAGCCTCCTCAGTTATCCCATTGTTCCAAACACTTTGATTATTCATAATTTCTTAAGTTACCAATCATTCTTAGCCTACAACCCTAAGGAGTTTCTTGGAGTGATAACAGAAGCTACAGAAAAGAAAATGAAATAACTAAGGGATTTCATACCTAAAAAAATAGATCGGCTAATAGAAGAACGAGAGGATAAGTTGAAGCAACAGAAGGAAAGAGAATTAGATTTCAAGGTTGAAAGAATGCAAGAAGGTTTGAAGGAACTGTCCATGCAAGGAAGAAGAATACCCACCCAGGAATTAGTAAGAAAATGGATATTAACTTCGAACCCTTTGAGAGAACATTAGTAGTGTGAAGTCACTACACTAGGAGAAGATAAGAATACAAATGGAAAGAGGATTCTAGAAACAGTTAGAGAGACTTGGATCATAGGAAATAAGGAAAGGAATCTCAGTAAAAATAAATATAAGATGGAAAATCTACAGGAAGATACAAAGACTGAATGGAAGACTTCACAGACTGGAACCTCGCATAAGGTAGGTTCACAAGGATTGAACTTCATTGGAACAACAACACCATGTAGAATGGGACTTCACCTTGGTGAAGATATATTACCATTGGGGGTGCCCTGACCATTAGAACGACGCTCCATAACAGTTATAAAACACATTTATGGGTGGATGGACCACTTTTGGGACGTTAATCCCGCACCATAACAGACAGATTCACATTGATGGAAGCATTCCTTCCCATTGGAAGAATTTGTTATGAGGGCCCTCTTATTTAACCCATTCGTCATTGCTTCAGGACCACTTTTCTCCACCCATGACTAACTGAACTAATAGAGATTTGATTGTGTGTCGAGTTGTGTTATTTGAAGCTAGACATCACCATCCATTTGTCTACCTTGCCTGCCTGTTCCCTTACCTCAACCTGTCTGTTTAAAAGTGAGAATGTCGGGCGAACCTATTGAATTAGAGAATTTTGTCGAGGAGGTCCTCAAGAAGATAATGGTCGACAAATAGTTATCTGAAGGTGTCCAAGCATCATCGACTAGGGGACTATAGGCTTCCCCTTCGACTGGACATCGTTCTGGCCATGTTAACCCCGCAACCGAGGAACGAAGTAAGCATCGTGATGATCTGGATAATGCGAAGCAGATCCCATCCATCATATCAGACTATATCCCACATTTGGTTGGTGCAGTTAACTGCGACAACATTCCACAAGACTATGATTACACCTTGTTCACCATGTACATTCTGAAAGGAATACGCATAGTAGGGATCCATTTAGGAAAGATCATGTTGTTGAAGAACAACAACTTCAACCTAGGAGAAAATAATAACTATGGTATGCTATCACCCCACCGCTACTTGAAAAAATCAACTGGTAATAAGCCTTGCCTCATCTCCCAGCCATGGATTAAGGGATTGGCGCATCCCACTGTGCTAAATGTGATAAAAATTCCCCATTTTGGTCATCACCAGGAGGTTAACGCTTGTGACGAACTCCTCTTGTTTTTCTATCATGGAGGATACATGTGGCTTGACCAGAGGATTACAGTGGATCGAGCACTGATCCACCAGATTACAGGATTAAGAATCCAGGGACCTGACCCTTGGCAATTTTATCCCGGGAAGGCCTCAGACTTCTCTCTGGCACAGCGCATCAAGGAATCTTACAATGAAGTTGAAAAAGGAAAGAGAGCCTACAAGGTAGGCTCTATATAGGATGGCATAGTGTGCCTCACTTTCCAATCGTAAGGAAGCAATGCCCCACACAGGTCACCACGTTAATGGTGGACCTCGTAGGAAAATGTGTGGAGGGAATGCATCTGAATTGGGTGAGTTACCTCGTCAATGAACTAGAGAAAGACTGTCGTGAAGCTGAGGATTTGGGATACAAAGTCCACTTCGGCTGGCTACTCATTTTCATCACATTTGTCACTTTGAAAATGCTTGAAGGAGCCACCTTTTCGTATATTGAACCATCGGAGTCGTTGGCCGCTAGGTTTTCCACCTTGTGGTACACCAATGACATGACAAAGTAGTGGAATTCCAATGCTATGTTTAATGCCTATTATCAACAACTGAAGGTTTCCATTGAGTCATTTCCACACATGACACAACACACCCTACACTAGTACATACCAATAGAAAAGTTCTACGCAGATCCTCATTTTATCTATATAACTACGTGCAAAGATGAGAACAAGGAAGAGTTGCAATTGTGTTACAAGCTAACAGACAAAAATATGGAGCAGATCACCAAGGAATGTCTGGATGAGTTCCTTGTACCCATCGTTGATGCATAACTCTCCAAAAATGACATGATAGGAAGCCCCATAGTCACCCGAGTCGAGCATGTCAGACAGTCTAGTGGGACAAAGAATAATAAGAAGCAGGAAGAAGTCCAGGATATAGAGACCGATGAGGAGGATTATGCCTCTAAATAAAATGGATCTGGCTCGCTAGGAGGAGGAGGAAATGAAGTAGATGGACAAGGAGGAGGGGATGATAAGGGATGAGTCAAAGATAAACTGTCGAAAGATCCCCCTATTGAAATAGTAACACCACAGAAGAGGAAGGTTTCTCCACAGAAACCTTCAACAAGAAAGAAGACGCGCGCTAGTAAGCCCCGATTAGAAGCAACGCTCATGGAAGATGACATCATTTTGTTCTATGGATCCATGGAGGATGCTTTCGAGGACATCTTGCAGAGATATGGAGCGAAGCATAAGGAGTTGTATGGAAGGATCAAGAAGGAACTAAAGGAAATACAACAAGCTATTTGTTTGGTCCGCGTAGTACCTACTACGCTTTCCTCATCACAGATTGCAGAATTGGGGGATGAACCAACCCAATTGAGAAGCCTTGTAGATGTGATAGAGGATTGACTTCATAAAATCTAGGAAGAAAAGGAGAAGGCTACAAAAGCCTTGAAACAAGAGAAAGATGAAGTCTTAGAGAAATTGCGAGTAGCACGGTATAGTGTAACCACATATGAAAGTGAGAGAGAAGAGTTTTAGGAGATGCTCCAGAAGGACAAAACGAATCTACAGAGAGAAAAGGAGAAGTTTCTCATAGAGAATATTGTGGTCAAAGAAGTGGTAAATAAATCATGTCACTTTGTGCCTATCTTGGCATAGGAGTAATATGAGTTAGTCGAGTGTCAAGTAGTGAAGCTCGCTGAGGCAATCCAACAGCTTCAAGCGAGGATAACAGAGTCAGAGGTCCAAGCAGTACCGAGCACCCCATAGGAAGTGTGTGATCAAAGGGAGGAAACCACCAAGAACACAATAGGAAGGATCAAAGCCCTCGCCTCATAGTTTAAACATATAAGCGATAGAAGAGCACACACATATGAACACCTTGCAGAAGTTCCAAAGCTAAGGAAACTGGAAGAGCTGTTACAGGAGGTGCGACAATAGGCATTCTCCATGCATGAATAGATGAAGCTACTCACCGAAGTTGAGAGAATGAAGATATCTAAGGAACAATGTGCAGTGCAATAGAAAATCACTTCCCTCCAGGGAAGGGTAATGGAGGTCATGCAGAAGCTGCAACATGTGCAGGACGAAGCATGCAAGGTGTTTGAATAGATTGATGGACAAGGCTCGCAATTAGACGAAGTGGTTATAGTAGTGGAACAACACCTGGAAGGTCCTATTACAAAAAAAATGATCCAGGAGCTTGTTGAGCAGGAGGCTTAAGAAAATCATCAAGTCGAGGCTACTCGAGTTAAGATCAAGGCCTTTGAAGAAACATTGCCTAGACCTAAGTGACTCAGGACGAGTCACAAGTGAGTGTTGGGGGCCTGTTGGCCCTCAACCAAGTTTTGAGGAAACCTTGGTCAGGTTTGACCAATTTTTGGACTTTGAAACGTTGGTCGAGAAAGGAGCGCCTAGGCAGAGAGGTGATCATGGATATCACTTATTTTATGGGCTATGTGGACCCATTAAGGGGTCTCTAGGGTTTTTGTAACAACTTATGGGATGTCGACCCATGGGATTTACCCATGATTAGGAGTTTTTGTAAGGGATTGTAAAAGTATAAATAATTAAGAATGTAAGGTAGAAGGAGTGAAGTCTTGGTAGCTAAGTTAAAGTAGTTTTGAGTTTATTTGTGCAACAGAATGTATATGTGTTAATGCTTTATTCTCGCTAGATAAGTTGGCTCAGTGCCTTGACCTAGTTTGGAAGGAGGATCTGGTTCTCAGTGCACAGATATCCTATCCTAGGCGAAGCTCAACTTTGTGGCGTAGTGCATAGGAGTCGCTGAATGTAAGATATTGAAGAATAATAAATAAGATGAAAAGGTTGGTGCATGTAGCCCCACATTGCGGTGAACCACATAGATCTTGTGTCTTTGGTTGGATTTGTGTTGTATTTTTTATATTATGAATATTCTCAGTTCTTTGATTATTATGTATGATAGATAGCATTGTTGTTTCTTAGTTCTTTACTTGTGTTAAAGATGAATAAATTCTAGATCTAACCTAGTTCTATGTGTTAAGTGGTTGAAATTATTAATATTTGTTTTTACAACACCGATCTCTATTAGGGTATGTTCTGAGATGTTATTAAATCTAATAAACTAATTCATATAACCTTCTAAGTGTTGCTTGAATACTCTACGAAGTGTTGTTATCACAGATCTGTGTCCCAACTTGGTTATAGACACCTTCGTCCTGTAACCCCCCCTGCTTCTACCTTAGGTGAGACTTTGCGTGATTCGCAGATTTGTCGAAAGGGATGGTAGTTAGGGTTTTGTTGATGCATTTTTGAAGCGTTGAACCCTAGGTCTGCCCCTGTGCCAAAAAACACCCTATACGTTTCTCAAGGAACTCTATGGAATTCAAAACAATGTACTATCAACATATTAGCACCTCCTGGGATAAATTTCAATGAATATTATCCACAACTTGGCATGCATTTACAGATCCCATGCATTTGTTCGGGCACCAATTTATATAGAGGAAGGTCAGGGGGTCGAAACCCACCCGAACCCCTATATTTTGGGTTTGGCATAACACATTTTTTAATATAATTGTTTGGTTGAATTAACAAGTGGGAATTCATGGCTCAATGGTAGGTGCATTGTTGTTAATTTGTTAGAATATTTTAGTCATAGGTTTTGGGTTCAAACCACAGAGGCTCCATTTTTAGGGATATAGTTGCAACTGTAACTTTAAATACATTAAAGTTCAATGGAATATTTTATGACATTGTTATCCAAGTTGGTTATTAGTTGGATTGTTAAACTGGAGGCCATGGGTTTGATTCCCATCGACCCAACAAGTTTTTGGATAATCCCATATTGGGAAAATTTGTAGTACCAAGTGGCACCCTCACATTGGTCCATGTGCCATGCTCGTATTGTCCCACTTGTTGCACAGTCAATGCCATGTCAATGCACAATCAACCTACATATGTCAGTTGTCTCCTATCACCTACCATGTCACTCTACGTCATTCCACATGTCACACTTTCAGTGGTTCCACGTAGACCATATAGATGCCACATCATCCATGCAGATGACATGTGACAAAATTTTATTGGTCCAACTCAGTGCTGAAAATGTCAAAACTGAGTGACACAGGGAAACCTCTCTTGATACCATGTAAACATGATAACATCATCGTGACATCATCCTGTGCTCTATCAGTTGTACGGATGGCCATGTGGAATCATGTGGTCCTACCATGAGTCTTGCCCTGTTTCATTTTTCCCTATTAGTCAAAATATTCTAAACGTCATAACTTCTTCATACGACATCCTTTTGAGGTGATTCACATGTTGTTGGAAAGGTCTCGTCGAGATCTACACAATGAAGTCATTTTGATTAGAATTTGAGATGATCAATTTTTTAGCATTCCTAAATCCACCTAGATCAATCTTCAAGTTCAAGATACATCAATGCATTAGTTGTTCAAGTACAATTTTTTTGGGGAAACTTATTGATCACATCAATAGATCATTTTTTTATTAATTTTATTTTTAGTCAAACTTTAAATGTAACTCAACCATGGTTATTTACATTGCACATAGAATCGGGTGTAAGAAGTGAGTTTTCAAATATACCTTCCCCATAAAATGACAGATTTAAGTTTTTTGAATATATCTCTTAGGAGGCCCTTTTTTTACCTCAAAATTCCCCTAATGTTTGTGATGTTCTTTTAGGACAACCTTATATGTAGAAAAGTCATGTTTTTTATGATTCCCAACTCTATACTACCATTGCTACTTTGGGAGTTCATTCCTATAGGGTACTAGAGGTAGTTCTGACTACTGCAATTTCATTGATCTCGAAAAAATAGTACAAAACATTAATATCTAAGACTGCAAATTTATTCCTCTTCATGGTTGTGTTAGAACATTAATGAAAGTTCACTGTGACCACCACAACTTCAGCATAGGGTCTAAATATACAACAAAATAAGGTGAACAAAGTTGTATAGGAATATAGAGACATCTTCACCTCACCTATAGGGTGCCTCTACATTTTCAGGTGAAACATCCCATTGGATTGACACTTGGTTCTAACTAATTGTACGATATACAACCACTCCCTTATAGATAATGAGGAAATACAGAATAAAAATGATGACTTCATATAAAAGGGACACATTTGAATGAGCTCTTCTCCATTTGGGATCCCAATTGTGTTAGTGTAGAAGAAGGATGGCACATGGTTACTCTATATTGATTATAGAGCCTTGAATAAAATCACTGTCAAGAACTGATAATTGATCCCCAAGGTTGATGATCTTCTTGATCAACTTAAGGGTGTCAAGTTCTTTATTGATATTGATTTGAAGTCATGCTACCACCAGTTTCTGATAGAACAAACTGATGTATGGAAGACAACCTTCATATCTAATGAATGCCTTTTTGGTTGGTTGGTCATTCCTTTTGGCTTGACTAATGCTACAAAGACATTCATGAGGATGATGGATGATATATTTTAGTCTTTCAAAAAATATTTTTTGGTTGTATATTTTTATGACATCCTCATCTTCAGCCAAACCTATGTAGAAAATTTGAAACACATTCAATAGCTTTTGAGCACCCTACAAAAACACAAGTTATACAAAAATATGGATAAATTCTCATTTGACATGCATAAAACTCAATACTTAGGGTACATCATGGATGAACATGGGGTGCATGTGAATCCAACCACAATCCAAGTCATTTTCAAATGGAAAGCCCCAACAACACTGACAGAGCTCCACAACTTCTTACGCTTTGCCAACTTCTACCATAGGTTCATGTTGGAGTTCTCTCATATCACTTGGTCCCCAAATCAAGTGACCCAAGGTGAATACAAAGCCAATTTTTCCTAGTTTGAATCATAGTAGAAAGAATTTCAGTATCTAAAAAAATGCTTATGCTCTACACTAGTACTCACACTGCTAGATTTGCAACAACAATTTGAGATTGAGATATATTCCTATGACTATGCTATTGATGCATGTTGGGTGCATACCTAATTTGGAGAGAAGGTCTATTTTTGGAGTATATGACCAATTTTGGAGAAGAACAACTAGCAGGAAAAGCAACACGCAAAGGAGGAAATAATGCAAGGCGCACTGCAGGAAAACCTAACCACGTTAGGGTTAGGGTTTTTGTAAGATATTGTAACGGATGATAATCTAAATATTAGTATAAATAAGTACCTAGGAGGTCTAGGTCAGGGTTCGTGAAGGTTGGTTGATATTTGTTTCTCGGTTAGGAGAACGACTGTAAGATTTGATACATTTTTGTAAGTTGTTGAGTTGTAGGAGATCCAAGTAGCTAGATCTTGAGGTTCAATTCACAGGATGAGGATCCTTGTGCACTCTAGTCTACCTCAAATAGGTTGTGGAATTGGTTTTGGTGATTGTATAATCGAAATTGTAGTGCACGTGATACCATATATTGTAGTTATCTAAATAAAATAGCCTAAGAAGCCAGATCATTCTAGATGTATCCCAGGAGGGGGTGAACCACGGTAAAACCTGTGTTATTTGTTTCTTTTATTACATATTTACCTTATGTTAGTAGTTATATGATTAATAGATGAATGGATAGTTCTGTTAGATCTATTATATGTTAGATCAATTAGATTTCATGCATAAAATTAATAGATGAATGAATCTAAAGAATATGAGAGAGAACAACAATATCAATGAATAAGGATAGAAATTACAATCTCAGATCCCAACTCTTTCCTAGGGTGCAAGCACATGAGATTTACAACCACCCATAGAACTATCTCGGGTGAGACTGTGCAATACATTCTATGTGATGTGTTGCCTTCTAGTTTACTAGTAGGGTCAATATTTTTAGAGGGTTTTGTTCGAAACCTGTTCATATATGATCCTGGTTCAACCAAAGAGTAGGAAGAGAGGTTAATAACCAGCGAATGGTTCCATTGCTAGCTGGAATTGCAGAGGATGAGTGGAAAGGATCTATGAGGGATTCTCAAATAATGAAGCATAGAAGTGAATGTTCAGACCCTGGAATCCAATGAAAGTGGAGATTGAAAGCTGGTTGAAAATAAAGGATCTTGAGTTTCTACAGAAGGATAATAGAAATACAAAAAACCACACCACACAAATATATAGAAAAGTACATGTTTAGCGACCTGCATGAGGTATTTTTATGTGATTTATCACATGTGTTGCAGGAGTGGATATTGAGGTTAAAACATAACCACCCTAAAAATCGATTCAGACAACTGGAGTGGAATCCTGCGGAGATCGTGCAGTTACAATAGGTTAAAAAAAATCATGTGCACAATATATTTCTAAAAGGACATAAAGGAAGGTATATTAGATTGTTTTATACTTCAATCAATATATTACGGTATAAAAAAGGTGTAATTACTATGGAATCAAACAACTAAACTTCCCTGTGTGCATGGGGGAAGGGATGAAGTAATGAAAAGAGTTGGAATAATGGAGGGAGAGATGGATAAGGGAAAGAAGGAGGCCATGGACCCGATCATGACGGATGAGGACCAGATCAAGCAAATAATGGAAACAATTGGAAAGACGTGTAGTAAATTACCCTACCAATATAATATAATAATAAGAAGAGATCCATAACTGAGAGAGAGGTGTTGGCAAGTGATGAGGAAGAGGTAGAGGATCTCCACATTGTGGATAAGATTGAGAAAATATTGCATGCATCATATAAAAGGAAGACATGTGGTCCAAGGGAAGGAACATAAGGTGTAACTCCCATTCATGTGAGTGTTAGTGCGGAACTCATGATAACCCCATGTGTGACTACTACACTAGTAAGAAAACCACCATTTAGAAAAACAAAATTAATGGGAGGAAGACAACAAGAAACACATCTAAGAATGGAGAAACAACTGGAGGAGCCAGTTTAGGAAGTAGTATTCAAATATCTACACCGCGTGGAGGTATTAGCTCAACACAGTTCAAGATCGAATGACATGATCCCACCATTAGGTTACCTGAATTTAAGGGAGAGGCATCAGAGGACCCTGAAAAGAACTTATTTATTTGTGAGAAGATATGGGAAGTAAAATAGATTACAGATGAGGATAAAAAACTTGCGTAGCTAGCTATCACTCTAAGAGACCGTGCACTGGATTGGTACATGAGTCTGGTTGTAAAATGTCCACCAGGAACAATGAGGACAATTGAAGATATGAAGAAGCTATTGACAAATCAATTTCAGAAGCCTAGTCCAGAAGATCAGTACATGAATGAGATGATTGAAATAAGGAAGAAACCATGTGTGTTTTTTTGGGATATTGATCATAGGTTTAAGTGTCTCAAAGGAAAGTTGAAGTATGTCATGACTGACATGCAACATAGACACCTCTTTGTGAATTCATTGTTTCCACATTTAAAATACCCATTGAGACAACATAAGTTTCAAACTCATGCACAAGCTCTGTAGGCAACCTTACATCTAGAAGAAAAATAGTATCAAAAGACAGACCTAGAAATAGAGGAGTTGAAGGAGGATATGAAGAATCTCACATTTCAACTAAAATAGAATAAAGGAAAAGACAAAAGATAATTTGTTTCATATACCACATGCAGGACATAAGGACACCACAAGAATGAGTGCCCAAATTTCATGCAATACATGGCAATAGGAGTACCAAACCCTTTTCCAACAGGAGGAACATAGTACGAGATATGTAAAACATAGGGGCATGATCCATATCATTGTAAAATTATGCAAAAGTACTAGACAATACCCAAGAATTCATAATGCAATTTTTTGAAATCAGTGGGGCATGATGATAAAGATTGTGTTTGAACACACACAATTTTGAACTTTTGAGTTTATAGCTTTCACCTTCTTAGGAATAAAATTCTACACAAAGTGGCCTTTTAATTTTAATCAAATTCATTGGTTTTCATTTAATAATAAAGCTCATACATTATTTTTCATTGATGATTTTCAATTTCGATCAAACAATCCTAATAACCTCCAGAGTTATGGAGCCCCCTGAGTTTTAAAGAGGTAGGTCTCTAACAGTCGCTTCATAACCCTGCACTTCAGATGTTTCAACAAGTCTAAACAATAAAAACTATGAAACTCCAAAACTCGAAGTTAGCCACTCATGACTTTTCTTAGACTATTTAAAGACACAAGTCATATCACACGTGTACTTTTTTTAGTCTTTCCTAAGTTGACACATGGCACCCATTTTTGACATTTTCATTGGAGGATTCACACGTTTCCAAGTAACATGTGGCGCCTCTCGTTTTTTGACAAAACATCCATAATGACATCATCTAGGCCATGGAACTACGAGAGATGATCCTTCGGTAATTTAACAAAGAGTGAATTCATGAATCACCGAAGTATCACAATGCTGATGTATTGAACATTTCCAAAAGTAATGGGGTAATTTGAACGTTTAAATAACAACGCTAATGATGATCAAAAGTTAATTAATAACTCTAAAGTTCTGATTTCGGGACATTTCCCCTGTATTATATTCTAAAATTTCTGAAGTCTGAACTTTTGAAATACTCAAAATTAAGAACAATTAATTAAGGCTTAAGATCAGTTACTAGATAATTAATTGCTTTGCATTTTCGGATTTCAAGAAGTTTCTCTTGTGACACATTAAAATCTTCTGAAGTTTGAACTCCCAAAGCACTTGAAGTTAACAAAATATTTTAAACATGATTAATTAAGGTTTTAAAAGCGATCATCCATAGATTAACCGTTCCATGGATTCAGGATACGGGAGGTTCCCACTCTGTCACATCTAAAACTCCCGAACGTGAACCATCAAAATATTGATGGAATTTATGACTAATTAAGGATAATGATTCAAAAGAGGATTGTGCATCACCAGGTAGACATCTCCATTAATGTTAATAAATTCTTCGTCAGTGAGGTTATATGAAGATCAATTAATTTTGTTTGAATAAAAGCACTTCAATTTCGAAATCATTTTCACCTTTCGCAATTAGCAGTTTTATCTATTAAAAAACTCACGAACATTCTATGTAATAGGTAACCTCACTCTGTTTATTCAGATATTATGGCACCGCAGAAAATGGCAGAAAATCCTGATGTGGCAGGAAAAGATTCAAACCCGAATGCAAACATTCTGTCGGGCACTACTCCGCGAACCACATACACTGTTAAAACTTGGACATGGGTTTCTAAGATCCTGGAACGTGAAATCATCAATTGTCCAAAGGAATCTGCCAAAGAAGAAGATGAATATTTTGTAGCTAAGCTTAGACACATAGTGCAATCAAAGATGCACAAGATAGTTGCACAGCCGAGAATCATGTCTTACAATGATATGATAAGATGGGCCTTGGAACATGTTGATTTCCAAACCAGGAACATCATCAACCATCAACAGGTTTCCATCGACACTTTCCGAAAATAGAATTTTCAAGTAATGTATAAAATATCTTCTAATCCTAAATATACTTACAATGCCTCATTCATTCTAGAGCTCGAGTAAAAGGAATGCGTCCAATACGCTAGGAGCGGTCATGATATAATCAAGACATGGTGGGGACATCCAGATAAATTTAGAACCGACACACATGGTATGTATGCCATAAAGTATTTAGATGATCATATGGTGTATGTAGCCATGATTATATATCATTTGTTCGAGAAGAAGAGACCTACGCATGTCTCGGTGGAATGGGTATCCATCATGAACTAGGTAGTCGAGGGTAACACTTTCAATTGGGACAAAATGCTGGCGGATAATTTGGCTAAGGGAATTGATGATTATAAAAAATAGAAATCAAAAGGACAACTTGCCCCTTTTTACATGTCGGCATATATCATGGACTCCATATGTTTTATGACACCTTTCTCATTGATGAATTGGAATTGGACTCCGACCAGTTTTGAACCTATTCATTTTTATCATTCCAAGCTATGAGAAGAGAAGACCAAGGATTTATTTTATTAAATTTGTAACAATGTTGTAGTGCATGTTCATATAGCCCTTTATGGTCACCCACCTCCCCGTATTTCAAAGAATATTATGGGAAACCTAGGAAAGCTCGCAGATTTATTCATTGAGGATAATTTCTCATACATCATATTTTTTGGTTGCTCAATTCCTCCTCATGCTCTCCCACTATTTTTACCTGAAAGACTGGTGTGTAGAGAAGTGGTGTACCAGAATGTGGCAGGAGGTATCAACAAGGATTTGAAGGAAACTTAGAAAAAGGTTTGGTCAACTTTCCCTATTCAAGTTGGCATGTTTACATCATTGGATTTCGATCACTCTAAAGTCGAGGCCGCAACCCTCGAGGATGTCAAATTGGTTGAAATCGAGTTCAAAAAACATGATGCTCATAAGATCGTGGAAAACCATCTAGCCCATTTCAACATGAAGAAATATATGCATCAGAACTCCCCGTATGACAAAATATGCAGGGGAGTTAGGTATTATGAAGAAGTTCAAGGAAGATTCAAAACCCTTCCCCTGGATCAACAAGATGGTTTCCTCAATTTTCAAGAAACACATGTGGAACAGTCTATGAAAGTTACTGTAAGGAGAGTCAATAACCATGCCCCCTTCATAGGAATTTATGCCTGCAGGTTCTGAATAAAGTCACTCTGATAAGCACAGAGTTGAGGGAACCCCAAAGATATCAGAGGTGTTAACACAAGAATTAAAAGCATCTTTGTTAGGCCATCTAAGCTTCTAGGCACTAGCTCAATGTGAAGATTTCCTAAAGAAGGGACAAGATATGCCTCCTTTTAAACCAACTAATCTTGTTGTCACCTCAAATACATAGAACAAAAACAATCCACAGATATTGCTACTCCTATTACATCGCTAACCCCTCTACAAACCATGTTTGGAAATCCTAATTCCAAACTTGTTTCTATAGGAGATATTAGCCCTATCTTGCCTAAAGAGATGCCTCTTTTGGATTTTTTTTTTAGTAAGAAATGGAAATCCATAGTGAAAAGGGAATCACACTAGAAAGTTGGACTGATAATTCAAAGGCATATAATGGTGTATGATGGGAATGACCAAGATGATCCAGAATTTGCAAAGGAAGTTACATGTTCGTTAGGTTCTTTTGCCACTTCCAATCAATGTTTTGTGGAAAATTTTATTGAACAAATATGACATAAGTGCCTATTATTGGAACACTTGCAAAAATAGATATATACAATTGAGAAGACTATCAGGAACATAATGAGTCAGGATTTCGAGAAAATTAGAGCTAGTGATCATCAGCAGATTCAACATCTTCAGGATAACCTTGAGTAGATCCATCAGAGTTCACAAACCTACCAAGGTATGGTCACTCAACTTGAAGAATTGATAGAACAACTACAAGCTAGATTGGCCCTAAATGAAGGTACCATGATATACATCTCGACCTTCAAAATGCAAGAGTTGGAAATCAATGAGAACCTTGAAATTTCAAGATGTCCAAGTTTCAAGAGGTCCTCATATTGATGCAGAAAGCCAATGTCCTCAATTTTCCTCTTCTCTCTTATTCAGAACAATTAAGAGGTGAGATGGCCCTAAAGGTCTGGAAGACAAATCAGGAAGAAGGAAAGAAATCTTCTAGAGAAGTGAAATAATCTTGTCTAGAGGCATTGTCATCACTAAACAAAAAGTTGATTGAGTTTGAGTGGTGTGATATCTCAGAAGCCTTGGGGAAAATCGAGATAGAAATTATCCAACAAAATTATAGAAAGAATAAAGAAGAAACTCTGACAGCCATTCAAGGAATGAGCCAGGTTGATCTGCTTAAAATTAATAAATGGCTAGTTCATCCAAGTTCACCGTTTCAGGCCACAGTCGAATAGGTGAACAAGATTCAAGAAAAGTTGCCTCAAATACAAAGGAAATTATTCTCTTTCGAGGTAAATGAAAATATTGCGCCCTCAAGGTTTACGGTGGAATTTATGGATATATGCGCCCAATGAATGGAAAATGGAAAGGAAATCATAGCTGGGAGAAAGTGAGGAAAGGTGCACAATGTCCTTTCCTTCTGCCCTCTCAACCTTTCACCTTCCAACAATCATTTACCTTGTCCACCCACATTCTAACCTCCACTTATCCCACTTCATCATCATACACTCACTCCCTCATCATTATTTCCATAGATTGTTACTCTACCCTGTGTCTATTATCCATCCCTTAACGAGCCAATGTTGTTCTATTCCTATGATTATCCTCACCCCATGACCTCGACTGTGATTCATTTCCTCGTTGAATATATCTTAAGGGACAGATGACAATGAAATTAAAACGACCAAGAAAGTATGATAAATGATTGAGGTGGCCTTAATGACATGTGTACCCAACCCAAAGGATTAAGGAGAAGGAGTGCTTCTACCAGAAGACGAAGGGACAAAGAAGAGCACCAACAAAACTCATCAAAATTTACACACTGTTGTTTTATCCAGATGTATGTTATTTTTAGTTAAATATTGTAAGAAGTCCAACAATTTTGAGTTGTGACAGATTTTGTATAAATACATAGATTTAAGATCTATTGAAGGCTGCTTCTTGTTAGATGTAATAGAGAAACTCTCCTTTTGAGTATTAATACAAGTGAAGACAAAGATTCTAATTTTCGTTTAGTTTGAGTTATGTGTTTCCATTTCCCAGAATTTCTTTATGTAATTCCTTGAAAAGAGATTGATTACAATTTAGTATTACGACTACTATGATCATTTTATACCAACAATTCATTAGGTAAGCAGTTTTTCCTCTGTATTTACTGTGAGTAAAACAAGACATGCGATCTGCATGAATTACTGCATTTCATATCCTGTTCAAGGGTGTGTTATCTACTTTTATTCCGCTGCAAAAAATGTGAGACTCATCTGCAATTTATGCCTAGCTTTGTTTAACAATTTTGTAACTCTTCTGCACACCATTTTATATTATAATTGTAACTCATATAATGAAATACAGCCTCTGTACTATCCTATTATTAATTTAATTTAAAGATAATTTCTCATAGAAATAAAGGTAGTAAAATAACTCATTTAAAATATTTTATTCAAGCCTTCTTGATGCCTAACATTACTCTTTCATCCTTAGGATTAATCTCAGGAACAACATTTTTTTGGCACCATTGTCGGGGTCGAAGAAATGAAATCATTTTCCCTAGGAAAACGAAAAGGTAAATTTTGGTCTTTGATGGTGAACAAATATTGAATACATAAGTAAGAATTATTTTATTTTTCACCTGGCGACTCCACCATAGACGAAGCTAGAATTTGGTCGAAGGAATACCAGGAAAAACCCAGACGAAAAGCAAACTACACCAGTGTCAGATCCAGAAAAATTGTTGAAACCAAAGGGATATCTCAAACAAACTACTGCATTGGCAGGTAAGGTCTATCAACCCAGAGTCACACAAGCTAATGTTAAGGTTTCCACTGAAAAAATAATCCCTGAATAAATTTTAGAAAAAAATCGTTTTGTAAGGGCATCAACTAGTAAACATGACGTTAAGATCAAAACTCCAGAGGTAGTCATTCCTGAGATAAAAGTTGGGATTGACCTGACAGATAATTTTACCAGTGAAAATGAATGGTTCCTTTCAATCCACTCTATCATTGACACTCTGTCAATTCTCTCCTTTCCCGAAGTGAAGGTTTATGTTTCCTGAAACCCTGAAGAGTACTTTATATACCCAGATCCATCTGCTATTTTATTTCCTATATATACATCTGGTTAACTTGAGGTGCCCAACTCAATTTTTCCTTTTCCTCCTCATCTATATCTTCTGTATCCTCACAATTTTTTTCTTGAACTTCATTCGAAACCCCCTCGAAGAGCTTGAAAGGTCAACATTTCAGTGTTTCAAAGTTTTGGAAAATATCCTTTTTAGCCCCCGAAGTATGTCTCCTATGTATTCAATAACCGATGTTGGAGGTGTTGGTGATGGTGGTTATGAAGGTGCAGGAGTCAATGTACAAGGTAAACCCCCTATAATCTCTTCCAAGTTATATGCTATATACGCTCCCTTGGTCCTCCCCGTTGTCCTACATGATTTGCCTGAAAATTACATGAAGAACCTCCCCACATTCATGGGAGAAGGAGATCTAACCGCAATAGAACACATAGCATTTTTCGATCAGTTTGTTGATATCCTTGGAATAGAACATGAGGATGTTTAGTCAAGTTTTTTAGTACAAACCTTTGAAGGAAAATTTAGGACTTGGTTCAGAGGACTCCCAGTAGGTTCCATACGATCATATCATGATCTAGAAAATTCTTTCCTAAGACAGTGAGGAGAGAAAAAGGACCATCCTTGTTATTTAACTCAATTCGGGGATTTGAGATAGAATACTTCTCAATAAGTCCTTGAATTTATCTAGAGGTTCAATAAAATGTATCACAAAATCCCAATCAAAGTCAAACCTTCTCAACCAATTGCAAAAGTAAATTTTGCAGGGGCTTTTGATTTCAACTTCGCTCTACTTCTAAGAGAAAAGAGATCTACCACTTTAGCAGAAATGCAAGACGATGCTTGTTACTGGATAAATCAGTGAATGCAGACATAAACTAATCTCCCTACATTCACCTAAATCTAGAAAAAAACAAGACAGGACATGACACTTTCCCTAAGTTACAATCATTGGATTTACTACCAAACAAGGAATGGATGACATACCTATAGATATCGCTTCCTTATATCTTTGTTGTCCTTGCTTCACTTTGATGCTCTTGTGAGATCAAATCTACAATGACACAAACCAACCAAAGTGAAATAAACAATAGTAGATTAAATAAAAACCTAAACATGTGATCAAGGAGTCATGTAATAGAATGCTAATGATTTTATGGGAAACAAACATGTCACCGTATTATATTAAGTAAAAGTGGAATATACAACCAAACTTCCTTTATGTTGCAAGTTTCCTTTCAATGGTCCTTTGCTCTAGCACACACATACACTTGCTCTGAATTTTCATGAAGATTTTTCACAAAATCTTGAAGGACAAATGGAGACCTCAAGCATCAATTGAAACAGGATTCCTCACACAGTCTTCAACCTATTATTTCAACAATTCCTTGCTTGATATTTCTTAACCTTTCCCATGAGAAACCCATCATTATATAGGATAAGGAGAAGTGTTTAAAGGGATGAATATGATCCCACCAAATCAGATAAGCCAATAGGATCCCAACCATACAAACTCCACCTCACATTCCAGAAGATCCCCCTTCTAGAACCTTCATGAACTTATTCCTTTTTTAGCTTTCAAACGTCATTGCACCCTACCTATATATCATCCTATGGAAACCTCACGAGATAGGTATAGATTATCTTGCGGAAATCAAGGATTTTCACACTATGTACTATTGCTATCCTACGACATCCTTCTAAAAACGAGCCTTGTAGGGGAATAAACTAGTTATTTTTCTCATGTAAAAGATCCTTTTGAGAGCCCGAACACATGATTCTAGAGTCATCCTCAAGGTGACCAAAATAATGTGTAACAGAATCCCCCCCAAAGTATGAGGATGGAACTCATGACAACCAAAATAATTTGTAAAAATATGTGTGTGTGTGTGTGTGTCAGGAACAAGGAATGCACCAATCGGGAACCTGCAAACAATCAAGCATCTACAAACAATATTATACCATTTTTGAGGTAGGAATTCCCATGCTCAGACTACAAGTGATTTAAATAATAAATGTAATTTATGGCCACCAATTATACACTATGGATCCATGTCACCAAGATGATACATAGACACTAGGAATACACTATGGATCTATGTGTTAACAAACTTGAAGTCCAGAAATATCCACGAGACATACAAAGTGGATCTATGTGTCAATACAAATCATAAATATTCCATCGCAACCTATAACAAAATAATGAGATCCAAGGTCTTCAACCCCATTGTCTGCAAGTACGAATCTAGCCATGTGATTACAGGTGTTGAAGTCAAACATGGTATAAACCACTTGATTACCGGTCATTGATGAAAACCATTAAAAAGTGTGAGGGAAATCACCATTGACGTAAATGATTCCCAAGGTACCTTAGTACAATCCGAAGAATGTGAATAAATGAGATGAAGTCGAACACTAGATGGAATCTTTCGATCAAGGACCAATGATGTGAATCCACTGTCGAAAGCGAAGAAACCTGCCATTGAGGCATGCAGGGTCTAAGGTACTAAATGATTTCTAAGTCTTGTTCCCAGATGATGAGTTGAATTCGATAGGAAAAGACACATCACAGGAGGGACTTGATGTATCCCCCATCAATGACATGAAATAAGTAACAGATTTTGGCTAGATAAAGGCATGAAAATGGTTTGAAACTGACACAGGGAAGATCAACATGGTAGGAATTGACAACTACATATGGCCAACTCGATAGAGGGATTTTTTGGATTTCTCTTGAACATATGAATGACAGGAAAATGGTGTTGGACGCATTGACTCAAGGAAGACCCAAGATATGAACTTGAAAAAAGTCAGACGAGAGACAAATGGATTTCCCAACCCAGATTCAAAAGATGAAGGGGTGTGTCATGTTCAAGAGCGACTATTACTGCCAATAACACAAATACAGAGACACATTTCTTTCCCAAAATTTCCCCCACCATTTCTGGCGAGTACCTCTTTATTTTAACACAAGCTTGAGGAGGATACCATATGCTTGTTGATGTAAGCTCATCCTTTGGATGAGTCCCTCAGAGTATGTTTAGAGAACCCTAAGAAGGAGTGGTTTGGTCCCATATGGGTCTTTCGATGTTTGTTTAACGAGTCCAAAGATATAAAACTTGGGGGTTTTTCATGTTTATAGATTATGAAAAATGATTAAAGAGAACTCTCTCAGTTCCTTTTTCATAAAGTAGTTTGATGAGACAAAAAAAGTGATAAACTATCGCCCATCAAATGTTTTCTTCAAATACTTTTACAAGCAAGAAAAGAACAAGGTCGCTCGACAATCTTTTTGTCTTTATGGAGCGTGAAAAGAGCTTAAAGAATACTCCATGAGTTTTTTTTTTTATGTTACCATGACGAGTACAAAAATACAAGAAAAGTATACTCGGTTGCATTCCCATTGATTTTTTAGCATGAGAATGAGCAAAGACTAGGCTCGAGGTTTTTCTGAAAAAAGCCTAAAAATTACTTGTACACGTGACGAACTGAAAAACAAATCACGAAAAATATCTATACTTCATTGTTCAGGATCCTAATTCTTCCACCTGCATGAAAAACAAATACTCACAAGACCATTTAGACCTTTAGGTTTCGGACAAAATTCATTAAATAATATGAAATATTAATAGAAAAAGAAAAAATGAAATAAACATAGGTAAAATGTCTTTTTTACTATTTCATTTGCATTTTGCCCAAAACTTGCATAGAAACCCTATTTTTACCTCAGACTTCGGTTGTCGATTGTGGGAGGCACAAGTGACCATTCAATGAATGGCTTCTGTCAAAACGATAATCTCCTTGTCCTCTTGCTTTTCAATGGATTAAATTTGATTTTTATCCATTCAATATGGCTTTTTGAGTTGAATTTTAGGCTGGTAGGTGCATGCTAGGGCCACCGCAGGTGGCTTGTGGTTCACCTGCGGAAACCCCGCACTGTGTGTAATACTCTTCTTCCAGTGGTTGAAAATAAAAAATTCTTTGCATACATTTAGCCAATAAAAACTTTCCAAAGAAGCAAATAAGGATGCTAACTTCCCTTAATGTCCTAGTGTAGGTTTTTAATCATCAAAAATGTTGGAGTGGAGGGAGAGGGAGCATGAAGATGATTATTTCATTTATTTGAATGATCAAGGCACTGTAAATTCTCTTCGACAATGTGGGCTACTGAAATTCTTTAAAATCCACGGCATGAGGGCCCAACTAAGGTTACTGGAGTATCGAGTCCATGTTGATACTGAGAGGGGGGTGAATCAGTATCAAGTACAATTTAAAAAACCTTTTTAAAATTATACTTAAATCATTCAATTATATCCAATGAGAAATGAACAATAGTAAAAGAGTTACATCAATACACCACAATACACCATGCACAATATATGAGAAATAATCAATAGTTTTTGTTCAAGGGACGTAATGACTTCCAGAGGTAGCTACAGCTTCCAAATGTAAAGGGAGGGATAAACCTCCAAGAGGAAGATACAATCCTCCAATATCAAGAGATATTTGAACTCTCTATCCTTTCCCCTTCCTTCCACCCAA
>JZKD02S1672683.1:170404-219897 GCA_000966675.3 Picea glauca | reverse complement strand
AACAACCAATCTTCCAACAGTCCACATGTGCGATGTGGACCAGTAGGTGTTTCATGTGGGTTACTAGGCACTATCCTTAGATATCGAGGATATCCATTTCTTGACGGGGCTATCTCATTGTGGATATCATGTGAATTTGACAGGAGGAAGAGGTGGTGGTCTACTAATCAGTGAGTATTTATGTCGATACTGTGATCCCGAGGCAGAGAGATGCAAGGGAAAAGTTGCCATCAAGGGTTTCTGAGATTTACCCCTCCAAACTATTCTTTTTACCATTGCACATATGGTGGGGAGTTCATATCCTCACATGGCCCTCCAAATCTATTTTCATTATGAAGTGGAGTGCATGGAGCCTCTGGTTTTTAACTAGAACAACGAAGTTCTTCGTAGCATGAAGACATAGCTGACAAAATGCAAGAAAGGGGGCCTAAAACAATTTGGGTATGGATCTATTTTAGTGTCTTTCTTCCTAGAGAGGGGCCCCCATTTACATTTATAGGTAGAGTGGGGTATATTGGACCCATGATATCCAAGGATGAAGAGGTGGTGTGACCTCATGGCTCGACACCTAGCTGGCCCCATCATCAAATATAATGACGCATTCTTCGACTAGTTGAGGCCTCAGATCCTGATGGTGGATGATTATGCATATGTATGGTTGGATTTTAGAGGAGATACTGACTTTGGTCTACCTGACTGCTTTCAGTGGGGAGACTTAGGTAAGAAAAACATTTTGTATTTTATAATGTTTTTGTAAATTTTGAAATATAAAATGGTTTTTATGCTTTCAATCCAATGACTAATAAAACAATTTGACAATGCAGATGTAGGGCCGCACCAGCCTCCGATTACATCCCCTATTCAGAGACGAGGGGAAGAACTCGTGGTAGTAGGATGGGATGATGGTGACTATGAGGCAGTCAAGGAGAACATAGAGGGATTGACAACAAATATCCCAAACATCTCCATCGATGTGATTCCGAGTCGTTATCAACGCGATACTATGGGTGTTTCTGGTTCACTTAGTCAACTACTTCGTAGGGTAGCATGGGAAGTAGTGTGATAATATGAGAAACATCCTTGATGCTATTTTGTGTATGAATCCAAGTGCTTCTTATTTTTATATTTTTGGTCTTCGGGCGAAAACATTTTTTTGTAAAACAATTTTATCGTTATATATATACATGAGGCTTCTACCGGCTTACTTGCTTTAATGTGAATTTTGGTTGGATTTACGTGTGTCTCAAATTTTTGTCTAACACATAATTAGCTAATGCATCTGTTAATGTATTTAGACATCTAGGAATATGTTGGTATTCAATGTAATCGAAGTAATGTTCCAAGAGGTGAATTTGTAAATATACCCATAACAAAGTAGGATTTCGGATAGCGTAGACATTACTTAACTATAGTACCACTAGCTGCGAATAAATCGTACAACAAGGTGACAAATTCCAAGTGAGATAGCATCGGTCATCAATTCAATGACTGCACTATATTTCATGATATTGTTAATTGCACGACTGAGGAAAACACCGTGTAGGCTGATTAACTCGTTCGTAGGTGCATACATTTTCCAAGCAACGTATGTTAAGCTCTCAGTACTACTACTAGCACCATTGGTGAAAACAATGTAGGGTAGTGAAGACACCAACATCTGGAAACCAAGCACAACGCAAGGTAGGCAGCTGGGGGTCGAAACCCAATAACGAAAAAGAACACAAAAGTAGCACACAAAAGTATGATACAGTAAAAAATACAATCACTCATGCAAAGATACCCTAAGCATAGTACTTCTTTAAGTAAATCCCATTTCTAGGTTCCCTCAAAGGAATGCCATCATAATCCACTAACTCATAGGCTGCCTTCTCCAACACGCGTTTGACGATATAAGGGCCTCGCCACATAGCCTCAATTTTTTCGGCCCCTATTAAATCACGATATTGTTCATAGAGGAGAACTAGATCACCTTCAGAGAAAACACGCATCTTGACATGCTTGTAATATTTGTATTTTACGCATTTCTTCTGGGTTTCAATAAACATGGTGGCATCACGACGGATTTTCTTCTAATTACATTAGATACAATAGACCTTCTTTCTCGACAGAGGTGTTTGGGAGAAGTTAAATGGATAGCTTCAAATATGGGATCTCACATTCAATCAACAGAACAACTTCGATACCATACACTAATTGAAAAGGCATAAATCCCATGGCAGATTTCACCGATGTCTGATAGGCCCATAATGCTGAAAATAACATTGTGTGCCAACTTGTCTTGTGAATCCCTATTATCCGTTGAAGCATAGTGATAAGAACTTTGTTTATCGCTTCAACTTGGCCATTGGCCTATGGATAGTAGGGGGTTTATTTTTCATGCCGAAGACCCAACTTTTCAGTAAGCTCAGACATCATGAAGTTCTGAAAATGGCTACTATGATCAGTGATGATAGATTGTGGGATTCCAAATCGAATGACGATATGATTGAATATGAATAGTGCTGCAGTTTTTCCGGTATTATCGAATGTAGGCATCGCCTCAGCCCATTTTGTGAAATAATCCAGGACTACGATGATGTATCCATGCTCCCTGACCGAGTGAGAGTTACAAGTCATGAAATCAATGCCCTGATTTGCGAAAGGACCAACGAAAACTACAGGGTGTAAAGGAGCGGGGTGAGATATTATCTTGTTATTATGTGTTTGACAAGCATGGGACTTTTGGACAACAATTATACAGTCTTTGAACAAATAATGTCAGAAGTACCCTACTCGTAAGATATTTTGGGTAGTGGCATACCCATACATATGACCACCACATGCTCCAGAGTGGCAGTCATTCAAATATTTCTCAGCCTCATCAAAGGTGAAACAACGTCGGAAAATAGAGTCAACACCACGATGATAAAGAGTGTCACCGAGAATTATGTATTGACGGGCTTGATATCGTATGCGACGATGGTCTATACTAGAGAGGTTGGGCTAGAAAGTTTGAGTCTGGAGATAAATGGTAATATCTCCATACAAGGCGTCATCGGCACTGATCAAAAAAAGGGATTCATCAGGTAAGGAATCCTCTTCCACATTTTTTGTCTCAACGGAGGGAAGGTCACCTTGCAATTCGGAAAATACCAAATATTTCTTAGACTTAGGGCGTACTCGGATATAGTGATGAAAACATTGGATAGCTTGAACAATTGCCAAGGCCAGTTTGTCTACATGTAGGTATTTGGCTTTGGTAGTCGTGAGACTCCGACTCAAATAATAAATTACATGTTCGTCGTGTGAATCATCTTCTTGGACTAAAACCATGGCAATGGTAGAGTCCGAAGAGGCGATATAGAGTGGTGTTCATGTTAGAGAAACTCTCAAAGCTTCAAAGGCTTTGTTGGCAGTCTCGTCCCATATGAATTCGTAACCCTTCTTCAATAGTCGAGTAAATCCTAGCGTTAAGTCAACATAGTTGGGAATGAATCAACGCAAAAAAAATTCCTTCCCTTGCAAAATTTGGAGTTGGCGTAGTGTGGATAGCTTCAACCTTCAAAGGATCCACCCTAATTCCATGAAGTGATGCAATGAAACTCAGAATTCAGCTAGACTCCATGCAAAAAACACATTTATGTGGGTTTAAACATATACGATAGTAATGATGTGAAGGAAAATGGCTCGGAGATGGGCCGGGTGGTCTTGGCGACGCATGGAATGTGTTGGTAGATCATCAAGATACGGTTTCAATATGTGCTTGATATCATGAAAATCATAAGACATGGCACATTGGAAAGTCACACCAGCGTTCTTCAAATCGAAAGGTAGTTTCTAGTAGGCAAAGGTACCCCAAGGACAAATGAAAGAGGTTTTGTGTTGATCCACGGGTAAAATGTTAAACTGATTATAGCCAGACAAACCTTCCATTAAAGAGAATATTTCACTCCTGATGCAATCGTCGACGATCTGGTCGACGAAGGGGGTTGGAAATTTATCCTTAGGACAAGATTTATTGATATCCCTATAATTGACACATACATGGATCGTGCCTTGTTTTTTATTTACCGGAACTAGATTGGATACCCAATCGGTGAAAGCCACAAGATAGATAAATCTATCCTTGAGAAGTTTTTCGACTTTGAGCTTGATAGCGACAACTTTACAAGGGTTGACTGGGTGAAGTCTCTACCGAATGGGTTTAGAGTCCAGATAGGTATTTATTTCATGTATAATGATATTGGGGTCAATACTCGACATCTATTTATAGCTCCATGAGAAAATGTCACGAAATTCTTGAAAAATGGATTTATAAGTGATGACCTCATCAGTAGAACATGAAGCTCTAATGTGAACATTTTCAATGACTCCAGGTTTAATGGATATGTCGATAGGAACAAAGGGTGAGATATTGCTCAGGTTTCCTTCATATAACACGTCGTGGGATGACTCAGGAGTAGAGGAAATGACAACCACAGTCGACAGAGTCAAAATCCATTGGTAACTCTCTATGGTATGTTGTTCAAGGAAGAGGATGGAACAATGATGTCCATTGTCCCATGGGGTGTCTTCCATAGACATAAATGACATAATAATCTCGTCGGTGGGAAAAATCATGTGAAACAAATCGGGAGATGAATCACTAAGAGAGGGAGTGGAAGGGGTTTCCGATTGAATGTCTTGATAAGCGGATTAAACCAGACTTAAGGGAATTTGTTCGCAATAGTGAATATAATCCCCGAGGTTAAGTACTATCCAAGGGTCATGAGATGCAGGGGTTTCGTGAACAGAGGTGGAAATCATGTTGATTGAGGCGACAAAAGGGGGTGGAATATCGAGTGGCGGTATTGGGAAAGTAACTATCAAAGTGGAATATTTTAGAAGGCCCACACCAACATTATCGTACCCAAGAGGTGTATTTGAAATAAAGGGTACATTGCGAGTACGAGAATTAGAGTTAAAGAAGGTCAGCTGGTCTATGGTAATGACTTTTCCTTGGTGTGGAAAATGTACTACATGGAAAATGGCAGACACAACTGCATGCATGGAATCAATCCAACTACGGCCAAGTAAGAGGTTATAGTCGAGAGGCACATCAAAGACCTTGACCTCGATGTTGACCAATTTGGCTTCCAACGTAATAGGCAATGAGGGAAGAACACTATAGGGTTTAAAACCAGATCCATTGAAGTCCTTAAGTGTGTTGTGTGATTCAATGAGGGGAGGAGAGCCAATGGATTTTCAGTAGGTAATAGAGATTACGCACATCGATCCACCCTCGTCAATAACGGTTCTACAAATATTCTTGTTCTCTACGACAACCTGTATCTGAAATGCTAGCTAAGGAGGTATCCTTGGAATGTGATCTTCTAGGTCAAACATTATCAAATTCATATCTGTGGGGTCAATCCCACTGATGGATTTTAACAGTTCCTTCCGTTAAGTGGGAAAACTTTGAAGGACCTCGAGAGTTGACATCGCGAAGGGTGCTTGCGCAAGATCTTCTACATTACTGAATTTCTGAGCAGCATGCACATGAGGATTAAAGGCATACTTTCGAACAATTCCCTTTGGAGGAGGGTGGATAATTGTATCGAGACCCGGTCGTTCGAGATGAAGAGGATCATTGGGAGGTGAAGTTTAAGGAGGAGGTTGAACCAATGAAGGTGGTATATCATCAACTTTCTCCTTTGAGGGACAATAATCTTTGGCCTGAGTGGTAATAAAAACATCATTCTTTTTTGAATCACCAGTACACATAAGGACATACGAAGTGGTGGAATGAGAGGGTTCGTCATGAATGACCAATTGGTCTTATTGTTGAGAAGGGAAATGTTGTGAAAAAACGACAGGTGTGGGAGGCTTCGCGATTCATTCAAGGAATTTAGTGACCTCAGCCCATCTTGGACAATCTTTCATGTAGTGATCTTCACCATAGATAAGGAAAGGATATTGAGGTTTACGCTTATCCTTATCATCAACAGGTTGGGTTTTGGATTTTTCGGATTGTGGATTATTATTTCTATCCTCCTTATTCCTACCCTTTCCTTTTTTAGATTTATTTTTACCGGTAGGGGTAGATTGAACGGAGTTAACCTCGAAAGTTTTGTTGGTGGAAGGAGTAGGATTCAAAGCACTTTGAACATTAGAAGCAGTATATTTGGAATTGGTGTGAGTGGCTGACGTGGATTTAGCATCAACATGGAAAGTGCCAATCACACCGTCAATAGCGTGAGAAGCTACTGGGGTTGTTGAGGTAGCAATGGTAGAAGGATGAGGAGCATTAGGGAGCAAGTCGTAAAGAGTTCCCATTTGTGAATAAACGAGATCTAGGTACTAAGTGCGACTGATGATCACCTTCTCTTCAATAAAAAATCGACCCATGGAAATGTCATGAGAGATTTTATTCATGAACGATTTGGTGAACCATTCCACCAATAATTGATCAGGAAGGTCAATTTTGATCAAATGTTGTCTTCTTCACCACTCATGGATGTGATCAGAAATAAGAGTGGCCAAATTTTTCTTAAAGGAACACAAAATCTCGGTTCGTGTTTCATAGTGGATTGGCCGTTGGTAATGTGTGAAGAAATCCATGGCTAGGTTATTAAAGTTGGTGAAGAAGCCTCGTGGTAATTATATATAACACTTTGCAACCAAACCTATAAGAGTTCATTGGAAGAGTCGTAATTGAATGAGTCATCCATCAAAGATTTGGACGAACACCAAAGGTGAAAAGTCATAACATTGTTATTTGGGTCTTCTCTTGGTTTACCATCAAATTTGGGGATGTCGGATGGTAGCTTGGCTGGTATAATGGGCCAATGGGGAGAATGTAGGATATGGCCATTCAATATTCTAGACAAGTAGGGTAGATACAAAGTGGCTAAAAAGGGTAAATGTCTATTCACGTGAGGGTACTGATGACTTTGGGGAGCCTGGAATCCCATCGGTATAGTAGTAGGACTGTAAGAAGTCTGCATGTGAGGTGAAGGTCCTGACAGATTCGGGCGTGAGTGTGGAGCCATGTAGCCCATAGGGTTGAACTGATTAGGGATGTTCCCTTGGAAAGGGATATTGGAATGAATGTTTGAACCCCAAATGAGATTGGAAGAACCAAGATATGACTGGCCCGATATAGGAGGTATGAAAGAGATAACTTGAGGTTGTTGCCCCCCAGATGATTGTAAATTTCCCTGGATGAGAAGGTTCCAATATTGGTCTAGCAATCCTAGTATATTATGTCCATAAGGTGGGTTATAACATCCAACTGGGGGTTGTCCTCCAAGTGAGGATTGTATCCCAATTTGATTTTGACCCCAAAATTGAGTTTTCCCTGCAGAGTTAAATTTCCCTCCAACAGGAATTTAATAACCAGAAGTGAATGACTGAGTAGTGCCTCCAATTGTATTGGAGCCACTTAGGCTAGATAATCCCATAAAAGGTAGATAAGAACCTCTGGAGATGACCCGGGAAGGTGTCGGAATGAAACCAAAAACAACATTGTACCCAAGAGGAATGAAAACTCCAGAAACTTTGGATGAAACCTAGGTAGGAATGGGGATAGAAGTATTCAAAGCATTATAACCAGGAGGAAGTGACTGGATAGGTCTAGATGAAAGTGGTGTACCAATGGGAGCTTGGGTAACCACTGTATTCCTAGTGGGAATAGTCATAGCATGTGGGACCATTATAGAATAGGCCATCTAGAGAGAAATAGTTGAGCTAGGACCAACTGACTATGTGTCTGAAACAACGGGGATATGTCTAGTTGTACCAGCAAAGTGATATATAGGTATAGTGTAGGTCACAGATGTTTTAGGAATTTGGGAGACGACATGTATATCAGAATCGTCCCCTAAACCGTAAATGTACCACACCATGCAAGGTGTGTTTCTAAATATGTCAGTGGTCCAAAGGGGATACCCGACTCCAGGGCCTGAATGGGGTCCGACCGGTATTACAGAAGTGTCAACAACAAGTTCTCCTGGTGAATTCAATTGGATAATATGTCTCTCGTATTTAGGAGGTATTCATAAAGCCTCTAGAGAATAAAAAACAATGCAGAAACTTTCTAAAGAGGCAGAACCATCCTCTTGTGAGGTTACGGTGTCCTAGACTTCACTCTTTTGAGGAGAGCCCTCCAATGGGTTATTAGGAAAAGGTTTAGAATCCTTTAGATCTTTCGAGGATAGCCCTTGCGTCCTACGTGAATGGCGTGGAGGGTCCATGTTGGTTGAACTAAACATTTTACGGAAAAAAATCTATGGCCAACTATGTAAACAAACAACACTCGCTAATAAAATCTAGAGATCAAACTAGGCAAAGAAACCTTCTTATTTCAAAGTCACTAGTTGGTGATGAAATCCAATGTCGCGAAGTCAAAACAAGAAGGGGCTAGGATAGAGAGGGTGGAAAAGTTACATTGACAACCTGCTTAACGGACTTACACCCTAGTGCAAGATCCCACACATAATCGTGAGTATACCGTCCAAGGATCCTGAGTGAGTCTGGCCAACGTTGATTCCAGGTACCATGAATAATTTCCCCTCCACATTCACCTCATATAAGACCCTAAAAATATAGGCTATTAAGGTTACCAAGAACAACAGTGATGCCTGTGGAAACAATTGACAATCTGATCCACGCATAAGGGTAGGGTATCTAGCTCAAAATCAACTCGAGAGGATTCCACTCATCATTATGGGTATATGTTTCAAGAGACCCCCATAATATGCACAATCTCTACATGAAGACTAACAAAGTAGGGTGAGTAACTCTGTCAGTCTCAATGCGACCTCAGGTTTGACCCTTGTGTGAGAAGGGATTCCCAAGACAAAATGTTGCCAATGGATTTGAACACTCCCTATAACGAGATGCTATTGTGTGTTTTATGCTTTCGAGAGTGTGTATCACAACCTATTCCAAAGTGCTAGCCTAGCTAATGTTGGTGTAAAAGATCCCTAGAACATTAAAGTTACTAAGTAAATGTTATAATTATGCAGTTTTTTTTTTAGAGGTTGTTGTTTACTCAAGAGGTAGACGGAAATTAAAACAATGTTGTATGATACCTTGACCTACTATTATGAAAATAGAGATGAATGATGCAAACTTTTTGTTCAATTAAATCTATCTATGGTAGGGAGAAGGTGTTTTTCTCGGAATGATGTAAGCTGTGAAATGTAATTTCTTTTCCTTGAATGAACACAATTTCAAACAACCATAAACAATGAAATTTCTCAACTTTCTCTTCTAAAACAAAATAAATTGAATGCAAAAACATTTATTATGAATGACTACTTAAAATAATAAATGACGTTAAAGTGTTCCTTTCCAAAACCAAATTAGGGGTATAACAAAGAAATGAAAAGTAATCAAAGAAAATTTATACACTCAATGAGCACCCAAATAAAACTTTCAATGAAGATAAAATTAAATATGGTAAGAAAGTGTTTCACTAAATGAAAATGAAAAATGACTTTCCAATCAACAAGTAATCCATAAAATGTAATCAATCCAAAACTTTAAATCCAATCAAAAGACTTTTAATCAATTAAGCACTCAGATGCAAAATCAGAGATTATATCCTTGTTGGTAAAAATCAAAAGGTAAAATTGGAAAAAGGACTAAGAAAGATGTTCGATCTCCGAAAACCAATCAACAACAAGTCTCAAACTCAAAGAACAGTCAGATACTAGCATAAAAAGTTCCTCCCAGCTGGTTAAATAAAAATTGGATGTCAAAATATAACAAGACCCAAACCAAAACTTTTATAGATGCTGACACAACCTAGCAGCAGGTTACAATGAAGAAGTCAAAGGTTTCCACATGCTAGTTGTGGGTAGGTTGCGTAAATTCCGCACTGGGATAAACAATGAGGGTGCGGAAATCAAAGGTTTTTGTAGGCTGTATATAGAGTACAGTGCGGAAATTTTTGTAAACAAAATAAATTTGGAAAAAGGACAAAGGATCTAAGTGAAATTCCATATCCAGAGATTCTAGATGGATCCCCTATAGACTCAAATACTAAATTAAAGTGAAAAATGTAGGCTAAAACAAAATGGCCAGCAAAAAAGCACAAATAAGTGGTATCCTCAATATGGTCACCAATTTTGTTATTGGATAAATTGTTGAATGCAGAAATAAATTAATCTCCCTAGATCCACCTAGATCTAGAACAAAACAAGACAGGACATGATGCTTTCCCTAAGTTACAATCATTGAATTTACTACCAAATAAGGAATGGATGACATTCCTTCATATATCACTTCCTTATATCTTTGTTGTCCCTGCTTTGCTTTGGCGCTCTTGTGAGATCAAATATGCAATGAGACAAACCAACCAAAGTGAAAGAAACAATAGTAGATTCAATAAAAACATAAACATGTGATCAAGGAGTCATGTAATAAAATTCTAATGATTTTATGGGAAACAAACATGTCACCGTATTATATTAAGTAAAAGTGGAAGATACCACCAAAATGCCTTGATGTCACAAGTTCCCTTTCAGTGGTCCTTTGTTCCAACACACACATATACTTGCTCCGAATTTGCATGAAGATGATCCAAAAAAGCTTGATGGACAAATGGAGACCTCAAGCATCAATTGAAACAAGATTCCTCACACAGTCTTTAGCCTATTCTTTTAGTAATTCCTTGTTTGATCTTGCTTAATCTTTCCCATGAGAAACCCATCATTATATAGGAGAAGGAGAAGTGTTTAAAGGGATGAGGATGATCCCACCAAATCAGAGAGTCCAGTAGGATCCCAACCATACAAACTCCACCTCACATTCCAGAAGATCCCCCTTCTATAAACTTCATGAAATTCTTCCTTTTTTAGCTTTCAAACTTCGTCGCACCCTACCTATATATCAGTGTGCAGAAACCCTGTGAACTAGGTATAGAGTAGCCTACGTAAATCAAGGATTTTCTCACTGTGTACTACTTCTATCCCATGGCATCCTTCTAAAAACAAGGCTTGTAGGGGAAGAAACTAGTTACTTTTCTCATGCAAAAGATCCTTTTGAGAGCCTGAACACATGCTTCTAGAATCATCCTCAAGGTGTAACAATGCTATAGAAATTGAATCCAATATGATGGAATCCGGGAAATTAAAAACTAAGGTTGATATGGGTACCATAGAACCTAGGCATTTCAAAGAACAGGCAGGACTCTCTGGATCTGGGAAGTCCGCAGAAGAAAAAATGGATGAGAAGGCCAAGATTATTAAAGATTTATCAAACAAAATTTCTAGGATGGAATTAGATCAAGCCAAACTTGATCCATACATTAGGAATCATTTTATGAGAAACCTTAACCCTCTTATACAACAAAGACAAGTAAAAAATGAAGATCAAAAGATCCAAGCTCCGTTTAAAAAAAAAAATTCATGTAGAGGGATCAAATTCAAGATTATGAGGAGTTATAAGAAGATCTAAACAACCTTAGAGATGATGATCTGGAGCCACACTTAACCACGAAAGTTTATGAGAATTTTTTAGACCTAGAATCCTTGTTTAATAACGAGGAAAACATCAACAATCTGGGAGATTCTACGTATCAAAGTCTCTCCAACTCAATAATGCCTGAACTCCAACATAAGTATGATTTAAGGAATAGAGAGAAAAGTTCTACAAATGTCCCACCAAAAAATATTTTATCACGAAGTAAAGAAAAGGAGGAAGCAGTTTCCAAACCATCAATTGAAATACAAGTCGCTTGAGCAAAGTAGACTGAAACAAAAATGATGCAAACTAAGAAGCCAAAAACTACAGAAGCAGAAGTTCAAACCAGGGAAACTAACAAGACGATTAGGGGTTTCAATTTAGAAAATTAACTTAATAAAATTAAAATCCCAATGCCTCTGGTTGAACTTGCAAAAAACCCAATTTATAAAAATCAAATCGCTAAAGCGATAATTTTTTTTGATGTTGAATGTCAAGCGGACGTTATTAACATGCAGGAGGAAAAAACTACGATCATGTTCAGTCCACACATTGAAGACAATAAGGACTTTGTTTCTCCATTCTATATTACACTAAATGTGCACGACCATTTACTCCACAACTTCATGTTAGATTTTGGGGCCTCTCATAATTTAATTCCTACAATTATGATGGAAAATTTAGGCCTTAAAATTACCAAACCTTATCAAGACTTGTACATGCTCGAATCTAGAAAGGTTAAGTGTATAGGTATGATTAAATATTTGGTAGTAAATATTGATCATATCCCTGTGAAAAGTATCCTTATGGATGTGGTTGTTGCTGAAGTTCCTGCTAGGTATGACATGCTTCTATCCAGGTCTTGGGGTGGCAAGTTATGAGGATCAGTTCAACTAGAATTGACTTATGCTACAATCTGAATTTTTGGTGGGAAATTCATGTGATTGTACATAGAAACTAGACTGGCGTATACTATAAGTTACCCTCAAAACCCAAATAATTACCCAGTCTATGTTGTTGATCAAGACCTAGGAAATTGTATATTATCTATAGATGATTATGTTTAGGAATGTACAGAAGAAGAAAATAACAAAATAGAAACGACAAAGAGAAACGTAAATGTTAGAGAGGGAATGTGGAAAATGTTCTTCGATGGTGCCTCATCATATGAAGGAGAAAGAGATGGATTTTTATTTGTGGGAATAGGTGATGAGTATTTTATTCCCTTTTATTATAGATTACATTCGGAGGTTGATTATACAAATAATGTCTACGAATATGAAGCTCTGGTTTTAGGATTAGAAGTTGCAAGGAAGATGAAAATAAAAAATCTAATAGTTTATGGTAACGTAGAGCTTATTGTAAAACAAGTAAAACAACAGTATCAGGCTAAGCATCCAAGGTTGATATCCTATAGGAATTCTCTCTGGGATCTTATAGATAACTTCTTCATATCCTTTAATATTCACTCTATTCCTAGGATGGAGAATCAACAAGATGATTCCTTGGCCAAGGTTGTTGCAACCTTCATACCGCTTGTTGTCACAAGAGTTAGTTCTAGGCTGTAATAGAGCCAAGCCTTAGCACATTTTAAATGAAAAAATAGGTTATCACTTAGAACTTGATTTGGGTTGCGTGCAGGTAAATTCCGAGATAAGCACGAACCACTTTTTATTGGAATCTGCCCCTTCCAATTCGAGAGGGATGTCTCAAATATATGTCACAGTAGGATATCTAATAAGCTTAACAACGGGTAGATCTGTGGGCAATAGAAAGTTTTGAGGTTTTTAGGGTTGATGGGTTGGACCGGGAGGTAGTCCATTAGGCATGGAGTCAAATGATCAAGAAAATAGCAAGAGTGTTTCGGGAATGGAAATCCATGGAGCAGAGGCGAGATAGAAGTTGATTACAAAGAGAAGGATTTATAAAAGTTTGGCAGTAGAATAAAGAGAAAAAATATCAATACACAAGGAGCACTTAGCGATGAGTGAATTCCAATCACAAATAAGTGGAAAGAGATGGTTGGTACAGAGCATCTAGCAAAGGACAAATTCTGAACCTTGATCTCTGCAAGAAATAACCTATAACCATTCTGCAACAGAGCATCTAACAGAGGATGAATTCTATGAAAAAATAGTTACAAATCAAGAAGAAAATATAGATGGAGTGATATTGAAACTAAGAAAATGGATAAACTCTGCAAGCAACATCACAAGAATCTCTGATATGGATAAAACATGCTTCTGCAATCTTATATTAAACTGAGGATGAAAGCTACAGCCTAGGAGTACTACTCATGTGTTTCTTTCCCCCACTTTTATTTTAAAAATATGCCTCATATATGTATTGAGGTCGAAATCCTCTCTAATCTAAAAGATAACAAAAGTTACAATCAATTCTTGAAACTTTCTGCCATAGAAAATGGGCCAAACTACCGAAAACTAGGGCTGCAGTTACGGATTTGTATCTCTCGAATAGCGATAACTGTGTATAAAATGAAAGAGGATTTTGTGCATCTATTTATTCTGAGAAAAAACCTCTCTCAGTTCCCTAAGACCCCTTTTCATTTTTCCCAAATCTGCATTTAACAAACATGTGTCAAAATAGGGAAATATGAAATCCGAAAATTAGGGCTCGAAGATATATTCGATTCTCCCAATATGTGACACTTGTAGGAAAAATGAAAGATTCTAATTATCTCTGATGTGTTAGGCACAAAATACTCCAACCATTTCTCAAAATGATACTCCAGTCGCTCAGAATCCTCATTTGAAAATGATGACTCAGCCCAATAAAAATGGCATATTTTTTAAAACGAACCTCATCTTGAGGGGAACTTTTGACTGCCTTACGAAGATAAAAATTAAATAATGAATACACCACTATAAATATTAGGATTTTTATATGTCGATTGACTATTCGAACACGAAAAACGACCTCTCCACGGCTGAGAAAATTGCATTTTTAAAAAGCAATTTTGCATATGACTCGAGTCCCGATTTCGCGTTTTTGAGATTCGGGGAAACGAAGCAGTGGTTATTAAAATCTATGTCGGCCAAATCCCTGACAACCAAAAAACCCAGACTCTTGATATTTTTCTCCATGTGGCTTAATGTTCAGTGTATGCGATCATTCCACTGCCAATGCTTCCATTCATTCTCCTAAGTGACCGAAAGCCAAAATTTCAATATTTGTTACAACACCACCTACTGTCTTGAAACTGAAATATCACATCGAGATGAGACATATAACCTCAATCCTGAACAATGTTCAACACTGGAAAGTGTTTGAAAATGACGAACAAATCGAACAATTCCTGGAAATGATTGATGAGTTTTCTGAAACTCACATAGATGAGGAAAACCAAAATGATCCTGCTTGGATTATGCAGGAAGGGGAGAACCCATAAAAATTCCAAGACGAGATTGAAAACCACTACATGCTATTTCTTAAGAACAATATGATTCCACGATGTATCCCCCCTACTCCCCCATAGGGTTGCACGACCTCCCAGTCAAGGATCTCTGATTCTTGAGTCGAATGACTCCTTGGAACATTAATTCTCCCCTTATGTATCTAAACATAGGCCCTTTCAGCTTCTTGGTACAGGTCTGATAGCACCCTTGACCTTCCCCTTCTCTCTGCTGTGAAATATCAGAGTACTGATTGTTAGCACTTTTTATGATAAGACCCCTATTGATATGACCTTAGACAGTGACTTCTTGTGACCATGTGATTATGGGCACAACCAATAGCGGTTTGGGATCACACTTATTTTCAGCCTGCAATTCTCCTCAAACCTCCATGTGTCCTCTTGGAAAAACCACAATATGGATTGTATCCTGGACTCAATGTTTTAAAGTCATTGCAACTTCTATCCCCGCAATGCTATGTGATCATCTATCTCATGATCTTGATGATATTGTCTAAATGAATGGTTCATATCTACGCTTTCCAAATCCATGGACCAGATCTACCCCACCTAAATCGACGGATGTGATCTCTTCATGATTCTAGACTTCAGAGTTTTGAGATCTAAAACCTCTCTTTTCTCCATACTTCAATATTCTAGAGCTGACAATCAGCAGACACTTGTCCTGCTCAATCAATGGTCCTACTTCCACTTCAGTTTTTTTACTTTTCAACTCAGATCAACAGTCTTGTGACCCCCTTCTCGATCGACGATCGATATCTCCTTTGTTTTTCGAACTTCTGAGATCTCAAATCTCAAAATTAATCCTTATTCCCAATGCCTTTTATCTGAACTCTATAATCCATTGACACGTTTCCACTTGATCTGAAGTTCAAGGATTACTTCGGGTATTTACTCTGAGTACATGGATCTGTGTCGTGTCTCTCTTAGATCTGACGGCTCTGAATGACTTCGAGAGTTTACCCGGAGTACATAGATTCAGACCACATCCCCCTTAAATCTAGCGGTCTATATTTACTTCATATATTTGGGTTTCAACAATATTAGATCTCAAATGAAACCCCACTACAGTTTACCCAGAGCTCGTGATATACTAACAAGTGTCCCCTTACAGATCGACGACTCTCGGCTATTCGGATATTCCAGTTTTGGGTATTTCAACCTTTCACCATTGCCTTCCTCTGGATCTCATGACCCACTAACGTGTACCCTCCTAGATCTAATGGTCCATATTTTCTTCGGCTCTCTGACTCTTCACGCTTCGAGAATCTCAAGTTTCAAACTTCAATCCTCTTGAGCTCACAATATCTGATGGCTTAGATTCACTTGATCAATATGATGCCTGAGGTTCACCTCGGATGATCTGATAGCACAGGTTCCTTCCCACAACCGATCTAATGGTTGATGTTTCTCTTCCTCCTAATCTTTTGACTTCTTCTGACTTTGAATATTTTCTAAGTGTCAAAGGCCTCGACCTTTGATCTTTATCTTGTGAGCCCAATGAATTTAGGTCTCATCTGTGCTTCTTAAAACACTATCTCTTCTAAGCTTTAGGACTTAGAATAATTTTGTCTCCCACACACTCTTTGAGTTATATCTTCCGATATTTTTTATTTACTCAGTCTCTTAAGGATCTCGGCCCTTTTTCTTCCTTTCAAAGGGTTCTTGTGCCCTCCTAGCAACTCCTCGCTCAATGCACACCTCCAAGATATTTTCTACAGAGCATTCAATAACTCTGTGAGTATCCTCCTCTGATAATCTTCTCCCTAAACTCGGCAAGAGTCCCTCCCATTGATCATTTTAGGGGCTAATTTTTTCTCATGGGCTAATTTTCCATGGTTTTTCCAAAAAATGAGAATCTCTATTTTAAAAATGATTCACCCAAAATCTATAGGATAAAATTATTTTACCTTGAAAATCGCCAAAATTTTATAAAATATCGTCAAACATTTATAGTTGGCATATGAAGAATTAGTAAGATTCGCCAAAGTTTCTACATCTTAAAACAAATTTCCATCCTCAAAATCATCACTGGTTCCTCTGTGCACACTTGCACCCACTCGATGCCCACTTGTCAGAGCTCTACATAGTTCTTAGTAACTCTGATTCTCTCTAAACTCAACACAGAGTTCTTCCTATGCACTCCGTTGATATTTAACAAGAAGATCCTAGTGAAAATTATGCAACTACACTAGGATGGAGCCTCAGGCTATTTTTAGGTGGAATTCTATTTTTAGATGATAAGCAAATTATATTTATACATGATGTCTATTTATAGATGGTGAGAGAATTATATTTATATATGTATCTCGACAATTGTTATCCCTTAATAATAGTTGGACAATAAATATTAATCTATTCTCAATGAACACTTGGAAATAGTTAACTGAAGTGGAAAATCAGTTAGCTATAGGAAATTTGAGTTCAAAGGTTGATTGGTGGGACATGAAAGTCGAATTAGTTGTAACTGAGTGATTCAAAGTTGTAACATAGTTATATGTGTAGTTATGTGAGTTGTAAAGTAGTTTAAATCAGTTAAGTGAGTTAAGATCAGTTGTACTAGTTGTAACTGAACTTACATATTGATTAATTATTAATTAATTCAAAATCAGTAGTCTCACATGAAACTAAAGATTTACCATTGTTAACTACATGCATGTCAGATCCAGTGGAGACCCATTTGAGATAACAGGTGAAAGGGACAGTTTGACTATCAGTTGTGACATTAGTGAGTGCACTCATGCAAACACACACACATTGGATGTTCCCATGAGGAATGCACAGCCTAGGCAAGAGGGATTCATTCATTGCAGGGATTTGCATTAGTAGGGATTGCATAGAGGAGGCAGTAAATTGGCACATGCATTTGCCAATTTTTGTATGACAGTGTGAGACGATTGTATATTATATTGAGAGCTCTTGGATTAAAGTTTTGTATGAGATTATTTCATGATCCATGATATATACATAATATATGATAGTGGTTTCTTGGTAAAACATATGTGTTATGTGTGAATGATCTCTCTTCTTGATATTGCAATTGGCGATCATGTTTTAAATTCCGCAAGAATTTTAGTAGAAGCGATTTTGTATTTAATAGTGGAATATAATTGTTAGATCAGGAGAATACAGGAAATACATAATTTGTATTAAAATTTTGACATGGTATCAAAGCACAAAAGATTGCATAAGTTGAGTTTGTGATTGGATAGAATTCAAATTTGTAGAAATAATTTCTTGGTGCTACAGCTGATTCAAGATCGAAATGGATTTCAATGGATTGAGGTTATAGTATGAACTGGAGGGAAGCTTGAACTACATTTCTTGGAAGGATGGGATGGAGGTAGTACTCGAAGACAATGGCTTGAATGAATTCATTGACAAGGATATTCCTAAGCTAGATGCTACAGACGCTGCAAATCTTGATGCATGGAAAAAGAAAGTGGCAAAGGCGAGGAGAATACTATTGGAGGGAGTACGAGACCACATTGTCTCAAACCTCCATGGAAAATCCACACCATATGAAATGTGGAAGGCTTTGACGGATCTATTCCAAAACATTAGCAACCATAGGAAATTGACCCTCAAAGATAAACTAAGGAAGATCAAGATGGAGAAGGGTGACTCCATTCCAAAATATCTCATGAAGTTTGTCCAATGTTGGGATGAGCTGGGGAGTGTGGGAATAAAAATCACTAATGATGATTTTGTGAGCTTGGCTCTCCTAGGACTTCCCAATAATTGGCATAGTTATCAAGACTCTGAAAATGGAAGGGAAAAATTTCCAGATTGGGAACGACTATGGTCAGATCTAGCACATGAGGAGTTCAAGCAGAATGCCAGAGATGGCTCTTCATCAAAACATGATGATGAAGAGGATTTTTCTTTGTCTTCCAAGGAAAGGAAAGGGAAGGGGAATAAATTCCATTCAAAATATGAGTCTAAAGGCACAAAGCTGGATTTGTCCAAAGTGAAGTGGTTTTACTGTCATGAACATGGGCATCTCGCTACTAACTATCCACAGAAGAAGAAGAACAATAAGGTTGTTGGAGCTGCAGTTGGTGAGGCCCTTGCCTCATAATTTGAACTTGACTTCTCCTTGATCGCATCCATGGTGTCAAGTGCATTGGGATTGGTGTGGTATTTGGATAGTGGCACTTCCCTCCACATGACGGTAGATAAGGATCTTTTCAGTGACTTGGAGGAGAAAGATCTCAAAATGCATATAGAGATGGATGATACAGTGAGAATGGAATTGGTACCATTACCTTTCAGAGAGAGTTAGGTAAACCATTTCAATTGAAATATGTTATGCATGTTCCAGGTCTGAAGAAAAACTTGGTCTCAGTCTCTATGTTGGAGGATAGAGGCTATGACATTGTTTTCAGCGATGGAAAATATTTCCTGTGACATAAAACAATGGGTCAAGTGAAGAATATATGGATCCAAGTTAATAATATCTACAAGCTAGAGGTAGATGGTTATGGTGCCATGATGGGAAAGGCGGAAAAAGTGGTGAGCTAGGATGAGCGTGAATTATGGCACAGGCGATTGGGCCATCTTCATCATGGAGCCTTGAAAGTCATGAAACAAATATCTATTGGACTTCCAATGGGAAAACTTTCTCATTTAGATTAGTGCAAGGGTCACACCATGGGGAAGTATGTAAATTCCACCTTTCATGAAAAGTAGAATCATGCTCCAGTGATCCTGGAGACAGTTCACACAGACATGTGTGGACCATTCTCAGTTGCTTCAACAAAAAAATATAAGTATTATGTTATTTTTTTTGATGAATTTTCTCGTAAATGATGGATCTTCTTCATGCATAAGAAGGATAAAAAATTCTCAAAGTTCTATGAGTTTAAAGAATTGGTGGAGAAAGAGTAGGGGAAGCAAGTGAAGGCTTTGAGGAGAGATAATGGTGGAGAATACATCTCTAACGAATTCAAAGACTTCTGCAACAAAGAAGTAATTCGAAGAGAACTCATAGCGCATCATAAACCACAGAAAAATGGGGTCACGGAGAGGAAGAACAAAACGATCATGGGTGAAGAACGAGCGATGTTGCATGATCAAGGCCTACCAATGCATTTGTGGGAAGAAGCATGCAACATTGTAGTTTATGTGAAAATTCGTTGTCCTCATAGAGTACTTAGCATGAGTACACCTGAAGAAGCTTTCACTGGTAAGAAACATGATGTTTCTCATTTTAATATTTTTGGCTCATATTTTTATGTGCATGTGACCAAGAATGCCAGAAATAAGCTGGAGCTGACTACTGAAGTTGGGATATTTGTGGGGTACACAGAAACACCCCATAATTATCGTGTGTATTTACCTAACAATAAGATGACTGTTATGCGATGGGATATAAAATTTGATGAGAGGAAAGCCATGCGGTTGTCGCTTGAGAGGGATCTAGACTTGCATGTAGAGGAGGAACTGATGGTTCCCAAAGATGAGTATCAATATGTGGGTTAGTCACATGAGGAGGTTCTTGATGTGGAGGAAGCCACTCATGCAGATCCATCCATCAGAAATGGCAGAAAGCACACCATGGAAGCTAATAGAATGAGACTATATGTTGCATAGAATGTCATAGCCCCTACTTCATAGCATAGACAAAGAAAATCTCCTGATCTATTTACTAGATACATGGCTCTTAGTAGAAAATGTATTTTGACTGAACCATCTTCCTTTCAGGAAGTAGTGCAGGATCCCACTTGGGTTGATGTAGTGGTGGAGGGTAAGATTTTAATCATTGTTATTTATGTTGATTATTTAATACTGACTGTTGATGAGCAATTGATACACTCATGGAAGGAGGACCTTGAAAATGAGTTCGAGATGAAGGATATGGGCCTCCTTCATTGTTTCCTTGGATTGGAAATACGGCAGTGAGATGGTGAAATTTTTGTGTCTCAAGGCAAGTATGCAAGGGAGATACTGGGTAAGTTTCACATGGAGGGTTGCAAACCCATGGATACTCCTCTTCCAAAAAACTAGAGAAAAGAGGATGCTACTTCTGGAGAGGTAGTGGATGCTACTGTCTATTGATAGTTAGTGGGTTCACTAATGTATCTAGTGAACATGAGACCACACATTTTATATGCGGTTAACCAACTGAGTCAAGCGATGGTTAAGCCTACCAAGCTCTTTTGGAAGGCGGGTAAGCATGTCTTGAGATAATTGAGGGGCACATCTGAGTATGGCCTATGGTACAAATAGATGGATGAGGTGAAGTTTCTTTGCTGCATGGATGCATATTGGGTGGGCCGTCCAATGGACAGAAAGAGCACATCAAGGGGGGTCTTCAGTATCGGATCTACAATTTTTTATTGGTATAGAAGGAAGAAAATATCCATGGCACTCAGTTTAGCAGAAGAGGAATACATGGAAGTGAGTCAATCTTCATGTGAGGCTATCTGGATGAGAAATATCTTGGTTTCTTTGTTTGGTTCTCATTTAGATCCGAAAATGATTCATTGTGATAATCAAAGTTTCATTAAACTCTGCATTAATCCTGTGTTTCATGATAGATCTAAGCATATAGATATCTAGTATCATCATATCAAAGATTTGTGCAGTGGAAGATCATGTTTCTTCAGTACATTCCTATAGAATATTAGGATGCAGACATTCTGACGAAGGCACTCACCAGGAGCAAATTCGAATACCATAGAGATAGGATTAGGGTGAAGGAGAATCTCTTTCTTGTTGAGAGGGAGTTTTGAGATTCAACAAGATGATCCTAGTGAAAATTATGCACCTACACTAGGATGGAGCCTCAGGCTATTTTTAGGTGGAAGTCTATTTTTATATGATGAGAAAATTCTATTTATAGAAGGTGACCAAATTCTATTTATAGATTTATGTCGACTATTATTATCCCTTAATAATAGTTGGATAATAAATATTAATCTATTCTCAATGAACACTTGGAAATAGTTAACTGAAGTGGAAAATAAGTTAGCTATAGGAAATTCAAGTTCAAAGGTTGATTGGTGGGACATACAAGTCGAATTAGTTGTAACTGAGTGATTCGAAGTTGTAACAGAGTTATATGTGTAGTTATGTGAGTTGTAAAGTATTTTAACTCAGTTAAGCGAGTTAAGATCAGTTGTACTAGTTGTAAATGAACTTACACTAGTGAGATATCAGTGAATTAATTATTAATTAATTTAAAATCAGTGGTCTCACATGCAACTGAAGATTTACCACAGTTAACTACATGCATGTCAGATCCAATGGAGACCCAGTTGAGATAATAGGTGAAAGGGACAGTTTGACTATCTGTTTTGACATAATTGAGTGCACTAATGAAACCACAAACACATTGGATGTGCCCATGAGGAATGTGTAGCCTAGGTAAGAGGGATTAATTCATTGTAGGGATTTCCATTAGCAGGGAATGTATAGAGGAGGCAGGCTATCTGGAGGTAGTAATTTGGCACATGCATTTGCCAATTTTTGTATGACAGTGTGAGATAATTGTATATTATATTGAGAGCTCTTGGATTAGAGTTTTGTAAGATATTGTTTCATGATACATGATATATACATAATATATGATAGTGTGGTTTTTAGATTTATGCTTTCCCGATAAAACATATTTGTTATGTGTGATTGATCTCTCTTCTTGATATTGCAATTGGCGATCATGTTTTAAATTCCACAAGAATTTTAGTAGAAGCAATTTTGTATTTAACAGTGGCATATAATTGTTAGATCGGGAGAATCCATGCAATACATAATTTGTATTAAAATTTCTACACACTCCTTGCACTTCTATTGATGAAGGTTCAATGATATCTCTCCTGAGCTTATCTGAGGTTAACTCACCTCTGTCAATGCACTCCTTGCACTCAAAACTCAAAGATGAGAAACAATTGAAACTTATACAATACTTTATCACTTCATACATTCAAAACATGAATGATACATGAAAGCATAACAATGAACACAAATACATAAACACACCATGTGCAAGAAAAACTACTTTTCTATTATCTCTGTGTGTCTATACAGATGTTTACATAAAAACTGGACTGGAACAAAGTCTCAGTTCTCTCAATTTCTCCTAATCTAACTCTCTCTCGAGTTCTTCTTCTCATATCCAACCTCTCTACAAATATCTCTCTCTCTCTCTCCTTTACAAAAGAGGGCTCTATGAGCTTATCCTCTCCACCGACTTAGTGCCATTGTTGTCTTAGTTATGAAACCATACTCCTACGACTTCATTACATAAATGAAAAGTCCAGATATGACTCAGACCAAGACCTTCTTACAATCAACCATTTAAGGTGAATCTGTCCACTACGTGTACAAAGGTATGGCTCAACATTTATTAGACTTACAACACAAATCCATATAGGATCAGATTTTGAATTTAAAAATGGGAGGGTCAATGCCTCTCCTTATTTGAAATGTGTGTTAATGTGTCAGAGTGTTAGCGTGTTGATGAGGTGGAACAATGCTCTTGCAGCATATTCCACTGCTAGGAAAATCATGAGATTTTGCTCATGAGCTTCTCTTCTCAAGTGTTGAAGTCCTCCTGGATCACAAACTTTCCTTTGGAGTTGTCCTCTTGCTCCTCTCCATCTATGTTTTTGTTGTTGTTGTTGTTGCTTCTTCTTCTGTTTCTTCCCTGCTACTATGGAAGGATCTCTTCTATTCAGCTCCCCTTTGTTGGCTACTTCTGATAACCTCAACATCAACTTCCTGATCTGCTCTATCACCCTGTCCAGCTACTCCAGTGGCTGGCTCTTCTTATGCAGTATTCTTTGTTGCACTTCCTCCTCAAAGGGTAGATCATCCTCATCCCCCATGTTGTCTTCATATCCTCTTATGGTATTATTTTTCCACCCTTCTACATACTCCATTTCTGTAGTCTCATCACCAAGTTGTTTCTTAATTTTCTCCTATGATAGACTAGCTTCTGTCAGCTCCTCTTTTGCATGCATATCTCCAACTCCCTCCAATTTATATCTTGGCTAGTACGCTCCTCCATTTGTTTCCAACTTGACTTGTCAGATGTGCAATATTTTCACCATTACCCTTCTCTTTATGGATTACAATTCCTCATACAACTCAACAAAATCCATGCTCTCTATTTCCTCCTCTATTGCAAACTGCAGTTCTACAGTCATCTCCTGTTCAGCTTCTTGACTAAAAAATTTGAGCCATTCATCTGAATGCTCTCCTTCTTCTTCTGGGGTAGACATCAATTTCTTCTCCATTTCTTCCTCTTTGAAATTTTCTATTGGCTATTCTTCCTCTTATGTTGCACTTTCATCAAGTGCACTGGCCTTTTCTTGGCTTCTTGATAGGAATTCCTTGATCCCATGAATGAGCATAATGCTCATCTGATCCTTCTCCTAGATGGTGAGAGTTTTTAACTTATCATCATCTTCATTTACATGGTTTTCAAAACCACATGAAACCTCCCCTATCAACACTCCTTGTTGACCTAAACCCATTTCTGAGCTCCTGAGACTTTCAGACAGTCTCATTTTTTCCCCCCTGCCCACTTGGAAATTTGGCACTTCTCTTCTACCCACCTGGCAGTCTATGAGATCAACTGATCCCATCTCATTTCCCACCTAGAAATCTGAACTTTCAACACTGCTCCCCTAGCAGTATATGATACCTTCCACTGATCCCTTTCTATTGCTGACCTGGCAACTTGAAAGTCCATTTCTCCCCACCTAGTAGTTTCTAGGATCTTCATCTGATCTCACATCCTCCTCATCACTGAGGTGTCTTCCAATTTCTGGTTCACAGATGTGAATATGTTCCTCCTCTGTGTCACTGAGGTTTTCTAATTCCCTCAACCACCTTCTCAACTCTTGTTTCTTCTTTCTAGCCAACAAATTTTGAACAAACCATTTTTCCTTCCTTTTTAGAGGACATTCATACCTCCAACGTACCTTTGCCTCTTCCTGCATCTTCAATGCTAGTTGTTCCATCCTTTCTCTTATCTAATTGAGCTCCAGATCCATCTCTAGATTTCATTTCTTCTTGCGGCCTTCTATTTGACCATTCTCATGGCCTTCAGTAGCCATTTCACTCTCTACCTGCACTCCTGGCAAGCCTATGGATCACTCTACATCTGAGAGCATCTCCATCTTCTCTGACAACTCACCTGTCTCTTTAAATTTTTGTTGTTGCATGTATGAAGCAACTTTCTCACATAGAATCAATAATTTGCCTTCTTTTCACCCAATGTCTACAGGAAATTTTGATCCTCTGATAACATCTAATGTTACCAGATCATCTTCTTTTTACCGTCTTCTTGTCTTTTGTCTGCAAAAAGAATTTGGACTTCTCATTTTTCTCTCTCGCCTAAAATCTACAGACAAAAATTTAACTCTGATACCACCTGATGCAGCCCCCCTACTCCCCTGTAGGGATGCATGACCTATCGATCAAGGATATTCAATTATTGAGTCAAATGACTCCCTGGAACATTAATGGTCTCCTTCTGTATCTAAACATAGGCCCTTTTGGCTTCCTGGTGTAGGTCTTATAGCAACCGTTACCTTCCCTTTCTCTCTGTTGTGAAATCTCAAAGTACTGAGCATTATCTCTTTTTCTGATAAGCCTCCTCTTCATATGACCTTGGGTGGTCCCTTCTTGTGACCACACGATTGCGGGCGTGAACAATAGCGGTTTGGGATCAAACTTCTTTTCAGCCCGCAATTCTCCTCGAACCTCCACATGTCCTCTTGGAAAAACCACGGTATGGATTGCGACCCACCCTCAATGTTTTAAAGTCCTCACAACTTCTTTCCCCGCAATGCTACGGGATCGTCAATCTCATGATATTGACGATACTATCTGAATTGACAGTTTAGGTCTGCACTTTCCAAATCCACAGATAGATCTGCCCCTCCTGAATCGATGGATGTGATCTCTTTCTGATTCCAAACTTTGGAGTTTTGAAATCTCAAACCTTGATTTTCTCCGTACTTCAATCTTTTGGAGCCGATGATCGACAAACACCTGTCCTACTCAATCAATGGTCCTAATTCCACTTTGGGTGTTTGAATTTTCAACTCAGATCAACAATCCTGCGACCCCCTTCTCGATCGACGGTCGAGATATCCTTTAGGTTTTGGACTTCTGAGATCTCAAATCTCAAACTTCACCCTTCTTCCCAATGCCTTTTATCTGAAGGATATAATCCACTGATGCATGTCCACCTAATCTAATGGTCAAGGATTACTTTGGGTATTTACTTGGACTACATGGATCTATGCCACGTCTCTCTTAGATCTGACGGCTCTGAATCACTTCATGATTTTACCTAGAGTACACGGATTCACACTACATCTCCTCTAGATCTGGCATTCTATATTTTATTTGTATCTTCAGGTTTCGAAAATCTCAGATATCAAATAAAAACCCACTACAGTTTAGCTAGAGCCTACAATCTATTGACAAGTGTCCCCTTACAGATCAACGACTCTTGGCTATTCGACTATTCAGATTCTGGGTATTACCTTTCACATTTTCCTTCCTCTGGATCTCATGACCCATCGACACGTACCCTCTAGGATATAAGGGTATATATTTTCTTCATCTCTTCACACTTCGGTAATCTCAAGTTTCAAACATGACACCTCCTGAGATCACAATATTTTACGGCTCAGATTCACTTGATCGATCCAACACCTGAGGTTCACTTCGGACGATCTGATGGTTCATGTTCCTTCCCACAAATGATATGATAGTTTTTTTCACTCCTCCTCCTGAGATTTTGAATTCTTCCATCTTGGAATATTTTCTAAGTATCAAAGGCCTCAACCTTTGATATTTCTTCGCCGAATCTGATGATTTTGGGTCTCATGTGCACTTCTTAAAATGACATCTCTTCTGAGATTTTGGAATTAGAATAATTCTGTCTCCCATGCACTCTTTGTGTTATCTCTTTTGAGCTTTTCGATTTACTCAGTCTCTTAAGGATCTCGACCCTTTTTCTTCCTTTCAAAGGGTTCTTGTGCCCTCCTGGAAACTCCTCACTCAATGCACACCTCACAGATGTTTTCTACAGAAAATTTAATAGATCTGTGAGTATCCTCCTCTGATACTCTTCTCCCTGAGCTCGACAAGAGTTCCTCCATGCACACTTGCACCCGGTTGATTCCCACCTGGAAAATCTCTATAGAGTTCTCAGTAACTCTGATTCTCTCTGAAATGAACACAGAGTTCTTCCTATGCACTCCTTGAACTTCTGCTGATGAGGGTTCAATGATATCTCTCCTGAGCTTCTCTAAGGTTAACTTGCCTCTTTCAACACACTCCTTCCAGACGATGTGCACTCCTTGTACTTAAAACTCAAAGATGAGAAACAATTGAAACTTATACAATACTTGACCCGTCCATACATTCAAAACATGAATGATACATGACAACATAACAATGAACACAAATACATAAACACACCATGTCCAAGAAAAACTACTTTTCTATTATCTATGTGTGTCTATACAGATGTTTACATAAAAACTGGATTGCAACAGAGTCTCGGTTCTCTCAAGTTCTCCTAATCTAACTCTCTCTGGAGTTTTTCTTCTGCTATCATACCTCTCTCGAGTTATGCTTCTCCTATCCGACGTCTCTACAAATATATCTCTCTCTCTATCCTTTACAAAAGAGGTATCTACGATATTATCCTCTCCACCACCTTAGTGCCATCATTGTCTCAGTTATGACACCATACTCCTACGGCTTCATTACATAAATGAAAACTCTAGATATGAATCAGACCAAGACCTGCTTACAATCAACTATTTAAGGTGACTCTATACACTACCTATACAAAGGTATGTCTCAACATTTATCATCCTTACAACACAAATCCATAAAGGATCATATTTTGAATTTAAAAATGGGAGGGTCAATGCCTCTCCTTCTCTAAAATGCATGTTGATGTGTTGGAATGATGGCACGTTGTTGAGGTGGCGCAATGCTCTTGCATCATTCCCAGAGACCTGATCCCCTTAGAAAGGTTATTTGACCACAATGACATACATTTAAAGTCTACCTTATGGCCTCAACCTGAATAAGTTGAAGAATTTAATGTAGGAACTAATGAAGATCACAAAATGGTCAAGATATCAAAATACCTTCCGACCCAAATGAAGAGTAAGTACACTAAATTTCTTAGACAATACAAATATGTTTTTTTCTGGTCTTATGATGATCTCAAAAATTACGATACCTTTGTTATTGAACACCAGATTCCTTTAAAAAATGGTATTAAACCTTTCAGGAAAAAGCTCAAACAGATAAACCCTATTCTCCTGCCAGTGATAGAAAGGGAAGGTAGAAACTTCTTGATGCAAAAATCATTGTCCCACTCAGGTACTCGGAATGGCTAGCAAATTTGGTCCCCATCAAAAAGAAAAATGGAGAAATAAAGATCTGTGTGGATTTTAGAAACTTAAATCGTTCGTCCCTTAAAGACAACTACCCTCTCCCAAAAATGGATCGTGTTCTAAAGAAGGTAGTTGGAGATAATAGGATTTCCATGATTGATGGTTTTTCCGGATATAATTAGATCATTTTCCATGAAGAATACAAAGAAAAGACTATGTTTACCACTCTGTGGGGAACCTTTATGTACGATAAAATTCCATTTGGTTTGATGAATGTAGGAGCTACTTTCCAGAGAGCGATGTATATCATATTTGTCGGTGAGAGAGACAATTGTTTTGTTATTTATTGTTAGACTATTATATTGATTATTTGACAATTTTTTCCAACTCCGATGCAACACATTTGTTGCACCTCAAACAGACTTTCAAAAAATGTAGAAAGTTTGGTTTGTCTCTTAACCCCGAGAAATCACATTTTGCGATTCAAGAGGGTATTTTTTTGGGCCATATATTGTCAAAAGAAGGAATCAAGGTGGACCCTAAGTGAGTTGAGGCTATAGACATGATTAATATCCCTAGGAACATAAAATAAATTCAATATTTTTTAGGAAAGATGAAATTTTTGAGAATATTTATTCTCAACTTTGCTAAAATAATCAAAATGATTACAAATATTTTGAAGAAGGAAAACGAAGTGAAAGGGACTACAGAATCTAAAGCATCTTTCGAGCATGTCAAGAAAGCTATAGGGGAAGAACCATTTTTAGCAAGTATGGACTATAAAAAGGAATTCTTAATATTATCATTCTCTTCTGAACATACTGTTGCAACGGTACTCTTGCAAAAGAACGAGGAAGGATTCTAGAAACCAATAGCCTTCTTCAGCAAAAGCCTCAGGGATGAAAAATTAATATACAATATACTTGAGAAGCAATAATATGCAATCGTGAAGGATCTCAAGGCCTTCAAGACATATGTATTTCATTCCAAAATAATCACTTGCGTGCCAACAAATGATATCAAAGACATTTTGGTTCATCTAGAAAGTAATGGAAGAAGAGGTCGGTGGTTGGCTAAAATTCAAGAGTTTTATCTAGAAGTGAAACTGACCAAGCTAGTCAAAGGTCAAGGCCTGGAGAATCTGTTAGATGAATCAAATTTCAGGGCACTCGGGATAAATAACCTCGAATCACACAAATCTCTCCTGGATATAGAGGAAAACAATGCTCAAGAACCTACTATCTGAATTGAAGATAAGTTTTCCACCTCTACCTGGTATCACAATATTTTTACATACCTCCTTACCCTTAAGTTCCTAAATCAAATGACTATGTCTAAAGAAAGGAATTTGAATCTACAAACAATTAAATAATGTATTATCGATGGTCGACTGTACTGGAAATACCCTCTAGGTTTCTTGTTATGATTCTTAACAAAATTTGAAACAGAAGGTGTCATCGATGAATTCCATGAAGGAGTGTGTTGAGGACACCATGCATGGAGAGAAACATCCTACAAGATTTTAAGGGTTGGATATTACTGGACAAAGTTATTTATCGATGTGAATGCGAGGTTTAGATCTTGTAATGCATGCCAACTATTCGTTTGCAAGAAGAATCTCCCTTCCCTACCTTTAATCCCAATAAAAGATGAATCTCCTTTTCAACAATGGTGCCTATACTTCAGCGGAGAAATCCATCCGCAATCATGTGCTCAACATAGATGGATTCTAACTGCTACTGATTACTTCAAAAAATTGGTAGAATCCATTCCAACTTGGAATGATATGGATTCAGTAGTAATAAAATTCTTGGAAGAAAACATTCTATCGAGATTTGGTTGTCCTCAAAAAGTAGTTACTGACAATTCTCAAGATTTTAAGTCTATGGTAATAGTCAATTTCTTCCAGAAATACAATATTTTTTTAGATCATTCTACGGACTATTATCCTCAAGGAAATGGGTTGGATGAATCATCTAACAAGATCCTGATGACTATAATAAAAAAAGTGTTGACAGAAAATAAAAATTCTTGGCACATCCACATAAAATATTCCCTATGGGCGAACCAAATCGACACCAACAAATCAATAGGTATGTCCCATTTTAAATTGGTTTATGGTACTGACGTTGTCCTTCCTATCAATATTTCTCTTCTTATGATGAAACTCTGGTATGATGCAAATGAATAGCCAAACGATGTTACAAGAAGGATGAATCAAATCATCGAAGTTCATAAAAATAGAGTCGAAGTAGACGATAAACTTCAAAAGTACCAGGATAATATGAAGGCCCTTTTCGATTAAAAGGCTAAAGACAGGGAGTTTCTTCCTTGCGATCTGGTTTTAAATTGGGACACTTGAAAATAATATGTAGGGAAACATGGAAAGTTCGATCATCTCTGGTTCAGACCATTTAATATTGTAGTTGTTGAGGGAAAGAACTCTTTCTTACTGGAAAATATCAATGGAGAAATTCTTGATGCTCCTATCAACAGGTGGTACTTAAAACACTTCATGCAGTAGTGATATTTCAGATTCCCATTGTATATATCAGTTTGGATTGACATTTTTTTTCTTTTTCAATTTGCAATTTTACCTTTCTTTTGTAAATTATCCAAGTCAAATTAGTGTTTGTTGTAAATAAACCATGTTTACTTGACATCATGAAAGAAGAATATAAAAGAAGTTGTATGACATACCATCTATATTCTGCGGAATTTTCTCATATTTCACATTTCATTCTTGTGCATAATACATCCCATTAAGGGAGAGATAAGGATGCATCAGAACCCGACACTTATTTTTCAAAAAAATCAATTTCTCTCAGAACAGGTGAGGAATCAATGATATGCCTGATTGAAAGTTAAAAAGGGAAAACGAGGTATGAGTTCCTACCTTTCTAGTTCAAATAAGATTTTTAAGGAATTCTTGAAACAAATAGGAAGGAAGATTCACTCATAATAGTACTGGCACCCAACCTAAAAATCAGAGAAGTATAAAATTATAGCTCAAAATATCATACTGATAAATTTTAAATCCATCTCTGAATAAAAAATAAACTAATAATAAACAAGCTGGAAGGAGTTCTGAATTAAATGCAAAAACTTGTGTGGGATTGGAATTTTGGTGTCAAGTCTTATGAATTCTCATTCAGTTACTTTCTTCTATCCCCAAGTTCTTACCTGTTTCAGATTTCCTTTACCCTTGCTTAATATTCATAAAAATAAGGAAGCTCACCTTGACTCTGAGAACTCAAAAACATATTTTCAAATCAAGGTTAGGTGAAAATCTTTATCCTCATTGGATTTCAATTGAAAAAGCATTTCTAGGCTAATCCTAATAATTTTAGCTCTCTCATCAGACTTTAAATTAACAAATTCTCTCAAGGTTAATCCCTGGAAAGATTAATATTCCCATAAACTTATCCCCTGTAGGCGAAGGTGTATGGAAAATTGGGAGAGAGTTAGTTTCATAGTATTTTCAAAATCATTGACAAACCTTCTTTTCAAAAAATTTAAACTGATATCATCCCTTATGTGACAGATATAGATTGATTTCCCCCACTTCAAAATATTAAAATATAAGACAAATGGTGAAAGTAAATTCATAATTTGATTGCCCCCATCTAGTCAAAAAGAGATGATGAAAGGAAATTCATATAATGATTTCCCTCATCTCAACAAAGTACAAAAGTATTGATTGAAGTGGTGACAGGAAATTCAGTGGGAGAAGTGGACAACTTAACCAAGGTACTGAACATGCTCTCTAGTAGTGAAGGAATGTCTATGGTATCTGCGAGGTTGTCATACATATCCATATAAAATACTTTGTCTCCTAGCTCTCTTCCCGATAATATTTACACTCTGAACCAACTAGGGATTCCCTAAAATAAACTGTTACGTCTGCTTAACCTTGATGCAAATGAAGTCGGTCTCTGTTTGATATTTCAGTTCAATCTATTTTGATTATATTAAACAATTCTAAAATCCATTTTAAGAAAAGGAAGTTTTAATATCCTGACTTAACAATGATGAACTTAATATGTTTGGAGGTTCTCGAGGTTCGGTTAAGTTCGTTCTTCTATGAATGATTAATTCTTGAGTAAAACTGAAAAAATGTTTTTCAAAAATAAATAACGACTCCATTTACCCAATAAAGGCACTTGGTATGTTTTTCTTTCTCACCTCACAAGGAGCCACAACCCCCATATGGAGCCTATGTTGGAACACACACAATTTTGAACTTTTCAGTTTATAGTTTTCTCCTTCTTAGGAATAAAATTCTACGCAAAGTGGCCTTTTAATTTTAATAAAATTCATTGGTTTTAATTTAATAATAAAGCACATAAATTATCTTTCGTTGATTATTTTCCCTTTCTATCGAACGATCCTAATAACCTTTGAAGTTTTGCAGCCGCCTGAGTTTTAAAGAGGTAGGTCTCTAATAGTCACTTCGAAGCTCCGCATTTCAGATGTTTCAACAAGTCTAAAAACTAGAAAGTTTGAAACTCTGAAACCCGAAGGTATCCACTCACGACTTTTTTTAAACCATTTAAAGACACAAGTCATACCACACTTGTACTTTATTGAGTCTTTCCTGAGTTGACACGTGGCACCCATTTTTTACATTTTCATTGGAGGATTCAAACGTTTCCAAGTAACATGTGGCACCTCTCACTTCTCGACACAAAATCCAAAATGAAATCATCTAGGCCATGTCACTACGAGAGATGATCCTTTGGGAGTTTAACAAAGAGTGAATTCATGAATCACTAAAGTATCAAAATTTCAAAGTATTGAACATTTCAAAAAGTAAAGGGGTAATTTGAACATTTAAATGACAAAGTTAATCATGATCAAGAGTTCATTAATAACTCTGTAGTTCAGATTTTGGGACGTTTCCCCTATATTATATTCTAAAATTTCAGAAGTCCAAACTTCTGAAATACTCAAAATTAAGCACAACTAATTAAGACTTAAGATCAATTACTAGATAATTAATTACTTCATAGTTTCAAATTTCGGGAAGTTTCTCTTGTGACATATTAAAATCTCCTGAAGTCTAAACTCTTGAAACAATTGAAGTTGATGCAATATTTTAAACATGATTAATTAAGTTTTTAAAAGATATTATTCAAATATTAACCTTTCTGTGGATTCGGGATTCGGGAGGTTCCCACTCTATCACATCTAAAACTACCAAACATGAACCGTCGAAATATTGATGGAATTTATGGATTTTTAAGGACAATGATTCAACCGAGGATTGCAGATCACTAGGTAGACATCTCCATTAACGTTAATAAATTCTTCGTCAGTGAGGTTATACAAACATCAATGAATTTTGTTTGAATAAAAGTACTTCAATTTCAAAATCATTTTCACCTTTCGCAGTTAGCAGTTTTATCTATTGAAAAACTCATGGACTTTCTCTGTAACGAGTAACCTCACTCTGTTTCATTAGAGATTATGGCACCATGAAAAATGGTGAAAAATCTTGATGCGGTAGGAGAAGATTCAAACCCAAATGCAAACATTCTGTCGAACACTAATCCACGAGCCACAGACACTATTAAAACTTGGACACATGTTTTTGAGATCTTGGAAAGTGAAATCATCAACTGTCTAGAGGACTCCGCCAAAGAAGAAAATGAATCGTTTGCAGCTAAGCATAGAAACATAGTGTAGTCGGAGCTGCACAAGATAGTTTCACAACCAAGAATCATGCCTTACAATGATATGATAAGGTGGGCCTCGAAACATGTTGATTTCCAGACCAAGAGCATCATCAACCATCAACAGGTTTCCATCGTCTCTTTTCGACCATAAATCTACAAGTAATTTATAAAATCTCTCCTAATCCTAAATATTCTTACAATGTCGCATTCATTCTAGAGTTTGAGAAAAAGGAATGTGTCCAATACACCAGGAGTGGTCACGATATAATCAGGACCTGGTGGGAACATCTGGAGAAATTTAGAACCGACACTCATGGTATGTATTCCACAACTTATTTAGACACTCATATGGTGTATGTAGCCATGATTCTATTCCATTTGTTCCAGAAGAAGAACCCTACAAATTTCTTGGTGGAATAGGTATCCATCATGAATGAGGTAGTTGAGGGTTACACTTTCAGTTGGGCCAAAATGTTGTCAAATAATTTTTCCAAGGGAATTGTTGATTATAAAATAGTGAAATCAAAAGGACAACATGCCTCCTTTTTACATGTCGACGTATATCATGGAGGCCATTTGTTTCATGACACCTTTCCCCTTGATGAACCGGAATTGGACTTGGGCAAGTTCTAAACCTATTCATTTTTATCATTCCAAACTATGGGAAGAGAAAGAAAAGGATTTATTTTACAATGTTGTAGTGCTTATTCATATAGCCCTTTCTGATCACCCACCTCCCTGGATTTCAGAGAATATTATGAGAAACCTGGGAAAGTTCGTAGATTGGTTCATTGAGGAGAATTTCTCCTACATCATAGTTTTTGGTTACTCAGTTCCTCCTCATGATCTCCTAGTATTTTTTACCTGAAAAATTGGTGTGGAGAGAAGTGGTGTACTAGACAGTGGCAGGAGATATCATCAAGGAGTTGAAGACAATTGAGAAAAAAAATTGGCCAATTTTCCCTATTCAATTTGTCATGTTTACATTATTAGATTTCGATCACTCTAAAGTCAAGGTCACAACCCTGTAGGATGTCAAATTGGTTGAAATATAGTTCAATAAACATGATCCTCATAAGATCGTGGAAAACCATCTATCCCAGTTCAACGTGAAGCAATATATGCATGAGGAATCTGTGTATGTCGAAATATTCAGTGGAGTTAGGTATTATGAGGAAGTTCAAGGCAGATTCCAAACCCTTCCCCCAGATCAACAAGATGGTTTCCTCAGTTTTGAAAAAAACAAGCGGAGCAATCTACCAAAGTTACTACAAGGAAATTCAATAGCCACACCCCCTTCATAGGAATATATGCATGCAGGTTCTCAATCAAGTCACTCTGATGAACATAGAGTTGAGGGAACCCTAAAGAGCTCACAGGTGTTAACACATGAATTAAAAGCATCATTGTTAGGCCAGCTAAGTCCCTAGGAACTAGCTCAACTTGAAGCTTTCCTAAATCAGGGACACGATATTCCTCCTTCGACACCAACTAATCTTGTTGTCACCTCAAATACAATAGAACAACAACAATCCACATATATTGCTACTCCCATTACATCACTAACCCCTCTACAAACCAACTTCGAAAATCCTAATTTTGAACTTGTTTTTGTAGGAGATCTTAGCCCCATATTGCCCAAAGAGATGCCTCCTTAAAATTTACTTTTTAGTAATAAATGGAAAGTCGTTGTGAAAAGGGAATCTAGCCAAAAATATGGAGTGACAATTAAAATGAAGAAAATGGTGTATGACGGGAATGACCAAGATGATCCAGAATTTGCAAAGGAATTTGCAGGTTTGTTAGGTGATTTTTCCATTGCCAATCAATGGTTTGTGGAAAATTTTACCAAACAACTGCAACATAAGTGCCTATTGGTGGAGCACTTGCAAAACCAGATATATACAGATGAGAAGACTATCAGGAACAAAATGAGTCAGGATTTCGATCAAATCAGAGTTAGTGATCGTCATCAGATTCAAAAACTTCAAGCTAACCTTTATAAGCTCCATCAAATTTCAAAAAACAACCAAGTTCTGGTCACTTAGCGTGATGAATTGATATAAAAAATGCAAGCTATATTGGCCCTAACTAAGGGTACCATGATAGACATCTCGGACTTCAAAATTCAAGCATTGCAAATCAATGTGAAGCTTGAAGTTTCCCAACAAGATATTTTTTTGAAGGTAGATTCCATCCAGAAATATTATCAAGCAGTTGACCTATCCCTAAAGGATATCTATGTCAAGGAAAAATATGCCCGCTCAGCCTGGTCCAAGTTTCAAGAAGTCCTCATATTGATGTAGAAAGCCAATGTCCCTGATTTTCCTCTTCTCTCTTATTCAAAGCAATTAAGAGGTGAGATGGCCCTAAAGGTCTTGGAGACAAATATGGAAGAAGGAAAGAAATTCCATACAAGTGAAATAATATTGTCCAGAGGCAATGTCATCACTAAATAAAATGTTGATTGAGTTTGAGGGGAGTGATATCTCATAATCCCTCGGGAAAATCGAGATATAAATTAACCAACAAAATTCCATAAATAACAAAGAAGAAACTCTGACAACCATTCAAGGAATGATACATATTGATCTTATTAAGATCAATAAATGGTTAGTTCATCCAAGTTCACAGTTTCAGGTCACAGTCCAAGAGGTAAGCAAGATTCAAGAAAGTTTGCCTCAAATACAAAGGAAATTATTCACTTTCAAGGTAAATGAAAATATTGAGCCCTCAAGGTTCGTGGTGGAATTGATGGATAGATTATCCCAATGCATTGAACATGGAAATGAAAACATAGTTGCGAGCAAGTGATAAAACATGCACAATGTCCTTTCCTTCTACCCTCTCTACCTTTCACCTTCCACTAGTCATTTACCCTGTCCACCCACATTCTAACCTCCACTTATCCCACTTCATCATCATACACTCATTCCCTCATCATTCTTTGAATATACGCTTACTCTTCCCTGTGTCCTTTATCCATCCCTTGAAAAGCCAATGTTGTGTTATTCGTATGATTATCCTCACCCCATTACCTCGAATGTGATTCATTGCCCCATTGAATATATCTGAAGGGACATATGGAAAAAAAATTAAAATGACAAAGATAGTATGCTAAATGATTGAGGTGGCCTTAATGACATGTGTACCTATCCCAAAGGATTAAGGAGAAGGAGTGCTTATACCAGCAGACGAAGGGACAGAGGAGAGCACCAAAGAACTCATCAAAATTTACACAATGTTGTTTTATTCAGATGTATGCTATTTTTAGTTAAATATTGTCAGAAGTCCAACAATTTTGAGTTGTGATAGATTTAAGATCTATCGAAGGCTACTTCTCGTTGGATGTAATAGAGAAACTCGCTTTTTGAGTATTTGTACAAGTGCAGACATAGATTCTAATTTTTGTTCAGTTTGAGTTATGTGTTTCCTCTGTGTTTCCATTTCCTCGAATTTCTTTATGTAATTCCTTGAAAAGTGATTGGTTGCAATTTAGTATTACAACTACTGTGATCATTTTATACCAGAAATTCATTAGGTAAGAAAATTTTTCTCTATATTCATAGTGATTAAAACAAGACCTGTGATCTGCGTGAATTAATGCATTTCATATCCTATTCAAGGGTGCGTTATCTACTTTTCTTCCACTGAAAACAAAGTGAGACTCATATGAAATTTATGCCTAGCTTTGTTTAATAGTTTTGTAACTCTTCTCCACACCATTTTGTATTATAATTGCGACTCGGATAATGAAATACAACCTATGTACCATCCTACTATTAATTTCATTTAAAGATCATTTCTCATATAACTAAAGGTAGGAAAAGAACTCATTTAAAACATTTTCTTTAAACATTCCCGATGCCTGACATTACTCTTTGAGCCTTAGGATTAATCTCAGAAACAACAAATTGTAGGATAAGGGACCTGATGATGGAAATAACATCATATACTTATAAGGTGTAAGAAGAGATGATGACAGGGAAATATGCACCTCAATTCAACCAGGTACCACCTCAATATAATAATGCACAAAAACCGTATAACATTGCGCAACCTCTGTATAACATAATGCAGCCATAGTATAACCCCAAGAAGTATAATCAAGTGCCTTATTAAAATGCACTGTGAGGAGATCGAACTTCTTATAAGGGTGGAAGACAAGGTAGAGGAGGATTTGGAAGAGGGAGAGGCTCAGTACTATGTCATAACTAGAAACATCCAGGAAATTATGCAAAAGAATGTCCACTTCCACCTGTGACATGCATGTATGGTCATGCAACAAAACCTGATACAGAGGACTCTCCAAAATTACTAGGGACATTCTAGGATAAGAGAAATTAGAACAATCAGAATGTACATTGGATTTTTGTAGAAGACAAAGATGATGGGAGGAACATCAACATAGTCACGCACGGAGGAGATAAGACAGGAGCCGACACAGGGAGATAAGATCCAGCACAAAACCAATGGGTGAGGAAGAACACAAAATCATGGATGTATTTTGATGCGGGGAAAGAAAAATAAACATTCAAGGAGGAAAGACAAGAGTTCCTTAGGCAATATGTTGTGTCTACATAAATCATGCAACATACTTAGAACGTACCAAGGTATGAAATTCCCTCCTCAATGGACCATACCATTGAAGAACAACCTCTAGAGAAAGTAAGGAACATAATAAATTTTCTGCAAACCTGTGTTAAGTTGTTAAAGGATCCATCATCTGTCAAAATTCTATAAATTCCATTAGAAAGATGTAACAAAGAGGTAGAGGGGAAATTCGAATAGAAGACAGTCAATCACCTCCATTCAATAAGGAGATCAAGTAAAGAATTTAGAATGAATTCCAACATTGTATATTTCAATGTGGGGGACATTACACTGGATTTAGGCTTTGAGGTAAATGTGTTATCTAAGAAGACATGGCAGTGTATGGGAGATACCACACTAGGATATTCACCTGTCAATGTGGGGGACATTACACTGGATTTAGGCTTTGAGGTAAATGTGTTATCTAAGAAGACATGGCAGTGTATGGGAGATACCACACTAGGATATTCACCTGTCTATTTGAAATTATAAAACCCACACAAAGTTCTATCAATTGGAAGGCTTAAGTGTGTGACAATATATTTGGATGGAGTATGCACTAAGGCATACTTTGAAGTGTTAGATATAGTCAATGGCACAACACCTTATCCAACATTGCTTGGCTTGGACTAGGAATTTGATAACCAAGACATAATCAACTTGAAGACAAGGAATATGACATTCAAATTAGGAGAATACAGAGTCATTGCACCATTAGATCCATTAGAAGTGGAAAATTTTGTAGAGCCCTCTTTCTTATATGTGGAGAAAATAAACCAGTTATACATAACCACCGCACAGAAAGAAGATTGCATTAACCCAACTGCAGATGGAGTACTAAGTTGGAGGAGCATCACATCATGTGCTTCTGATTCAGATACAGGTTTGGAGAATTGGCAGTAGAGATCACATGAATTTTCCACAAGAAGGTGCACAAGAATAAACCACACATTAAGATAGGTGGGTACCGAGATAAGGGAAACTCCTAGTTTTCATGTCATAAATGACTTAGAAGAATTTCTCAAAACATACAAAGATGAAGTGTTAGATAATAAAAGGCTCTTAGCCCTGGACATTGCACTCAAGGAAAAACCTTCAAGATGGTGGGGTGTGCACAAAGATATAGTCAAGGACTGGTACCAATGTAAAAGGTTACTTCGCATCAGATTTGGTGCAGAATAGGGTAGCAACAAAATGAATAGATATGATGGATAGGGAACACTAGTAGAACATTTGGAGAAATGAAAGACATAATGGAGGATGAAACCACCAGAGGAATGGCCTCATCACTTCATCCATACATTGAAAAGAATTCCAGAAAACTAGTATATAGACTAGGAATTGCGTAGAAGAACTGTACAATGGAAAACATTGCAACAAAATTTTAAAGTAACCTTATCATTTGAACATGAGAACCCCAACATGGATTCAAAATTGAAGAAGATAAAAGGTTTGATATTTATTAATGAACCAGAGATTAAAATCATGATAGAATACCAACAATAGAATATACAGACAATGAAAGAACCATTGTCATGCTATCATGTGGAAGAAGGAGCACCAGATGAAGATGATCCATGCAAAATTCATCTTACAAAATTTAAAGGTGAAAGAGAGGTGGAAGGTCCATCTCTAGAGTCATAAATATTCTTTGTGCCAATCAAGGTGAAGAAATTCAACATTGGGACAACTGATAATCCAAAAATGGTAACTATTGGAGACTAGTGGGATGAACAAATAGTAGAAAGAATAACGAAGTTACTGCATGAATACAATGACCTATTCCCAATGAAATTTACAAAGATGAAATGCATAGCAGGAGATATAGGAGCGATGAAGATACCTCTCAAACTTGAGGCTAGATCTGTCAGATAGAGACCTTATAGACAGAACCCAATATATAAGGAGAAAGTTAAAGCAGAAATTGACAGAATGTTGGAAGTTAGTATCATAGAACCAGTGGAGGAATATGACTTGATAAGACCTATGGTATTCCAAGAGAAGAAACAAGAGGGGATATAGATTTTTGTAGATCTGAGGAAACTGAATGATGCTTTCCTACATGATCCTTTCCATACACCTTTCACAGATGAAATTCTAGAGAATGTGGGAGGCCAGGTATCATACTCATTTATAGATGGATTCTCAGGTTACCATTAGATGAAGATATCCCCATAAGACATGTGCAAGACTAATTTTGTCACAGAATGGGGATCCTACCAGTACACAGTCATTCCTTTTGGGCTAAAGAATGCACCATCCATATTTTCAAGAGTATTCATAGTTGATTTTAAGGAGTTCATACATCAATTTTTAGAATTATATTTGGATGAATGGACAATATATAGTCTGTTAAAGGACCATGTAAAAGTATTAAGGCTAATGTTGAAAATATGCAGGCAGTGTCATATATCCTTGAATATAAAGAAATGCATTTTTGGAACACCTTTTGGCATATTGTTGGGCCATATAGTTTGTAAACAAGGCTTACGAGTATATCCTTCCAAGATTGCATTTATTGTCAATTTACCACCACCAAAATCAATGCGTCGATTGAGAGAAACATTGGGACATATAGGCTACTACAAAATTTTTATAAAAGGGTATGTGTAGATCACTGCAACAATGGAAAAAATGTTAAAGAAGGATACTAAATTTCAGTGGAATAAGGATATTCAACAAGGTTTGGACACCTTAATAGAAAAAATGGTTACAACATTGATCCTAGTATTCTTAGATTGGGAAAATAATTTTCATGTGCATGTGGATGCACTAGCTATAGCACTTGGAGAAATTTTGGCGCGGCCAAGAGAAGGGTATTTAGACCATCCTATAGCATTTGCAAGAATTAAACTGTCAGAATTCGAGTGGAACTACAATACTATAGAAAGAGAAGGCCTAGCTATGGTCTATGCACTTCATAATTTCATAAATTACTTACTGGGAAAACACTTTAAGATGTTCACAGATCATTCAACCCTCAAATACCTAGTCAAGAAGCCAATGTTGGGGGGGAAGATCTGTAGATGGATACTATTATTTCAAGAAATTGATTTTGAAGTGATAGTCAAACTAAGGAAGCTGAATGCGAGACCTGATCACCTATAAAGGGTAATGAATGGAGAAGAACCTAAAAACATGGAAGACAAGTTCCCTGATGCGAAGTTATTTTCAATCCAAGTAGTTGATGAATATTTTGTGTACACTATTGAATACTTCAGTATAAGGATTGCACCACAAGAGTTTAACACTATGCAGAAGAAAAATATGGTATTCAGAGTTGTAGACTATCAATTGATTGCAGGACACTTATACAAAATGGGCGTAGATAACATTTTGAGAAGATGTGTACTAGAACACGAAAGGCTTATAATTTTGGTAGAAGATCATGAGGGAATATATGGAGGATATTATGTTGGAAAATCTATCGTGCAGGACTATGGTCGAAAAAAGTATACAAAGATGCTATGGAATATTACCATATATCTGATGTCTGTTAGAGGGTTGGTAAACCCAACATAAGGGATGTGATGCCCCTAAGACCACATGTAACTTTGCAAGTATTTGAAGAATGGGAAATAGACTTTGTGGGACCAATCAATCCACCAACAAATAGGTTAGGATAAAGGTATATCATTATTGTGATATAATACTTAACAAGATGGGCAACAAGAGTACCATTTAAAGATTGCAACACAAAGACAACAACACACTTCTTGTTTGAGCAAGTGATCACTAGATTTGGTTATCCAAGGATTTTGATGAGTGACCAAGGTACTCACTTTATCAACAGTACTATCAAGAATATGACCGAGGAGTTTGAAGTATTTCATCAGAAAATTACACCATACCGTCCTCAAGCAAATGGAACAGTAGAAGCCTTCAATAAGATCTTAGAGAATGCTTTAACAAAGATCTGAAATGTCAAAAAGGATGGTTGGGACTTGAATATACTAGAAGTACTATGGGCCTATAGGACTACTTGTAAGAATCTAACATTATAGACACCATTCAAGTTGGTGTATGGGAAAGAATAAGTGGTGCCACTAGAATTCTTGGTACTCAGTCTGGACGTAGCAACAATCACCAACATGACAGAAAGATGCACCACTAGCAAATTTGGGTCATTTTCCGACAGCTATTTCGATGCTCTTATGTCATGGAATTTGTGATGAATCTAGACTCTCCGAAATGTCATTTTACGTCATGTTGTAATTGCGATGAAATTGAATAAACATCGCAAGAGAGACGCCCCTAGGGAACTTATCACAATTGTGACAAAAAAGAAATATCGTCGCCAATACGACAATTTAGGAAAAAATGTGAAACCAACATTTCGTCTCAATTGCGATGAAAACTTTGTCACAACTAGTTAAGTTGTCGTCGCAAGTGAGACGACAAATTTGGCACAATTATTTAAGTTGTTGTCTCAATTGCGACAAAAAATTTTCGTTGTTTACATAGAAAAACTGTCACAGCTATTTAAGTTGTCGTCGCACTTGCGACGACAACTTTCGTTGTTTATATAAAAAACCGTTGTAGTTATTTAAGTTGTCATCTCACTTGCGATGACAACTTTTGTTGTTTATATAACAAAATCGTCGCAACTATTTAAGTTGTCGTCGCAATTGCGACGACAACTTCCGTTGTTTATATAACAAAACAATCGCAGCTATTTAAGCTATCATCACACTTGCGACAACAACTTTCATTGTTTATATAACAAAACCGTCGCATTTATTTAAGTTTTCGTCGCAAGTGCGGCGAAAAATTCCATTGTTTATATAACAAAACCATCACAACTATGTAAGTTATCGTCGCAAGTGCGACGAACAATATTTATTTAAAAAAAATAAAAAAATTATTTGATTTAATATTACCATTTTAGTATTAATATTAATACAGGATGCAAATTAAGATCTTAGTGATATTATTAAAGAGTTTATAAGATAATTAAGGTGCAACAGACCAAAGAACAAGCGAATGAGAGATTCCAAGAATATCGAAATAAGATGAAAATTATTTTTGATAGAAGAGTTAAAGAGAGATTTTACTCTTTTACTCCATGAGATTTGGTGCCACATCAATGTTACCAAGGAAGAAGATGGTAAAGTCAAGGATATTAATGGAATAGAGCATCAAGGAACAATTATGTGACAATATATTATCAAATATTTAAGGAATCAAAGGAAATGAAGCTATCAAAGAATGACACTGAAAAGAACTAAATATGGATGGATGAATAATCATATTATATGAGAGCATAAATATAAGTAACTTGATTACTTGGTTTAATCACATGCAAAATATTTATCCACAAAGATTTTAGGATAGTTTTTTGAATGGGGGTACTTATGTTATGACCCAATGGGACGTATATATGGGGTTGAATGTATATGTAATTGCATTGAATGCATATGTAATGGTGTTAAATGTATATTAAATAGGGGGAAATCTAATAGAGGGGCCACGTGTGCAATGAGTGAGAATATGTATATATAGAGATCAATATAGTCATTATCGGGAAACATTTGAACATATGATTTGGATATATGGATGTACTTGGGTTATTTGGAGGAATTTGTTCCTAAGTATAAGGAAGTTGTGCTCCACACTCACATTTGGCATACACTGTGTATATTGATTGAGCGTGTTATTTTGAGTATTTGGACAATAAATCTTACTTACCCCATGGATTTGACTTCTAGATATATACTAAGGGAAATTGGTTTACATGGTGTAATCAACAAAAACTGAAATCAATTCTATAATTGTCAAGTTTCTTGTTAGTTCAAACAATATTTTTTTTTGAAAAGCATTATCTTGTTAAAGAGTTTCCATCCTCTTTATTTGGTCATCTTGAAGTCATTGTGCATTTTTCTCTAAAAGAAGGCTTCATTTTTAATAAATCTTATTCTGATTATAATATGAATGAACTTTTCTTAATAGCCAAGCTTGTATGGATATGATTTCATTCATTTTGGAGAGTGGTAGTTTATGTTCGTAATATTTCTTTATCCCTAAGACCAATATATGGAAAGCCCATTATATTGTTTCCATGCTTTGACTACAATGCACACCAACCGCCCAACTTAAACTCACATCAAAGCAAGGTTGTTAGACTTGGGATTGACGAAAAGTTAGCGAGTTTGGGATATGGAAAAACTTGGAAACTCGACAAAAATCAGTTCAAAACTCTTCAAATAGAAACAACACTCAGAATACAGAAAATGTTGTGCAGAAAAAATATTAATGACATTTCCATCCTTAAAATATATAATACGATAGGTTTTCCATCAATTCATTTCATCAGATATGATAACAAAAAATCTGGCACTTAAAATTATCCTTAAAAACTTAAACATACAAATAGCTTGCATGGGACTATGACATCTTTGTAATGAATTCATTCTAGGTGGTTTTTCAGGCAAGTAGTGTGTGCCCCCCCTTTCATACCGTGGTTATAGTGATTGCAATTGAGCTTCTTGTCATCATTCGATTCAATTTTGAAGGCACGTTCTCATGCTTGATCAAACCAACTTTTGTACTTAGGAGCCATGGTTAGTCAAGATTCAATACAAAGAAGAGAAGAGTATATCACTGCAGGTTGATCCCTGAATTAAAAAGGAAGATGAAATCTCCAAAATCAATTTTGCTAAAAATCAGAATACTTTCTTCAAAATTGGAATGAAATTGAAACTAAAGATCTAACATGTAGATATATTGACTCTACACCTATTCGGTCTCCATCCCACAAATACAAGTGTTCTCAAGACTCCAACTAAACCCCAAACAAGAATAACAGAGTTTGCTGAAAAAAGTTTTAGTGTTCACAGGCCAACTGAAAACTCAAATCAATGAAGATAAAATGACCAAATGAGTGAAATGCATCTTGTTTTTAGGTTATATGCCTTTAGAGTTTCCTTTTATGTGTTCCTACTCATATTTCTCCCTCCAAAAAACACATTTTGGCCTTTTCTCCAAGTCAATTCCATTTGGGATCCACCTTTTCTTAATGGGCGAGTTTTTTCAGGTTTCAAAAAGTCTAACAAGTTCGAGTTGGGTTCAACAGGTTTTGGCAAGTTTCATTTATAGGAAAGTTTCACAACAAGTTTTCACTGGTTATTCATTTCATTGTTGACCCAACAAACTCACAGAACTTCGGCATGTCTCACAACATTGCTTCAAACCAAGGTTGTGAGACTCAGACTCAACAAAAACTCAGCCATCTTGGGACTGGGCAAAACTTGATGGCTCAGCAAGACTTGACAAAACTCTAAATTGAAAATTAAAATCAAATTTAATTAAAAAAAACTCTCAAAATACAAGAAATTTTAAGCAAAAAAAATAATATGACATTTTCGTTCATAAATCTATAAAACAACAGTTTATCTGTCAATTCATCTCATCAAATATGATAATATAAAATTTGGCACTTGAAATGTGTTCAAAAACTGAACCATAAATCAAAATTTCAAATAGCTTGRAATCCATCAAATAATAACAAGTTCAACAATTCAACTATTGTACTACATAAATCATGACATAATCATAAACTCAAAATAGACAATGTCTCCAATCTCGAGTATCATTTATTTTGTTTCCTTCATTTGATCTTGAAGCATGAGAGTGTGAATGTATTTTAGGAGATATCAAAGAATGAGATTGAAGGTATTATAGCAAACCCCACTAAACCAAGTTTCCTTGTTCACAGTCACACTATAGATTGAAACACAATCACTCAAGAATAAATGAGAAAATGAGTTATATTCCTTTAGGGTTTCATTAGAGGAGTTCAAGGTCTTTTTTCCCTCCAAAACCCTATCTAAGCCCTTTATCCAAGTTATTTTCATGTGGGGTCTATGTTTACCTATTAGGGGTCAAAATCATGAGCTCTATGCAAGTTCTAGCAAGTTTCCACAGGTTCCAACAAGTTTCATGCGATTTTATAGTCTCTACAATTTTTTTCCACTAACCTACAGTGAGTAGCTTCAAATCCAAGGGATGAGAAAGAATATATATTACCTTTCTCTTAAACACATCCTCAGATTGGGCATACAATTGTGGCATGTAAAGAATAGCACACCAACTCCATTTAGTTTTGTGAACTTTCAAAAGATCCTGACAATGTTTCTTGAATTTACTAGAACAACTTCAATAATTAGGATTGTTTATCAAGAGTTTGATACTATATGGAATAGTTATCATACCTAAATATGGTTCTCACATGATGTCCACTTTTGCAGAGGTTTTTATGGAGACATGATATCTACCCTATTGCTCGTAGATGATGACATTCTCCTAGTCTCCTTACAAGAACAATGAAATATGATTGTTATTACATTTTTTACCAAGGCTAGGTAATTTGAGTTCAACCTTGGTAAGATTGTGTCATGATTTTCAACACCACCAATGAAGCACCACTAAAATAACATTTCACTTTTTCCTTCAAAATATTTCAAGTCCAAGACTAAGTTTATGCCCAATAAATAAAGATTAGTCTTATTAAAGGTTGTGCAATGTTTATGCACATAGGTAAGTATATATGTATACACGGGTATGAGCACATAAACAAACAAGTGCCATGAAATAACCCTCCACTTATTCACTTCTATTGTATATTCACTTGACGACAATTTAGGTAATAAAACATAGAATGCTTCGTTATATGCACTTTATGTTAGATTTGGTGGCTCTGAGGTACTTACGCATAGGTGGCACCCAACATGCAGAAGTGACCAAGCACATTTCTCCCTAGTGACTTTATAAAGAGACTTTGTAAAGTTAAGTTGATCTTTTATTTTATAATGTGTAAAAGTGAATTTATGAGGTTGTCGATCACTTTAGTGACTTAAGTGACCTCAACGAATGACTAAGTCGTGACCATTGATCTCATGAGGGAAATATTAGATCTTGACCATCAATCTCATTGGGAGACCAAGTGTTAAAGGAGTTACACATTGGAAATTTCATAAAGGTAGCACTTGAGGGAGAGAGGGAACACACTTTGAGGAGAGCTTGAGAAGGAAGGTGAAGAGTCACTTTTCTCAAGAAAGAGATTGAGCTCATGGAGAAGTGAAAGTAAAAACAAGAGGAGGGCACATTCTCCAATGGAAAGAGGGAGGTTTGTACAACTAGAGGAGGGGAATGATTTCCAAGAAAGGAGAGGGTTCGTACAACTGAAGGAGGGCATGATTTTCAAGAGGAGAAGAGGGCATTTTTTTCCAAAAATTACAGTATTAAATGTTGAGTTGAAAGCAGTGAAACGAGAGGTTGTACATCATTGTTTAGAGGTCGTACAATAGCATAGAGGAAAACAAATCAAGGAAAGAGGATGGGAAAATTTTCTAAGTGTTTGGATGTACAAAATTAGTGCAGAACAGTATTGCTAATGTGCATAGATATCAAGATTTTATTTGTTGTTAAAAGGACTGTACATTGCAGAAAATGGAGATTTTTTTGTGTGGTTTTTAGCACACAAATCGAGGAGGTTTGTTGGCACATTTTTCAATAATTTTTTTGTTGATTACTTGCTTTTGTAAACTCTAATATGAAATTTCTCTGATCTCAATAAGAAAACTCTCCTTGAACAGATTTTCCCAAGTTGGGTTTTTTCCAGGGGCATTGCCTAGAAATTACTAGTGTTATATGGAGTGATTTCTTTGTTGTTCATTATTATTTTGGCTGCTATTTTAGTTTCATATCTCTGTCATATAGTATTTCTGATTTATTGTTGAAGCTTTATAGGAGGTTGAAATATGTTTATGACTTAGTATATATCTGAGCTAAAATTTCTACATGGTATCAGAACTGGTGCTTTGAGGTTCAGTAGACAAGAGATTTGGCACTTGATTTGCAGTGCGTTGCAAAGGGGTTTCACCTGGAAGAAGGGAAGGGAAGAAAGTGAATGAAGATATGAAACATAATCCAAACAATACTATGAATCATGAAGATATGCAACATAACATGTTGTGTATAGGGAATCACGAACCTTTGAGTGAGATATGGGTATTGTTATAATATTTTGTGTATCAAAGATGGATATGAAGGATTTAACCATGGTTGGGTAATAAATCCAAGGAATTATGCCTTGAAAAAATATTATTGGGCTAATAGGCCATGATTAAAGCCATGAACTACAACATGAGACATTTAAAGGGGATCTTTTGCATGCGGGTTGGATGAAGTTTCCATTAGGATTTTTTGTGTAGTATGGATTTATGTTGGAGCCTTGACCATGATTAGGTGATGAAAATAGGGTCCTTAATCCATAAATTATGATCAAGGCCTTTAACTACAACATCATCCCTTTAAAGGGGATATTTTTCATATGAATGAGAAAGGGTTTCCATTAGGATTTTTTGTGTAGTCGGGATGGGTCTTTGGGCCCTTACCATGATTAGGGGATGAAAATAAGGTCCTTAATCCATAAATTAGTGTAAGTAGTCTTATGGGACATGGAATATTCTTCAAACAACTAAAAAAAAACTTTTAGAAATTAACTTTGTTCTTTAGCACGATATTGGTACTTTTAGGAGGCTTTACATAAAAGATATGGATCTCACAGATTTGGTTGTAAATGAAGCTTCTAGGGCCCTATTCCATGAAAGAGGACTCAACCCACCATACAAACTCAAAAAATTAGCCTCTTGGCGGGATATAGGCATCATTAAGAGAATTTTCATACCATGCATGGGTCTCAAGGCTTTGACCATGGTCAATGAAGGAAAACAAGGGTTGTATGATCTAAATTAGTATTTTAGAGATTATAATATTTAACATATGAATGATATTTGGAAAATATTAGAAAACTTTAGATGCATTGGATGGATTTGGAGACTGTGACCATGTCATGCAAAAAAATAAAGGGTCTTAAGATCTAAATGAAACTTTTAATGCTCATGAACCATGCACATGTCCTTGAACCACTACAAAGTTTCTTTCAAGGGGATATTTGGTCTCCAATTGGGATAT
>JZKD02S1672683.1:156316-170354 GCA_000966675.3 Picea glauca | reverse complement strand
GATCTTGGTGTCTTGACCATGGTAAAGTAGTGAAAAGAAGAGACATATCAACTAAATGAATATTTGAGGGCTCATGGGATAAAATGGGGTCTTAAACCATTACATTCATCCTTCATAGGGGATATTTAGCCACTAATTGGGATACATATGCAATTAGGAGAAATGTTTTACCAAGGATGGGATTTTTTATTAATTTATATAAAGCATGCCCTATATAAGATATCATTATCATTAGAGTGGTATGTGGATGCCATTAGAAGGTTTTATGCATTAGGGATGTATATTAGAGACTTGAACATGGTTGAGTCACGAGTCGAGGGAATTAGGACCTAAGTTAATATTCTTGATCTAATAAGCCATGATCAAGGCCTCAAACTACAACATAGTTCCTTTAAAGTGAATCTTTGTCATATAAGTAGGATATGGGTATAATAATGMGTTTTTTCATAGTAGGAATGGGTCTCAAGGACTTTACCATAACAAAGGGAGGACAATAAGGGCCTTATTCCATAAATGGATTTGTAAGGATCAATATCCATGAACATCACCTTCAACATAATCCCTTTACAGGAAATATTTGGCCTCCAAGCTGAATATGTGTACCATTATGAAATATTTTGCACTAGGTACATGTTCATTAAGTAATTAGCCATGGTCAAGAGAGAAAAATAAGTCCCTTGGTTCATTTATGAATACTTTAGAGATTAAGGGACATAATCAATGCCCTAAACCACATAACATGTTGTCTATAGGGAATCATGAACCTTTGAGTGAGATATGGGTATTTCTATAATATTTTGTGTATCAAAGATGGCTATGAATTATTTATCTATGGTTGGGGGATAAATCCAATGAATTAGGCCTTGAAAAAATATTATTGGGTTAATAGGCCATTATTAAAGCCATGAACTACAACATGAGACATTTAAAGGGGATCTTTTGCATATGGGTTGGATGAAGTTTCCATTAGGATTTTGTGTGTATTAGGGATTTATGTTGGGGCCTTGACCATGATTAGGTGATGAAAATAGGGTCCTTAATCCATAAAGTATGATCAAGGCCTTTAACTACAACATCATCCCTTCAAAGGGAATATTTTTCATATGAATGAGAAAGGGTTTCCATTAGGAATTTTTGTGTAGTCGGGATGGGTCTTCGGGGCCTGAACATGATTAGGGGATGAAAATAAGGTCCTTAATCCATAAATGCATGTAACTAGTCTTATGGGACATGGAATATTCTTCAAACAACTAAAAAAAAACTTTTAGAAATTAACTTTGTCGTGGAGGTGACCATCCTTCAAATGTGCATTTTTCAAAGACATTAAAAGGTTAAATGATTGAATAATAGATAAACATCTATGACCACCCATATTGCTCGATTATGTCATCGCTCTATGATTTCAATGTTCAACTTGTTACATCCACATTCTCAATCGAGGTATTTCGCATGTTTATGCATGGAAACAATTCCTCTTTGTATCCCACCTTGTGGAATCACAAGACCTTAACATTGAAATCCTTGGGTTCCTTTCCTTGTCTTATTTTTCTTCTCGCAATGATTTGTGGAAGGTTCAACATCATTGTACATATAATAGAGGAATGAATAATTAGGCTTTGAGTCAATGTTGAGTAGCAAAACCATGTCCATGACACAATGAAAAGATACAATGAAAAGAATTGTAATGCTCTTTGTCATTAAGTGTATAACAGAATTACATTCAAAGATATATACAAGACATAGAAATAGGCTTATGTATATTATCAGCTATATAATGTACATCTAACTATTTTATAAAATTATTACATGACATCATGAATTTCTTTTAGTCTTCTTTTTTGCTTTTCAGTTCTTAAGCAAATCATCCACGTCCATGTCTTTGTTTACTGGGTGCTCATCAGCAGATGATGTTATTTCAGTCCTTTCACGCTGAGTACGTCTGGTCTTGTACCCATGGTGTGGATGATGTTGTGAGGGGCCATCACCTAAAAAAATAAAAAATACAAAATTTATATGGCCAATTTTTAAATATCATTGAAGTAGTTCATTAATATTAAAAAAAAACTCTGCAATGTAATTATATACCTGGTCCTCTAGTCGACACCATTGGAATGGATTTCGGCCTATTCACCTGATCTTCAGGTTGAGGATGATCATATATGACATTCTCTTCCATTGAAATGTCAAAATTTATAATTACAAAATTTATAAGTACAAAATTATTAAGTATATGATTAATATATAGACATTTTACCATCGTGGGCCTCAGTCACAGGAACATCTTGGGGTTGCACCTCACTGGGATGGGCTTGTTTGGGAGCACCATGATATTCTGGTAGTGTTTCACTATCAATGTTATGTTGTTCCATACTAATGGTTTCATTGACAGTGCTTCTCCCATGATTAAAACAAAGTAAGACATTAAATTATGGACGATATCAAACATTTACGTATTTTATAAGTAACGAAAGGTTAATGTGGACTGATTTTTATTTTCCTTATCTTGCAAATTGGATCTTGGGGTCTTCCCCATGTTTTTCCTATGATCAACCACAGCTTTATAACCGTACTTGTAACGAAGTTGGAGGTCTTCCTCTGTGGTTTTTGTTCCGAAGTCATCACCCTGTATTGCATAAGGGTATGGTTTTTTAATGTTTTTTGCTGCAACTACCTTAAAGTTGTAAGGTGATACAAATAATATTCTTAATATGTTCGAGTACTTACGATTCATGACTGTAACCTCGAGTAGCCTCCCTGGCCTATCTTGTGTTGGCAATGCTTGGCAATACTTGCTTTGGTTGCCTTCGAAGTGTCAGGCAACCTATCATCAAAATATTCAAGTATGTTATATATAACCACAATTTTATATATATCTAAAGAAAAATAAAGCTAGTATTGAATTCAAAAATTTGTAATTTACCTTGGTGTACCAGTTATTTGTTTTCCTGATTTTTTCAAAATCTTCTCTTTTGCATCATCAATGATCGTCTTCCACTCCCTCTTTGGAATTGAGGGAGGACACTCATACCTAGGAATTCTTCCCAATATTCATCTATAAACATACTAAGTATATTTTAAATATTCACTGACTGCAGATGTGACCTCTTTTGTATTGAATGTGTCTACACCAAAGAGGCCTTCAAGATAATCCATAAGTTCATTTTTGAGGTTGGAATTATGGAAATTCCACCTCATGCGTAAGGTTGCCCCAAAAATAGACAAGGCCTTGCTCTTTATGTTCCTATAAAAAAGTTTGTTTCCTACACACACAAAAGATATGATCATTAATTCAAAATTAATAATCTAGATGATTTTTGTATGAGGACAACATTAAATGATTAAAATATGAATTATAACTACCTGGGAGTCTTGATTGTTTTAATGGAATTCCATTATCATTGACCAAAAATGTGCACAAAAGGGTCCATGTACTTGTCACACGTTTAGCTCTAGGAAATGCAACCATCTCAACCACATCACTATGATCCTCATCTCTGCCACAATCTCTAGACTCTAATCGAGGTGTGGATGCATGTCAGTGCATGTCATGGCTCCTATATAAATTAGGTGTGGAATATGGAGAAGTAAATAGTTCTCTAGGAGCTGTATGACCGCCTGCATCAAGACTCTGTAGCGTCTCTATAGCACCACTACTAGCAACCCCAAGCTGAACAGGCTCCAAATATTCCTTTATAAAAAATAAATTTTTTTTTCATGAGATAATGTAAAAGTTAAAGAAAAAAGTATCATAATTGAGCATATGATTGCATTAAAAAAAATAATAATAATAAATTATGGTTATTACCTTATATGTGTTAAGTTGTGACATAAGGAGCTTGATCCTTTCTTTGACGTCTCGGGTTTGTTCTGGATGATCTAACAAGCTAACAAGTTCCTTGTTAGCTTTAATGATCTTTTTTTTTAATAAGAGCATCAAATCAGTGCAAGAATAAAACCCCTCCTCATCGGCAGAATCATGATCCACATGGTCTGCTGACTACATATAATTTCAGAAAAAACAATGTTATTTGAATAAAATTATATAAGCAAATAATAAAAACAATGTAAAATGAAAGTGGAGATTGATAATCATTTACATGTTCTACAGCTGGCCCTTTTCCACAATCATCCTACCACATTAAAATATAATTAGAACCCCCAAATATTTAAAAAATTGTTAATGATAACAAAAAAACAATGTTAAAGATAATATTTACAACAATGTTAAAGATAATAAAAAAATATAATGCAATAAGTAGAGGTTTCTTAAAGAGGTGTTGCATAAAAACCTGCACACTTTTAGTCAATGTTTCTATTCGATTCAAATGGTAATCCACTAATAAATCTTCCCCAGGAGCTATCTTTTTTATTGCGCATAGGACTACCCGATTCTCTTCACATCCCTCAAATATGAAATTCGTTTTTTTTTTTTTTTGTCTTGGGTCATGTGTTGTTTATAAACCCTGCAATATTGTTGAAAGCTTTAGGCCTTCCATCAATATAGATAGTCACTCCCTTATTTTTATCCTTGTTTATTAGTTGTATATAATTTGTGGTGAGTGCATATCTCCACATACTTTGTATGTACCAGACTAGCCACATCCAATCATTATAATTGTAACACGGTCCGACATAGTCTGTCAATTCAGTTACTGTATTCTATTTTACAATTATTCCATCCATGGAAAATAGCCCCAATCCATGCATGGAGGATGGTGCAATGCGATATGTCCTATTGTTGAAAACGAAGTCAACATCTATAGGAGGTAGTTCCTTAGGTACCCATTGCTTCACCAGATGTTTATACCTGAGTGGAACATCTATGTCTCCTATGCTCTCATCATTATAAGAGCATGATCCTCCTTCGGCAAGAAAAAATTTCATGCGTCTACAAAATTTTATTCTGACCTTTTCACCTTTGGTCCTTATTTGTTTATCATATCTACTAGATGTTGTCGCATTTCCGACCTCTATTTGTCCTAAGCTTTCCTCACTCGACGAAGAAATATCTAATAGGTACTTGTTTGGTTGTACCTTCAGTTGCATGTGCACATGTTGTTAGTTAGTAGTCCATCATCATATTCATAGTTCTAAATAAAAAATTTATATCTTTAGTTTTGGATGCACAATTAGACTAGGGTGAAATTACCAATATTAGTGGTCAACCACCTAATTTAATGTGATATTCCTCTTGATTTTGGACATAATAAGGACATATTAAAAATGTGAAAACACTAAGGACATGATAAATTTATCATATGGATCTAAGAAAAAAATAGTATTAAGGTTGTTGTTTGTTGGATTTGTGCAAAATGAACCTAAATAAAAAATTCTCACTTGAACTTGAGAAATGCCATAACTTCTAGAAATGGCATAGAAAAATATAAAGACTAGACTAGGATAACCCAACTAGGCATCCTCTACTCAAGGAAGAGGAACCACATGACACACAACGCCTCTAATTTTTGAAAACCCCCATGTGTTACATTGTCAAATCTCACAAGGCCATCCTAAACCCCAATACTATAGGTAAACAATAATAGTTTTTTAGGAATCAAAGAAACCTAGGGTTGAACATGCGACATATTAAATATTCTCAAAACCTAGATTAATATGGAATTTTTAAATGTCCTAGGTAAACTTAAGAAATATTTTTCTATTTTGTAGAAGTACGATTGAACCAATAGAGAGAAAGTGTACATGGAGATAAAAATCCCATGTAGTGACTAATTGGACCAATAAAGAGAAAGTTCATAACACATGAGATAAAAGTTCCATATAGGGACTAATTGGACCAACAAAGAGAAAGTACATAAAACATAAGCTTAAAGTCCCACGTAGGGGGGTCTATTGAAGGCGAATTTTCTTTTATTCGCCCAAATTGGTTGTAATGTCTCTAGTTTATAAGTATCATGGAGAGCCATAGCCAACATGGACACTACCCCTATTGTAAAATAATATAAATCTATCAATTTCTTCGTAAACAGGAGGACCTAATTGTTGAGAACTAGGCCTCTATCTTCTCATCTATTAGTAGAATCCATGTTCAGGAAGATAATCATAATGCAGGGTCTGTTTTTATCATGGAGTCTCTAATATCTATTACAACATAAGAGGAAAATCAATGCTTTAAAGGAAGAGTGCATATGTTGCACTAGAAAATCTCAAATTTGTCAAAGAGATTTCAATATGTTGCTTTCAATGCCAAGATGTATGTTGGTTAAATGCCTATGGAAAACAAAGAAAAACAATATGTTCATCAAATTCCTCTAGATTTGGACATGGTTGGGGAGGCCCGAAACTCTTATCCCTATCCAATGGAGAAAGAGGAAGCTCGCAATATGCATGTTTTTCATTAATTTCAGGTCTTCGTGTACTTCAAAGTCTATCTAGTATTAAGTGTCATCTATAGGATTTGTACTAATAAAAGTTCACAATCCTATACAAAGGATAGAATTGCATTTTTGGTAGACAAGCATCAATTTTTTTAACAAACTATGAATCATAGACTGTGGGACAAACCATTTTTTTGTATTCTTACATTGACCAATACAGCTATAACAAATTTTTCTTCATTATTTAATGAGCACTCAAACTATTCTCACAAATCCTATTCAGGTTCCTCTTCATCCTTGTCATTATTCTTGAGGTGAATAGTATTTTTTTTGGAACATTTTTTCCATCAATACCATTTTTTATTACACCGAAAGTAAAATCCCTTAGATTGTATCTCTTCCATTTCCTTTATCATGATTATGGTGTGCTTATGCATTATTGTGTTATTTAGAACATATCTATCATTACTTCAGGCCATGGATCCTATGAGTTTCTTATTGACTTGTTGTCTAGACAAACCAACAAGAATATTTTGAAGCTCAAAAGGGTCACAACTTGGAGCCTAAAAGGATCATCCAACAATCTCTTTTCATATGCCAAACCCTCTATGCCAATCATATCAAATAAATATTTTTATCCCTGCAAACCCATAATGGATTTCACACTTTGTAATATCCTAAATTCAAATATCTCCCCACAAACCCAACACCTTAAGATAAATTGTATTTCATATCTTTCTTAGGTTCATATCTCTTAGAGGATTCCTCTCTTTATGTTTCCAAAAATACATGTGGCAGACTCAGAAATTGTCATGTCATTATGATGATGTCAACATGATTGGCTCATTAAACATAAGGTCCGATTAAATTCCACCACATGGAAATGAAACATCAACATGAATGAACTTGGAAGGACTAGTGGTGGCTCTTGAGTGTGCCACATGGGACCACTACACATTTTGAAAGATAAGTTAGAAGACACCCTTATCAAAAAAATTCCAATTATTTTGGAGAATTGGAATCAAACAAGATTTCACTAGGCTCTAATAATACTTCACATCCATAGGAATTGACCAGATTTGTCATTTCAAATATCTCCAATGCAAGAAATTTCTTAGAAACATGGTACCTAGACTTAAGCCTAATGCATAATATTTTATTTTTGGATGCCTTGGTGGGCTTGGGGTTCCATGTCTTAATTTCGTTAGACACTTGACACTTGCTAGAAGCATATTGCATTAGAGTTTTGCATGCATGAGGAATAGGGAAACCAAGAGAATTTAAAGATACAATGAGTTGTTATGAGAGAGAGTCCAAGATCTCAAAATCCCAATATAATGACACATGGAATAATCATGTACGTACAAGGCCATTAAAGAAAATAAGATTGAGAGAACACAAAGTGACCACATTAATACAACCACATCTACTTTCATGTTTCTCCATGGTAGGATCCATCAAGTCCACGAAGGTACGAGCCTATGATAGTTGGATATGATGTGGACTAATGATTAAATGTCATGTGGCAGTGGGGCCCACCACTAAAATAATTATACATTGCAGTATTATTTTACAAAATGTTTGATTCATATTGAGGTAAATAATAAGTAGAGGGTTGAGTCTCCTCAAAGGTGAATAAAATGTACAATTTCTTTGAAGCACAGATTGGAGGGCCTTAGAGCCTCCGGATGACTGTAATATTTCAGACAAGATCTGCTATGAGGAAACTTTTCTTTGATTTTTACCTCTTTTGGTTGGAATAAAGATGAGAGGTATTGCTATGGAAATATATTTAGGACATGATGTAAAATCTGATTTCAGTTTTGAAATATTGAATATAATGTTTTTTTCATGGAAAACAATTGGTGTGGATATGCCTCAAAATTTTAAACTGGATAGAAAATATTATATTTTCCCCAGGCTTGTTGATAAGAAACATCTTCTTGAACTCATGGATCTATTGTACATATTGCTAATATATTGGCAAGGAAAAACATTGTTGGTTTCTTACATCTTGTCTGGTGATCTAATTATAAAAAAATAAGGATTTAACGATGTTATATTTCTACGGAAATTAACAACCATGTCCATCAGAAAGCACCACATAATGTATTGTATTTGGAGTTCCTCTATAGAACTGCAAGGGGAATATGGTGATGTCACATGTTTTGAGACAACAAATTCCTACCAAAAGTTCCATGTGCCACTATCTCAATGACTTCAAAGAATTCAGCTGATAGAAGCATATGTTTAGTGGTTTTCCAAAGTATATTTTCATTCTTCACCAACTTGATGGGAAAGGTAATATACATGTTTGTAAACATTAATTTTGAAAGTTTGCATGGATGGAAAGAATTCTTTTCTGAAATCGAATAGAAAATAATACATAAATATAATCCACTATGGGACACATGGTAGAAGGTTATTTAGGTCTTTTCGAGATTTTATTTTCTGTCAAAAAATGTTTGACAGCTTCCTTCAATCTATTGGGATCAAAAGATATGCAAACACCAACATGGGAATTATTTTCTAAGATAGATGATGGCTTCAAATAATGAAAAATAACTTAACATTACCATGAAGGACCTAATATAAATGCGTCAAAGAATATTGTACAAATAGTTGGTTCAAGGGACCCAATAGGGAAACCTACAACAAAAATGTATGAAAGAAGAGATGACACTGGATTAACTACTTAGTGTGATGGGAAGTTGTGGATGACGAGGAGTTGAACTTGATGAGAGTAGAACCTGGGTGGCAATGATTTGTGACAACAAGTTATGAACTTGTAATGATAGGAAGTGATAGGGTTATTAGTGATCTGGAACGAGATGAAGGCCTCATGACTTTGGAATTACTTATGATCAACATGGATCAATAAGGCTTGGTGTATTGATTCATAATGATGTAGCTAAATTTGGCATTGAAGTGAGGGTGATTGGGAGATTAGTATTTGTAGTTCTAAGAAAGATAAATATGATTAGTCAAGGAGGACTCATTAAATGCTGGAAAAAAAGCTAATGATGACTGGTAGATGAGAATAAGGACCTCCTAACATGATGGAGTAAAGATTCTTGGCAAGATCAAAATAAATTATGGGGATGTACATAGCATCTCTGAAGATCAAGAAATTGTCAAAGATCTTGTCAAAATAAGGGATATGGGGCATGGTAGTGTTTATTGAGGGGTTCTCTTTTCTGTCTCCTTTTAGTAGTAATAATAATAATAATAATCTATTTTTAAGGTCACTGCCAAGACAGACAACAAATTGGTGTATGAGACCCCCTCCACCCAGTGATTCTACTGGTAAAGTCTATGGAGGTATACATACCCTACCATCCCCCTCTGGATTTGAACATATGACCTCTTAGAATAAAACTACAACTTTTGGTCTAACAAGGGGATTTACTACAGCAAAAAATGTTCTACATGTGGGATCAAAGGCATAATCTGGTCTACCAAGGGGAATACTACAACTTATGAGGATACAAATGACAATGGCAATGACACTATTGGATCCCGATGATGTTTTGGAATCATGGAGGTGAAAGATTAACAATTGTTTCACCTAGAATAAGATTAAGGGACTATTGAAACATTGATATTTATCAGTTGACATAAAATAAATTCTCACTATCTCAAGGAGATAACTACCCTTTTCAAATTTTGAGCTACTCTTTGAGAAGAATTCTAATTTTTTCCAAACTAACATCCACAACCAAACTAACCAATAAAAGAAGAAAAATTGAACATGTTTTAAATCATCAAATGGATTGTAATGTGTCACTATTGTTAACAGTTTTCCTAGTATATAGTATAGGACTCGACAAATTTTTTTATTTTGCAATTCTCTGGACATGACAACTGTATGAGGATGGCCAATCTTCTCCATATTATCCTAATTTTGTGAAAAAACGTTTGCAATGTATACACATACTTAGAGAATTCCTCGACGCTCTCCCATAACAAGTGTCATTTTGTTCAAACAAACATCAAAATCTATTGCCTTCAACAGATACAATTTACAAAAATATGGGAGATCTATGATATTTTTGGTTGAAGAGTTATTTTCAGTGAAACAAGAATCGCGCTTTAAATTGCAATTTTCTGAGTTTGAATTGGATCAGCCTCCAAACAAGCCGATCCAAAGGTCACCGATTCAAAATCACATTAACCAAGTTTGACTCAGTCAACACAAGTCAAACTCATGATTTTGGCATGGATCGCAAGTCAAGGGCAGATTGTGCTAGTTGGCCTATGGAAGCAATTTTCTGTGGGTTTTCTGTAATTTTTCCTGCCCGTTTGAACTAGTTTCTTCTCTACCATTCAACTACAAGTGGAAAAAAAAGCTATAGGAGGTTGAATTAATCCATTTAATTCCATCCATTGACCCTGCTAGACATCTATGGGTAGGGGATGAGAAGGCATAGGCAATCCAATTCTTAGGGATCTAAATATTGCATAAAAACAATTCTTAGGGCGTATTCTTGGGATGTATGGGAAAAGGAGAAGAAGGCATAGGAAATCCTACAATTCTTAGGGTGTATGGGAAGGGAAGACCTTATAGAATTAGACCTTATAGAAGGTCTATTATAAAAATTGGATATGGATACATAATGGAGAAATTGGAAATTCCAACAAAATTTAGAGTGTTGGAGACTCTTTTCTTGTTGTGTGTTTTGTCATGAAGTTGGGTGTCTGAAGAATGATCCTCATCATTTGGAATCTAGAAAGGATTCTACAAAACCTAACATATTAACTCCAACAACATCTCTAGATAAAACATGTATGTATATATCATGCATGTTCTTGCACCTTCACAATGTTCTTAGTGGCTTCTCGATTCCAATTGGTTATGAGGCTACTAATAAACATATGGACTTAACAAGTGATGGTCCTCATTAAATGTTTGTGTCCCAAATTGGATAAAGAAGGGTCGAGGGAATGTTCGGCTCAAAAGATTTATTATAGGAGCTGGGGGAGATCATTTAGAATAAGATTGTTCCAGGGGAATGTAGTGTACCCTCTGTATATACAAGATTTTCTTCTAATGATACTAAGTTGGTCCATGTCCAAACAAATAATTTTTTGATCAAAGAGAATAAGTCACAATCCCTTCTACCCGCAAATGACCCTAAGAAGAAGTCTAAACAATTGTCCTAAAGTGCTTATGTTTGTTAAGATCATTAAAATAATTCGAGATGGAGCCAAGGGGGTTGGTGGGGGGACTAGCCATGGACAAGAAAATGCCTTCTACTATTGAAAGGAAATCAGATATATCATTTTCTAAGAGTCAAGCAAGGAAATGAGTAAGAGAGGTTAAAGAAGTCACCAACAATGGGGTCTTTAGAGCATTGAAGACCTAAAAATTGGTTACAAAATTATCATTATTTCAATAAATTCCAAAGGGTTTGGGGGTGCCCACAAACAGTTATCCCTCAAATGAATGTTCTCAGTTTTCTGACCTAATGTTATGATGTGACAAGAAATTTACCAACCCAATGAAGAGATTTGTGTGCATTTAAAACTGTAAAATTCCCACTCAATTATTTTTGGTCTTTTTCTTGGTTTTACTGTGTTGGTCTTTCGTCAAACAATTTTCCACTGAAATGTTTATAGAGGTTGTTATGAATTTACTCATTGCTGTAGAAATTTTATATGAATTCCTGAGTGTGGACTATAGGATATTTCACACTGTTTGACTGCCCAATTTACAGTTATGGTATTTTAGATGGATTCTTGAAGTGTTTTAGATGGTTGGCATAGATTTAAATTCAAATATTCCCTAACTCAAATATGTAGAATATCTAATTCAAACACGGTTCCCTAGATTGAATATATAGAATATATCATTCAAATGATGATGCATGTGTGCCCTAGACTTTTTAGAATGATAATGTTGAAAAGGACAGAGTGAGGAAACTTTACTGAAATGGAAGCCATTGTTGGTCTAGTTCACTTCTTTGTCACTCTTTGTCTTTGTGGCTCCTTGCTGGGGTCACCGCATCTCTTGTTGGGGTCTCTGTCTACCTTTCTGGATCAGGATGAATGCAAAATGGGCCGAATGGAGTCGGCCAAGTTCAGGGATGAATTCTTGGAATGGGGATGAGTTAGGGTGAATGGGGTTAGGGATTTTGGTTTTGTTCCACTGTGGGTTTTGCAATGCGTCAGTTGGATGGTGGATGGTGTTATGGCGTGGTCGTTTTAGGGCGCAGTCGGGTTTTGTTCATTTCATTGTGCAATATTGTGAATCGTTTTAGGGCGCGGTCAGGTTATGTTCTTTACATATATATCATATATGTTACATATATATGTTATATATGTAACATATATATATGTTATATATGTTACAAATATAACATATATATGTTACATATATAACATATATATGTTATATATGTAACATATATACAAATATTTTAATTATATATATATGTTCTGTTACATATATATGTTATATATTTGTAACATATATATGTTATATATGTAACATATATATAAAAATATTTTAATTTTATAGTGAAGTGGGGAAATGTTCCATGTGAACATCACTTGGACATGGTTGGTTAGTCGATCCTAAGAGATGGGGAATCCTTGTATCAAGGGTGCACTCTGCATGAACATCGAAAGAGAATTAGGTTAATATTCCCGAACTGGCACATGGTGGTGGATGACAATGTTAGGAAATCTGGAGATGTCATCGGGGGCCTGGGAAGAGTTATCTTTTCTTTTTAACGAATTTCCCACCCTGAAATCTATTCAACCGGAGATAGGGTCCAACATTTGAAAGAGCACCACACGTCTTGCAGTGTTTGGTTCCCCCTCAGCGGCCATTTTAAATATGGTGAACCAAGTACCATCCATGCCCGATTGTACTCATATATGCCTCCTTGTATTTTTCAATGTCCACTAGGCTAGCGATCTTGATGAGATAATATTTAACTTAGGATACTTGTTTTCTCTTGGCTCTGGACCAATTTTTTAGTGTTCTAAGAAGAAACACATTTTTATTCTCTTCTCCACTAATGAGAACTATGCTAGTGAAGTTCATGCCAGGAAGCATCTTCCTTAGATACAGATGATGCTTGATCAACTTGGTCTTCCTCCACAAACTCATTCCACATTTGTGACAATCAAAGTACCATTGAGATTATTCATAATCCAATGAATCATCAGAAGACAAAACACATGGATATTTGGAAGCACTAAATTTGGAAACCTCATGCTCAAGGACAACTTGTACAAATCTTTGTTCCTTTAGTAGATCAACAAGTAGATATTTTCACCAAATCTCTTCTAGATCCCGCCTAAACCCTTGTAACTATAATTTTTAATAATATTACGTACAACCACTATTACCGAGAAACCATCTAACCCCTAAGAACCTATGTCTATTAACCCTTATAATCACTATAATTTATTTCCCCAAACACATTTGACTCATAACCACTACAATTTGTAGAATCCCAAACTCCTAAACCCTTGAAAATTTAACCCTAATCTTTAACCCTTATAACCCCAAACATGTACATTAACTATTACATCTATCCATTATTAGTACTAGTCTATCACCTATGTTAACCCTAATCACTTATAACCTCTATAATTTATAACTTATAAACCCCAAATAGCTAAAGCCTAACTTATTAACCCTAATCACCTAATACCTATATCTCACAAACATTAATCCTTATAATAATCAA
>JZKD02S1672683.1:124636-155739 GCA_000966675.3 Picea glauca | reverse complement strand
TTAGACAAGGATGGAGCACAAAAATACATATGGAAATAGGAGATCACTCTCTAACCAATATGTTATTGGATGATGGTTCCATAGTAAACAATATGATGAAGGATACATGGGGAAATTTAGGGAAATCAAAATTGAGGCCACTAGAGTTGTTGGTTGACAATAAAATCCATCAATTGCTTCGATAAGGTGATCAATGAACATTTCATATTGAATTCATTCAATAGATTCCAAGGATCATTGCAACATTATCAATTGGACTATTAATGATTTCAATTTCATATGGAAATAGAAGATGTCACTCTAGCCAATTTAATAATATTAGATGGTGATTATAGAATAATCATTATGATGGAGACAAAAATAATTAGAGAAACCAAAATTGTGACCACCAAGAAGGAGAAATAGTCATTGATGATTAGTGAGCCAACACAATTTCATTCAAAAACAGGATAATATTGAATAATTATCGATTTAATAAGTTGCAATAGTGAATGAGGAGTTGCCTATTTGTAGTAAATCCTCTAGAAGCAGGCAAGATGAACTATATGAATGAAAAGCGAAAGGGTAGTATAACTAGAGGATTGCTTAGATGTAATAAATCATTTGACAGTGGATCATTGTAGCATTGGAATATGGATAATATAAGTTTTTTGTTGCTATAATATAGAATAAAAATGGAGAACTAAACCCAAAGGGAAGAATCCACTCAAGTGAATGATGAGAAGGGAAATTACCCATCACACGGCTTGACCAATATTACCACTGGTAAATATAAAATTCAATGAACATATCCCATGACCATACTAACTAAGTTTTTCTTAAATACAAGGAATGTATGCCCACTCAAAAAATTAATGTAGAAATGAAGAATGAACCTCAACACATCATAATGGGAATTGACTGGAGGATAGAATTGTTAGCCAAGCAATTAACATATTTAAGAATAGAAAGAAATATTTGCATGGTCCTATAAATATGGAAGCTAACCCATTGTTCAATAGGGGAGTGGGGGAAGTTATCCACCCCAAAATATGGAAGCTAAGTCCAAGGCCCCAAGGGTACAAAGGTTGAATTGTGATTTGGTGGGCATATTCCATTAGAAAAATTGTTTCCTTTCTTAGTTGTTATGGTAGATAGTTGATGACATTTACAAGAATAAAATACAAGGCAATATTGGAAGATATCGAGGAAATTTCAAGAATGCCTCATCTTATCCCCTATATGAATAACAATTGACCAAACAATGACAAATACTAAAGGTTGATGAGACATATAAAAGACCGACAAAATCCTAAAACTTGTGTCAACCAAATTGGGTACTCTGAAAGAAAATTAGGGTTTATGGTCTACATGATGCATTGATGATGGAAGAACGTGGGTGTTTTAGTCAAATTTGAGTCCAAAAATGCTCCCATATAGGTAAGGAATACGAATAGTCTATTTAGTTCAAATTTCAATGCATACAGATATAGTTTGAAAACATTTCAACGTTGGCCCCATTCACATGTCATTGTTGCTCGACTCTAGTATCTTGATGGTGTTGATTAAGAAATCAACAAAATAGAGGGATTTTTAATCACAACTATGACGCAGATACATTGTATATACATTAATGTAGAACCTGAAATAAAAATGAAGAAAGACCGACGAAAGCCTAAAACTTACGTCAACCAAATTGGGTACTCTGAAAGAAAATCAGGGTTTATAGTTTACATGATCAAGTGATGCTGGAAGAAAGTGGGTGTGTCTACAACAACCCTAGTTAAATAGTTGCATAGGGTTTATCAAGAATAGTTAATTATTTAATTAACTTTCCTAATATATTTTAGTTAAACAATGATTATTTATTAATAATTTTATTTATTTATTAATTAATTGTTTATATATGTTGATTAATTAATTAATTAATTAATTAACTTATTAAAGGTTAGGATAATGAATTAAAAGATTAATAAATTTTAAATTATTTGTATAAGAATTTACCTATGCAGGAGGGAATGAAGCATGGGGTGGAAGGATAAGGTAATAAATGAATCAGATAAGGTAATAAAGGAATGGGATAAGGTAATAAAAGAATCATATAAGGTAATAAAGGAATGGGATAAGGTAATAAAGGGGAGGATAAGGTAATTAATGGAGGATAGGGAGTCGGTGAATGGGGGGAGATATGATGGGGAAGAGTCCTACGGGAGAGGATTATGAAAATTTGGGGGAGGAGCATTATTGGGGGGAGGTCTGTATTTCTGTTGGATTTTGTTTTGTGGTTTTGAAGAGTTTGGGTTTTGGAGTTTTGGTGAACCACTGCAGGGGGCACCAGGTTGCTGAGATTTTTGGGCTCAGGGGTTCGGATTCCTTTCGGTATCCTGGAGTTAGGGAGCCAGATAGGCTGCTCCTAGCTGGCTGGGTGGTTAGTTGGTTTTGGGCAGGGTTTGGTCAGTGCATCAGGCTAGGCAAAGCAGCAGAGAGGACAACCAGATCAGCGGGAATTAGCATCAAGAAGAGGTATTTTTATTTATGAATTTGTTGGGTTATGTGGATGATTATGTAAATTATTAGCATGTTGTTCATAAATTTAATTTATGTTGCTTATATGATGAAATAAATTACTTATTCCTTATGTTGAATAATCTTAATGTTTAAATTATGAATTTTACTAGGCTTAATTAATTTAGGTCTCTACACATGGTATCAGAGCTGTAGTTCACAATCTAGAGCCTTAAGGGACTACCTACCCACATATCCAACTTAGGAATGGAACTGTACCCACCCAAAAAATTAAACAACCGTGAAACCCTTTAATTAGGTATAAATCTGAGTTGCAACTCCACCTAACCTGCAAGCCAAGCACACAAATGTTTTTTTTAGTATATATGTAGATCTATATATATATATATATATATACATAATGCTTCCCCAAATAATTATTCTCTACCAAGAACATCTCTCCTTAGGAATAAAAATAAAAATAAAAAATCCATAGGCTCTCCAAAGCCTATTTTTTTTACGAATTGAAAATGCAACAAAGGAAAAAATAGACCAAACAAAACATGATTGTTCATGTGACAAAGAAGAAATCAGCCACCTAAAGAAAACACGATTCAACCTCCCAAACAAGCATAGTTAAAGCAACTCAAGTGACATCTTATTGTTCCTCCCAAACAAGGAATATTTTCTTGCCAATTAAACCCAACAAAACATGACCACTTATCAAGCTCAAGATCGAAAACTTTCCCAAATCAAAAGCTACACTCACAGAGCAGGACTTAAAATCTAGACACCTCAGAGTTAAGAGAATCTCTCAATACAGTCTCAGTTATCGCTTGAAATTCCTTGCTAAACAGTCCACAACTAATTTATACTGGATAGAAAATTACTTAAAGAACCCACCCATTCAAAACCCCCTTAATAGCTACGAAGAAAAACTGATAGAAGAAAACAGAAAAACAAAAAGAACCTATTTTAGTAAAATGAAACTCTAGGGCCTTGGATAGGTTCTATAGTGAGAGGTTAATAGTGTTTTTTTTTCAGCCATTCCCTGAGCTTCCATTCTCGTCGTGGTCAGTCTGACCCATATGGCATGAGTTTGACATGTAAGAGGCTAGACACAAATTCCATCTGATTTTGGTGGAAGTCAGCTCTTTGTCGATCCAGCCCCTATAAATAGCTTCTAAATATCTGAAATAAAGGGAGGGACCATAACATTTCCCCCTATTTATTTGAAAAAATTTAAAATTGGACAAACACAACAAAACCCCTTAAAGTGCTTCAGCAGCCGATATCGTCTTTTACTAATTGTCAAGGCTTTTACTAATTGTCATGACTAGAAACCTATATTTTCATGGATTCAACCAAGGTTCAAATCGCAAAGAAGACACAATACCGGGGAAAAGTATAATTGAGAACATAGCAATAATTTCAAAAATAATTACACCACATGCATGACCTATGTAGGGTTTTTTTTTTTTTTTTGCTTGCCTGTGAATGCATATTATATCATTATAGGAGTTTAAAAATGCCAACATAAAATATGATGCAGAGTGTTCTCTATCAAATTCAAAGGATCTACCCAAAGCATCATGCACCAACGATAGGCTCAATCTACCACATGACTGCGAAGATTCTGCCACATGGTCAGCCATGGAGCTAGGGCCACACGTGGGCCACTACGCAGAGATAAAACCATGAAACCATGCGACCTACAACCAAAACACAACACAGGTAAGTCAAAAGAAACAAAAACAACACAAGATCAAACAACAACAACATACAAGCCATCACACAAAGCACCCAGGACGAGATCAAGCACCATGAAGGAGGAGGAGGATCCCACGAGGGCATAGGGTGCTCTACGAGTTAGCGACCAACGCCATAAAAATACCCCATAGAATCATGGCGCCGCCTGTAGGAGGCGGGCATGCCGTCGTAGCTGGGGGAAGGCAACCCCAACAACAACATCAAGGGGGAGTCGGGGCAGATGTTGTTTGGGGTTTTAAGAATGGTCACCTTCTGGTACTTCACCATGCAGATGTTCTCTTTGAAAAATCCCATCAATCTGACACTTCAGATGTAAAATCTGTTTTCTAAGGGTGAAAACCTTGATATGTGGCTCTATCTCTCCGAGAATGAGAACTTCTATGATTTTAGCAATGAAGCAACTCTTGTTTGGCAAGAGACCAATGTACCTTTTGTAGTCTGGGAGCCAAATAGTGTTCGAAAACATAAAATAGGTACCATCTGTCAGAGGTTGTAAAGAATAATGGGAGTGTGTATGCTCATGTCTTCTTTTCTCATTCCAGATATGCTCCAGATCCTAGTGATCCTGAGTATGATCCATCCGCTACTTTTAGGAAAACCTACTCTATCGTTACATATCTTCCAAAGCCAAAGGTAGATAAGCATAAGAGCTTGCTGAAAGGTGGTGTAGTTGGAGACCAGGATGGATCCAAAAATGAGGAAAACACAGTTGAATTGAATGATGATAGATCACCAGATTGGGTCTCATTCTTGAAACCAAACACCCAGACCACAAGGAGGAGAAGCCATGAGAGAAGGCCATGGCAGCCGACCGGGTAACCAGAGACCTCGCAAGAAGAAACGATGAGGAAAAGAGGAATTAGGGTTACAGAGATAGGGGTTAGGGTTTATATAAGGAGGGCACTAGGGAAAGTAGGGCGGGCACGTGGAATCCATGTGTGCCCGTCTCTTTTTTATTTTATTTATTATTTTGATTTTTTATTATTTTTTTTATATTATTTAAAATTTTGATATACATGTTTTTATTTATTTATTATTTTATTTATTGTTTGTACGTTTAAATTATTTAGTATAAAGTATAATTAATTAATTTTATTTAGATAAAAAAACTTTAATAATTATATAAAAAAAATAATAATAATAACAAATAAAATTAATTAGAGTGTTTAGATTTAGTTTTTTTTTTTAAATGTTATTTGTAAAAACAAAAAAGGGGGAATATAGTAATAATATATATATATACATATATATATATATATATATAAATATATATATAGATATATATATATCTATATATATAAATATATATATATATAAAAAAAGCAAAAAAAAAAAAAAAATTGAAATGTTTTGGGGTCCTTGGGTTTTGAACCCACGACCACCCACCGCCCAAGCCTTAAGAAACAACCAAACACCAATGCGCCAAGGAAATCCCATGAGTCAAGCATCGAAGGATGGCCTTTGACTCATTTCATCAACATTATTTTGGAAGTCACCTTAATTAGTTGTAAATGCAAAGTATAAGGACTCAGAAGAAGATAAGAGGGAGGGGGCTTCATGCGCTCGAGGAAGGTAAGTTAGAGGAATTAGCGAGTGGGGTATAGTTCTAGCATAGATACCGGACGAGATAGTCAATAGTTTTCTTAGGTGAAGAAATCAAGCTTAGATTCTTTAACCCTAACCTAGCCACCTCCCCTAAAGAAGGTAGCGTCTGTTTACAGACAAGTAAAAAGAAACTTACGCCTAACCCTGTTTTCTAGTTAAGTTGCGCAAATGTGAAATGTCCTTGAACTCACCTTGAAAACTTTGGTTGATTCAGGTTAAATCATACAGGATGGTTAGGACTCGAGGGAATCAAGGCATAGGAGCATCATCACAGGCATCGCCAACACCACTAGCGCCGCCACCACCATCATCAGAACTAGCTCTCATACTGCACTCTTTGGAGGCCATAAATGAGACTTTAAAGGGGAGACAACCAGCAAGGACCGAAGTGGAACCACCACCATCTGGAATGGGTAATCCAGAAGCATCAAGGGATTCATAGGGAGGACCTCCACCCGAAGACATCACTAGAGAACTGCAGAAGATTAAACTTCCAGAGTTTGTCGGGGGTCATGCCAGTGAACGTGCAAAAGTATGGTTGGAAGACATGACAAGGTGTTTTGCCTTAAGGGACTATGCGTCCACCTCAAAGGAGAAGATAAAGAATTTTCAGTTAAGAGACAACGCCTTGAACTAGTGGGGCAACCTAGAAAGACAACTGCATCTTACCCCAGACACTGTATCTTCCAAACTTTTTGAGGAGAGGTTCCGAAGGAAATATCTGTCAGCTTACTATGAGGAATAGCAGGTAGGATCATTTCAGGCTCTAGTACAGGGAAACAGGACCATAGAGGAATATGATATTAGGTTTATGGAATTGGTCAAGTATTTTCCATATATGGATAATGACTAATGATAGGCAGAAGACTTTGTCTATGGGTTGAACCCTAAGATAAGGGCTATGGTGCGGATGTGGAAACTGTCTTCAGTAGAGGAAGCTGTGGAAAATGCACATTATGCGTAGGAACACATGAACTTAACTAGAGGTATGAGACCTTTCTTTCCGCATCATCCTAGATTCATGGGGAAGACCCCTAGGACATTTCCCAAGGGGAGGGGGCTCAAGGCCACCTCCATATGGTAACAGAATCACACCAAGGATAGTAGTAGCAGGGATTTCAATGGAAGCGAGTGCAACATCTCGTTCATCACAAACGACGCAGGTAGGACCATGACCATATCAGGGAGAAACTAATAGGGGCAGGGGCTCCAGGGGAAAGAATTTGTTTAAGAGACAGTCACATAAAAGTGCGCAGGTTCAATCCCATGTTACCTATTGGGGATGTGGAGGACCTCATTACCAGCGTGACTACCCAGAGTTACTATCAGGATTTGTGTATAGAGAAGGAAAGGCCCCGATGGGAAGAGCAAGTAGAAGCCACCATATTTATGCAAAAGTTATTAATCGCCAGGCCGAGCATCAATCCACGGTGGTGGAGTCATCAGGTATGCTAAATCATATCAATGTTAATATTGTATTTGATTCTGGTGCAACAGATAGTTTCATTTCACCATCTGCATTAAAAAAAAGTGGGTTCGCAGCCTACGAGCACAATGACTTTAACAAGTCAAGATGGCTTCGGGGGAAAAACAAGCAGTAGGACCTAGTGTTGATAATTGTATAGTAGACCTGGGAATGTGTACTACCAGGTTGAAGGTATATGTCACTGCTCTCGGGGTGTATTACCTAATCATTGGAATGGATTGGTTAGAATCTCATCGAGCTTTGGTGGATTGTTTCACGAAAAGGGTGCTCTGTGTTGACGAGGAAGGAAGGCCAGTAGAGATCTAGGGTGTACAGAGAAGGGTGTCATTACACTTTAACTCAACTATGAAGGTTAAGAAATGCTTGAGGCAAGGGTGTCGACTATATGTAGTGGAAGAAGTGAATGAAAGGAAGGGACCCTCATTGGATCGGTACTCGGTTTTGTCAGAAATTAAGGATGTTTTTCCGAATGAGTTGTCAGGGTTACCTCCTGAGAGGGAGCTTGATTTTACTATTGAGATAAAACCTGGTGCAGAACCAATTTCCAAGACTCTGTATCGGATGATAGAATTGGAACTTTGTGAATTGCAAATGTAGTTAAAAGAGTTACTAGACTTAGGGCTAATAAGGGCCAGTGTCTCACCTTGGGGTGCACCAGTAATTTTTTTAAAGAATAAGGATGGATCCTTACAACTGTGTATAGACTATAGGGACTTGAACCATGCTATAGTGAAAAATAGGTACCCAATGCCGCAAATAGATGACCTCTTCGATCAGATGAAAGGAGTAGCAGTATTCTCAAAGATCAATTTGCAATCAGGGTATCATCAGTTAAGGATTAAGGAAGGCGACATCCCAAAAACTTCCTTTTGAACTCGGTTTGGACATTACGAGTTTGTCGTAGTACCTTTCAGATTGACCAATGCGCTAGCAGTATTCATGAGCCTCATGAACGGCATATTCCGGAGGTACTTAGACCGTTTTGTACAAGTATTTCTAGATGACATCCTCATCTATTCCAAGAACGAAAGAGAACATGAGGAACACTTACGAGTGGTGTTGTCCTGCCTTAGGGAGAACAAACTGTATGGGAATTTGTTGAAGTGTTCCATCTTCCAAAAATAAATTCACTATTTAGGTCATATCATTTCCAGTGAAGGAATCTCTGTGGAACCAAAAAAGGTAAAGGCCATTATGGAGTGGCCAGTGCCGAAAAATGCCCATGAGGTGAGAAGATTCATGAGGCTAGTAGGGTATTATCGAAGATTTGTGGAAGGATTCTCAAAAATAGCGAAACCCATCACCACTTTGTAGCGCAAGGGGGTCAGGTATGAATGGATAGAAGAATGTGTTTGTGCATTCATTGAGATTAAGATGTTACTAACTAGTGCACCAATTCTACGAGTGTCATATATGGAAAAGGACTTCATAGTCTGCATGGATGCCTCGAAGAAAGGATTGGAGGCTATGCTAATGTAGGATGGAGGAGTGATAGCTTATGCATCAAGGAAGTTGAAGAGACATGAAGAGCTTTACACTACTCATGATTTAGAGTTGGAAACTGTAATGCTAGCTCTGAAACTTTGGAGGCACTATCTTGTGGGGAAAAACTTTGAGTTCAAAATGGACCATCAAACTTTAAAACATCTCTTCACTCAAAGGGATCTGAATGCCAGGCAAAGGCGATGGACTGAGTTTATGAGTGAGTACGATTTCGGTATTTTGTACATCAAGGGGAAGGAAAATGTGGTCGCTAATGCCTTGAGTAGGAGACCACATGTCTTCTCCTTGGTACCCTTAAAGGTCAATCTGAGGGAACATGTGTTGACGCAACTCCAAGGAGATAGTTGGTATTTAGAGGTTACTTCAAACCTCCAGAGTGGGAGGCAATTAGATCCAAAGTATGAAGAATTTAGTCTGGAAGCATACAGACTGTTAAGATATCGCGGAAGGATGTACATCCCTAAATATGGGGATATTTGAAGCATCATACTGAAGGAAGCCCATAGAGCACTTTATTGTGCACATCCGGGTGTGAAGAAGATGTACGCAGACATGAGGAAGATTTTCTTTTGGGTAGGAATGAAGTGCGATGCAGTCCATTTCATTGCCAAGTGCCTAGAGTGTCAACAAGTGAAAGCCGACCACCATCACTCGGAAGGCCTCCTACAACCACATGATGTTCCTATCTCCAAGTGGGAAGTCATCTCTATGGATTTTGTTGTGGGGTTGATGCTCACATCTCATAGACACAATACCATTCTTGTGATAGTGGATAAGTTAACCAAGAGTGCTCATTTTGTTCTGATTAGAGACACTTATGATTTCACTGATGTGGCACGTGTGTTTGTAAGTGAGGTAATCTGTTTGCACAGGATACCTAAGAAGATCATTTCAGATAGGGACTCCAGATTCACTTCTAGGTTTTGGACAAGTTTACAGTCAACATTGGGGACTCAGTTGAACTTAAGAACAACTTATCATCCCGAAACAAATGGGAAAACTGAGAGAGTAAATCAATTCATGGAAGACATGCTGAGGATGTATGTCATGGAATCAAACTCATTTGGAGAATTACCTACCTTTGGTATAGGTTTCCTACAATAACAGTTTTCATATCTTCGTCGGAATGCTACCCTACGAAGCCCTGTATGGAAGGCCATGCAGAACACCGTTGAGTTGGGATAGACTAGAAGACTGAGTAATAGTTGGGCCATAATTAATTCAAGAGATGGAGGAACAGGTGATTCAGATTAGGCAGAGGCTGAAGGAAGCACATGATAGATAGCAAAGTTATGCATATGCACATAGGACCGACCGAAGTTATGAAGTGGGCGACCAGGTTTTCATTCATATCAGGCCTAACAAGAGTACCATATGGTTCGGGAAGGGGAAAAAGTTGTCACCTTGATTTATAGGACCATTCATAATCCAAGAGAAAATTGGACCCGTTGCCTATCGTCTCGTACTGCCACCCCACTTGCATAAAACTCATAACATTTTTCATGTATTTGTTTTACATCATTATGTTGCTGATGAATCACATAAACTAAATTGGAAGGAATTATAGGTATCAAATGTGGGAACTCTCACGATAGAACTATTACGCATATTGGACCGTAGATTTTGACAGCTCAGGAACCATCTGGTAGACCAAGTTAAGGTTCAATGGGACAAGTATAGTCCAAGATCTGCTACTTGGGAAGACGTCGAGACACTACGACGAGACTATCCCTCACTTTTTTGACCACCTCGAGAATATGTTTCTCGAAGGTGGGGTGTATGTAACACCACCTTTTGACTTAGACAACCAGGATTACCTGAGGCCTACACTTTTATTTTCTACTCAGAGTGAAACTATTAAATGATACACTTAAACTTTTAAGACATGTGAACCTTTATGAATGTTAAATGTTATTGATGATGATGGATATAATGCAATTTACTATGTGAATATAAGTTTTATGAATGTTTAAGTGTTATTGATGATGATGGATATGATGCAATCTATTTGGTAAATGATAATTTTATGAATGGGTGTCAAAATTGAATTATGGGATATTATGAGATCTATTTCTAACTTGAAAACTTTGATGTTAAGTTGTTGGTACACAAATATCGAATTGAAATGATGATTGTATGCAATTACGTGATGATAATGCATAGAACTGTATGAGTTTGTGTTATGGACTAATCTGCAGGTTATGGGCTATGAAATAGCCAAGGGATAATGATGATGAAAGTGGATTTCTTGACCACTAGCCAAGGAACATTATGGTATTAATATTTGTATGTGAAATTATATTGGTTTGGATGCATTTCTATGATATGTGGACCAGTGCAGGATTTCAGGTGATGAGACTGCCAAAAACTGAATAAACGATGACAAAAATCCCAGCAACACGTTGCCACTGTATATTCCATTGTAGGGTGTGGACCCTAGTTATGATTAGGAGGGGTGGAGGCATTTCCCACCGTGTATCCTTCGAAACCTGAAGTCATGGGAGGACGGTGTTAGCTCACACTCCCCTAAACGTGTGATGATGACTGTTAGTTGCCTGCTGGGGAAGCTTGGTCGAGATAGTGACACTTCCACTTACGGGTTCTATTTGGAGTTAGGTCAATATAGTTGACGCTTCAAGATAGTCCAGCAGAGGAAGGATAGGAATGAAGATGGAAGTAAGTTAGGGAGGAAGGATGAGTATAAATAGTTGAGAAAGTATGGAGATTTGTTTGATGGTGGAATTTATTGTTTTTCCCTTCTAAAAATAAAATGTGTATATATGAATATTCATAATTACATAACTAAACCACAATTGTCTAAATAAAATTGTTGAACTAGATAATTGTAATTAAAGGATTCCACAAACATTGGATTGGTTTATTGTATTTTATAAAAGAATAGTCTTGTTGATTGGATTGGATGCATACATAAATTACTATAAGGGTGATAGTTATTGATTATTAGTACATGCACAAGACTTGTATGTACTAACTACACATGCATTTCTTGTACATATACACTAGTATGTATGAGTTTTCTTGACTTACTTACTAATAACGTCGGTTAATTGTTATGAATGTGTGAACCATGTTTCTTTTCCTTTGTATCATGAAATACCTTAACTTCAGGATGAAGTTTCCTAAAGGGTGGGTGTATGTAACAACCCTGGTTAAATAGTTGCATAGGGTTTATCAAGAATAGTTAATTATTTAATTAACTGTCCTAATATATTTTAGTTAAACAATGATTATTTATTAATAATATTAATTAATTGTTTATATCTGTTGATTAATTAATTAATTAACTTATTAAAGGTTAGGTTAATGAATTAAAAGCTTAATAAATTTTAAATTATTTTTATAAGACTTTACGTATGCAGGGGGAAATGAAGCATGGGGTGGAAGGATAAGGTAATAAAGGAATCATATAAGGTAATAAAGGAATGGGATAAGGTAATAAAGGAATCAAATAAGGTAATAAAGGAATGGGATAAGGTAATAAAGGGGAGGATAAGGTAATTAATGGAGGATAGGGAGTCGGTGAATGGGGGGAGATATGACGGGGAAGAGTCTTACGGGAGAGGATTATGAAAATTTGGGGGAGGAGCATTATTGGGGGGAGGTCTGTATTTTTGTTGGATTTTTTTTTGTGGTTTTGAAGAGTTTGAGTTTTGGAGTTTTGGTGAACCATTGCAGGGGGAACCATGTTGCTGGGAGTTTTGGGCTTGGTGGCCAGGATTCCTTTTGGTATCTTGGAGCTAGGGAGCCGAACAGGCTACTCCTAGTTGGCTGGGTGGTTAGTCGGTTTTGGGCAGGGTTTGGTCAGTGCATCATGCTGGGCAAAGAATCAGAGAGGACAACCAGATCAACATGAATTAGCATCAGGCAGAGGTATTTTTATTTATGAATTTGTTGGGTTATGTGGATTATTATGTAAATTATTAGCATGTTGTTCGTAAATTTAATTTATGTTTCTTATATGCTGAATAATCTTAATGTTTAAATTATGAATTTTACTAGGCTTAATTAATTTAGGTCTCTACAGTGTCACTCAAATTTGAGTCCAAAAACCCTCCCATATCTTTAAGGCATGCCAATAGTCTATCCATGAAAAGTTTCAGTGCACAGAGAAATTGTTTTAAAAAATTTCAAAGTTGACCCCATTCGCAGGTCCCTGTTGTCGGACGTGTCTAGTCCTAATGAAATTTTAGTTCCTCTTTCCTCGTTACTTGATAATGGTGTAGTCCCCAAGATCCATTATTTTTGTACAAAATTACATTCTAATGGCATAAAATTATTGATGAACGTTTGTCATTGATAGTATATCAAATTCGTCGCAAGATTATTTACATTCATCTCTCTTGCGATGATATCAAATGATGCAGCTTGGATTCATCTAATATTTGGTTTATCAACTTGAGATCTCAATTTGATAATTTTCAAGCTAGTTAGACCTTCAGTCAAATACAAATATGAAACTTGGAATCATTAACATATCCACTAGAACATATGAAAAATAGTTGGGTTTATGGTTTACATGATGCATTGATGATGGAAGAAAGTGGGTGTGTCAGTCACATTTGAGTCTAGAAACCCCTCCCATATTGGTAAGGCATGTGAATAGTCTATCCAGGTCAAATTTCAATGTATATAGATACAGTTTGAAAACATTTCGACGTTGGCCCCATTCACATGTCATTGTTTCTCGCCTCTAGTATATTGATGGTGTTGATTAAGAAATCAATGAAATAGAGGGATTTTTCATCACAGCTATGACACAGATACACTATATATACATTAATGTAGAACTTGAAGGAAAAATGAATAAAGACCGATGAAAAACTAAAACTTGTGTCAACCAAATTGGGTACTCTGAAAGAAAATCAGGGTTTATGGTTTACATGATGAAGTGATGATGGAAGAAAGTGGGTGTGTCACTCAAATTTGAGTCTAGAAACCCTCCCATATCATGAAGGCATGGCAATAATCTATCCATGGAAATTTTCATTGCATATAAAAATTGTTTGAAAAAATTTCAACGTTGGGCCCATTTGCAGGTCCCTCCTATCGGATGTGTCTAGTCCTCGTGCAATTTTTGTTCCTCATTCCTTGTTACATGACCATGGTGTAGTCCCCAAGATCCATTATTTTTGTACAAAATTACATACTAATGGCATAAAATTATCGATGAACTTTTGTTGTCGATAGTATAGCAAATTCGTCGCAAGATTATTTACATTCGTCTCTCTTGCAACGATATCAAATGATGTAGCTTGGATTCATTTCATATTTTCCTTATCAACTTTAAATATCAATTTGATACTTTGCAAGCTAGATGGACCTTCAGTCAAATAAAAATATGAAACTTGGAATCATTAACATATCTTCTAGAACATATGAAAAATAGTTGGGTTTATGGTTTACATGATGAAGTGATGATGGAAGAAAGTGGGTGTGTCACTCAAATTTGAGTCCAGAAACCCTCCCATATCATTAATTCATGTGATTAGTCTATCCAAGTCAAATTTCAATGCATAGAGATACAGTTTGAAAACATTTCGCCGTTGGCCCCATTCATATGCCATTGTTGCTCACCTCTAGTATCTTGATGGTGTTGATTAAGAAATCAACGCAAAAGAGGGATTTTTCATCACACCTATGACATGGATACATTGTATATACATTAACGTAGAACCTGCAATAAAAATGAAGCAATATCGACGAAAGCCTAAAACTTACGTCAACCAAATTGGGTACTCTGAAAGAAAATTATGGTTTATGGTTTACATGATGAAGTGATGATGGAAGAAAGTGGTTGTGTCACTCAAATTTGAGTTCCAAAACCCTCTGATATCGTTAAGGCATGCCAATAGTCTATCCATGAAATTTTTCAATGCATACAGAAACTGTTTGAAAAAATTTCAAAGTTGGTCCCATTCATAGGTTCCTACTTTCGGACGTGTCTAGACCTCGTGCAATTTTCATTCCTCGTTCCTCGTTACTTGACCATGGTGTAGTCCGCAAGATCCATTAATTTTGTACAAAATTACATACTAATGGCATAAAATTATTGATGAACATTTATGATCGATAGTATAGCAAAGTCATCGCAAGATTATTTACATTCGTCTCTCTTGCGACGATATCAAATGATGCAGCTTGGATTCATTTCATATTTGGTTTATCAACTTGAAATCTCATATTGATACTTTGCAAGATAGCTGGACTTTAGTCAAATACAAATACGAAACTTAGAATCATTAACATATCTACTAGAACATTTGAAAAATAGTTGGGTTTATGGTTTACAAGATGCATTGATGATGGAAGAAAGCGGGTGTGTCAGTTAAATTTGAGTCCAAAAACCCTCCCATATCGGTAAGGCATACAAATATTCTATCCAGGTCAAATTTCAATGCATACAGATACAGTTTGAAAACATTTCGACGTTGGCCCCATTCACATGTCACTGTTGCTCGCCTCTAGTATCTTGATGATGTTGATTAAGCAATCAACAAAATAGAGGGATTTTTCATCATAGATATGATGTAGATACATTGTATATACATTAATGTAGAGCCTGAAGGAAAAATTAATAAAGATCGACGAAAGACTAAAACTTTCATTAGCCAAATTGGGTACTCTGAAAGAAAATTAGGGTTTATGGTTTACATGATGAAGTGATGATGGAATAAAGTAGGTGTGTCACTCAAATTTGAGTCCCGAAACCCTCCCATATTATTAAGGCATGCCAATAGTCTATCCATGAAAATTTTCAGTGCATACAAAAATTGTTTGAAAAAATTTCAACATTTGCCCCATTCGCAGGTCCCTGTTGTCGGACGTGTCTAGTCCTCGTGAAATTTCCGTTCCTCATTCCTCATTACTTGACCATGGTGTAGTCCAAAAGATACATTATTTTTGTACATAATTACATACTAATGGAATAAAATTATTGATGAATGTTTCTCGTCGATAGTATAGCAAATTCGTCGCAAGATTATTTACATTTGTCTCTCTTGCGACGATATCAAATGATGCATCTGGGATTCATTTCATATTTGGTTGATCAATGTGAAATATCAATTTTATACTTTTCAAGCTAGTTGGACCTTCAGTCAAATACAAATATGAAACTTGGAATCATTAACATATCTACTAGAACATATGAAAAATAGTTGGGTTTATGGTTTACATGATGCATTGATGATGGAAGAAAGTGGGTGTGTCAATCAAATGTGAGTCTAGAAAACCTCCCATATCAGTAAGGCATGTGAATAGTCTATCCAGGTCAAATTTCAATGCATAGAGATATAGTTTGAAAACATTTCGACGTTGGCCCCATTCACATGTAACTGTTGCTTGCCTCTAGTAACTTGATGTTGTTGATTAAGTAATCAAGGAAATAGAGGGATTTTTCATCACAACTATGATGCAGGTACATTGTATATACATTAATATAGAACCTGAAAGAAAAATGAATAAAGACCAATGAAAGCCTAAAACTTGCGTCAACCAAATTGGGTACTCTGAAACAAAATTAGGGTTTATGGTTTACATGATGAATTTATTATGGAAGAAAGTGGGTGTGTCACTAAAATTTGATTCCATAAACCCTCCCATATTGTTAAGGCAAGAAAATAGTCTATCCATGAAAAGTTTCAGTGCATACATAAACTGTTTGAAAAAATTTCAACGTTGGCCCCATTCACAGGTCCTTGTTGTCGGAAGTCTCTAGTCCTTGTGCAATTTTTGTTCCTTGTTCCTCTTTACTTGACCATGGTGTAGTCCCCAAGATCCATTATTTTTGTGCAAAAATACATACTAATGGCATAAAATTATCGATGAAATTTTGTCGTCAATAGTATAGCAAATTCGTCGCAAGATTATTTACATTTGTCTCTCTTGCAACAATATCAAATGATGCATCTTGCATTCATTTCATATTTGGTTTATCAACTTGAAATCTCACTTTTCAAGCTAGTTGAACCTTCAGTTAAATACAAATATGAAACTTGGAATCATTAACATATCTACTAGAACATATGAAAAATAGTTGGGTTTATGATTTACATAATCAAGTGATGATGGAAGAAAGTGTGTTTGTCACTCAAATTTGAGTCCAAAAAACCTCCCATATAGTTAAGGCATGTGAATAGTCTATCCAGGTCAAATTTCAATGCATACATATACAGTTTGAAAACATTTCGACATTGGCCACATTCACATGTCACTGTTGCTCGCCACTAGTTTCTTGATGGTGTTGATTAAGCAATCAAATAAATAGAGGGATTTTTTATCACACATATGACACAGATAAATTGTATATATATTAATGTAGAACCTAAAAACAAAATGAATAAAGATCGACGAAAGCCTAAAACTTATGTCAACCAAATTGGGTACTCTGAAAGAAAATTAGGGTTTATGGTTTACATGATGAAGTGATGATGGAAGAAAGTGGGTGTGTCACTCAAATTTGAAGTCCAAAAACCCTCCCATATCATTAAGGAATGCCAATAGTCTATCCATGAAAAATTTCAGTGCATACAGAAGTTGTTTGAAAAAATTTCAACATTGGCCCGATTCGTAGGTCCCTGCTATTAGATGTGTCTAGTCCTCGTGCAATTTTTGTTCCTTGTTCCTCGTTACTTGACCATGGTGTAGTCCCCAAGATCCATTATTTTTGTAAAAATATACATACTAATACCATAAAATTATCGATGAACTTTTGTCGTCGATAGTATAGAAAATTCGTCACAAGATTATTTACATTCCTCTCTCTTGCGATGATATCAAATGATGCAAATTGCATACATTTTATATTTGGTTTATCAACTTGAAATCTCAATTTGATGCTTTGCAAGCTAGTTGGACCTTCAGTCAAATAGAAATATGAAACTTGGAATCGTTAACATATCTACTAGAACATATGAAAAATAGTTGGGTTTATGGTTTACATGATGAATTGATGATGGAAGAAAATGTGTGTCTCAGTCAAATTTGAGTCCAAAAACCCTCCCATATCGTTAAGGCATGGGAATAGTTTATCTAGGTCAAATTTCAATGCATACAGATACAGTTTCAAAACACTTCGATGTTGGCCCCATTCACATATCACTGTTGCTCGCCTCTAGTATCTTGATGGTATTGATTAAGCAATCAACGAAATAGAGGGATATTTAATCACAACTATGATGCAGATACATTGTATATACATTAATGTATAACCTGAAATAAAAATGAATAAACACAGACGGAATCCTAAAACTTGCGTCAACCAAATTGGGTACTCTGAAAGAAAATTAGGGTTTATGGTTTACCAGATGAAGTGATGATGGAAGAAAGTGGGTGTCTCACTCAAATTTGAGTCCAAAAACCCTCCCATATCATTAAGGAATGCCAATAGTCTATCCATGAAAATTTTCAATGCATACAAAAACTGTTTGAAAAAATTTCAACGTTGGCCCCATTCACAGGTCCCTGTTGTCGGACGTGTCTAATCGTTCCTCGTTCCTCGTTACTTGACCATGGTGTAGTCCCCAAGATCCATTATTTTTGTCAAAAATTACATACTAATGGCATAAAATTATCGATGAACTTTTGTCGTCGATAGTATAGAAAATATGTCGCAAGATTATTCACATTCGTCTCTCTTGCAACAATATCAAATGATGCATCTTGGATTCATTTCATATTTGGTTTATCAACTTGAAATTTCAATTTGATACTTTGCAAGCTAGCTAGACCTTTAGTCAAATACAAATATGAAACTTGGAATCATTAACATATCTACTAGAAAATGTGAAAAATAATTGGGTTTATGGTTTACATGAGGAATTGATGATGGAAGAAAGTGGGTGTGTCAGTCAAATTTGAGTCCAGAAACCCTCCCATATCGTTAATGCATGTGAATATTCTATCCGGGCCACATTTCAATGCATACAGATACAGTTTGAAAACATTTTGATGTTGGCCCCATTCATATGTCACTATTGCTCGCCCTAGTATCTTGATGGTGTTGATTAAGAAATCAACGAAATAGAGGGATTTTTCATCACAACTATGATGCAGATACATTGTATATACATTAATGTAGAGCATGAAAGCAAAATGAGGAAATAACGATGAAAGCCTAAAACTTGCCTCAACCAAATTGGGTACTTTGAAAGAAAATTAGGGTTTATGGTTTACATGATGAAGTGATGATAGAAGAAAGTGGGTGTGTCACTCAAATTTGAGTCCAGAAACCCTCCCATATCGTTAAGGCATGCCAATAGTCTATCCATGAAAATTTTCAGTGCATACAGAAACTGTTTGAAAAACTTTCAATGTTGGCCCCATTTGTAGGTCCCTGATGTCAAACGTGTCTATTCCTTGTGAAATTTTTGTTCCTCGTTCATCATTACTTGACCATGGTGTAATCCCCAAGATCCATTATTTTGGTAGAAAATTACATACTAATGGCATAAAATTATCAATGAAATTTTGTCGTCGATATGATAGAAAATTCATCGCAAGATTATTTACATTTGTCTCTCTTGTGACAATATCAAATGATGCATCTTGGATTCATTTCATATTTTTTTTATCAACTTGAAATATCAATTTGATACTTTCCAAGCTAGATGGACCTTCATTCAAATAAAAATACGAGACTTGGAATCATTAACATATTTATTAGAACATATGAAAAATAGTTGGGTTTATGGTTTACATGATGCATTGATGATGGAAGAAAGTGGGTGTGTCAATAAAATTTGAGTCCAGAAACCCTCCCATATCAATAAGGCATGCAAATAGTCTATCCAGGTCAAATTTAAATGCATACATATACAACTTGAAAACATTTCGAAGTTGGCCCCATTCACATGTCACTGTTGCTCGCCTCTAGTATCTTGATGGTGTTGATTAAGCAATCAACAAAATAGGGGGATTTTTCATCACAAATATGATGTAGATACATTTTATATACATTAATATAAAACCTAAAAGGAAAATGAATAAAGACCAACGAAAGCCTAAAACTTGCGTCAACCAAATTGTGTACTCTAAAAGAAAATTAGTGTTTATGGTTTACATTATGAAGTGATGATGAAAGAGAGTTTGTGTGTCACTCAAATTTGATTCCATAAACCCTCCCATATCGTTAAGGCATGGCAATAGTCTATCCATGAAAATTTTTAGTGCATACAAAAACTGTTTGAAAAAATTTCAACGTCGGCCCCATTCACAGGTCCCTGCTGTCGGGCATGTCTAGTCCTTGTGCAATTTGTGTTCCTCGTTCCTCGTTACTTGAACATGGTTTAGTTACCAAGATCCATTATTTTTGTACATAATTACATACTAATGGCGCAAAATTATCGATGAACGTTTCTCGTCGTTAGTATATCAAATTCGTCGTAAGATTATTTAGATTCGTTTCTCTTGCAATGTTATCAAATGATGCATATTGGATTCATTTCATATTTGGTTTATCAACTTGAAATATCAATCTAATACTTTTCAAGCTAGTTGGACCTTCATTCAAATATAAATATGAAACTTGGAATCATTAACATATCTACTAGAACATATGAAAAATAGTTGGGTTTATGGTTTACATGATGCATTGATGATGGAAGAAAGTGGGTGTGTCAATCAAATTTGGGTCCAAAATCCATCTGATATCGGTAAGGCATGAGAATAGTCTATCCAGGTCAAATTTCAATGCATACAGATACAGTTTGAAAACATTTCGACGTTTGCCCCATTCACATGTCACTGTTGCTCGCCTATAGTATCTTGATGGTGTTGATTAAGAAATCAACGAAATAGAGGGATTTTTCATCACAACTATGATGGAGATACATTTTATATACATTAATGTATAACCTGAAAGAAAAATGAATAAAGACTAATGAAATCCTAAAACTTTAGTCAACCAAATTGGGTACTTTGAAAGAAAGTTAGGGTTTATGGTTTACATGATGAATTGATAATGGAAGAAAGTGGTTGTGTCACTCAAATTTGAGTCCATAAACCCTCCCATATCGTTAACACATGCCAATATTATATCCATGAAATGTTTCAGTGCATACAGAAGATGTTTGAAAAAATTTCCATGTTGGCCCCATTCGTAGGTCCCTGTTGTCGGACGTGTCTATTCCTCGTGCAATTTTCATTCATCATTCCTCATTAATTGACCATGGAGTAGTGCCCAGGATCCATTATTTTTGTACAAAATTACATACTAATGGCATAAAATTATCAATGAACTTTTCTCGTCGATAGTATAGCAAATCCATCCCAAGATTATTTACATTCATCTCTCTTGCGACGATATCAAATGATGCATCTTGGATTCATTTCATATTTGTTTTATCAACTTGAAATCTCAATTTGATACTTTGAAAGCTAGTTGGACCTTCATTCAAATACAAATACGAAACTTGGAATCATTAACATATCTACTAGAACATATGATAAATAGTTGGGTTTATGGTTTACATGATGAAGTGATGATGGAAGAAAGTGGGTGTGTCACTCAAATTTGAGTCCAGAAACCCTCCCATATCGTTAAGGCATGCAAATAGTCTATCCAGGTCAAATTTCAATGCATACAGATACAGTTTGAAAACATTTCAACATTGGTCGCATTCACATGTCACTGTTGCTCGCCTCTAGTATCTTGATGGTGTTGATTAAGAAATCAACGAAATAGAAGGATTTTTCATCATACTTATGAGGCAGATACATTGTATATACATTAATCTGGAACTTGAAATAAAAATGAATAAAGACCGATGAAAGCCTAAATATTGCGTCAACCAAATTGGGTACTCTGAAAGAAAATTAGGGTTTATGGTTTACATGATGAAGTGATGATATAATAAAGTGGGTTTGTCACTCAAATTTGAGTCCAGAAACCCTCTCATATCGTTAAGGCATGTTAATAGTCTATACATGAGAAATTTCAGTGCATAAAAAAATTGTTTGGAAAAATTTCAACGTTGGCCCCATTCGCAGGTCCCTGTTGTCAGACGTGTCTAGTCCTCATGCAATTTTCGTTCCTTGTTCCTCATTACTTGACCATGGTGTAGTCCCAAAGATCCATTATTTTCATACAAAATTACATACTAATGGAATACAATTATCGATGAACTTTTGTTATCAATAGTATAGCAAATTCGTCGCAAGATTATTTACATTTGTCTCTCTTGCGACGATATCAAATGACGTAGCTTGGATTCATTTCATATTTGGTTTATCAACTTGAAATCTCAATTTGACACTTTGCAAGCTAGTTGGACCTTCATTCAAATACAAATATGAAACTTGGAATCATTAACATATCTACTAGAACATATGAAAAATAGTTTGGTTTATGGTTTACATGATGAATTGATGATGGAAGAAAGTGGGTGTGTTAGTCAAATTTGAGTCCATAAACCCTCCCATATCGTTAAGGCATGCGAATAGTCTATCCAGGTGAAATTTCAATGCATACAGATACAGTTTGAAAACATTTTAACATTGGCCCCATTCACATGTCACTGTTGCTCGCCTCTAGTATCTTGATGGTGTTGATTAAGAAATCAACAAAATAGTGGGATTTTTCATCACAACTATGATGCAGATAGATTGTATATAAATTAATGTATAAAATGAAAGCAAAATGAAGACAGATCAACGAAATCCTAAAACTTGCGTCAACCAAATTGGGTACTTTGAAAGAAAATTAGGGTTTATGGTTTACATGATTAAGTGATGATGGAAGAAAGTGGGTGTGTCACTCAAATTTGAGTCCAAAAACCCTCCTATATAGGTAAGGAATTCCAATAGTCTATCCATGAAAATTTTCAGTGCATATAGAAACTGTTTGAAAAAATTTCAACATTGGCCCCACTCGTAGGTCCCTAATGTCAGACATGTCTAGTCCTCGTGCAATTTTTGTTCCTCGTCCATCATTACTCGACCATGGTGTAGTCCCCAAGATCCATTATTTTTTTACAAAATTACATACTAATGGGATACAATTATCGATGAACTTTTGTCATCGATAGTATAGCAAATTCGTCGCAAGATTATTTACATTCGTCTCTCTTGCAGTGATATCAAATGATGCAACTTGGATTCATTTCATATTTGGTTTATAAAATAGAAATCTCAATTTGATACTTTGCAAGCTAGCTGGACCTTCAGTCAAATACAAATATGAAACTTGGAATCATTAACATATATACTAGAACATATGAAAAATAGTTGGGTTTATGGTTTACATGATGCATTGATGAACGAAGAAAGTGGTTGTGTCATTCAAATTTGCGTCTAGAAACCCTCCCATATCGGTAAGGCATGTGAATAGTCTATCTTGGTCAAATTTCAATGCATACAGATACAACTTGAAAATATTTCGACGTTTACCCCATTCACATGTCACTGTTGCTTGCCTCTACTATCTTGATGGTGTTGATTAAACAATCAATGAAATAGAGGGATTTTTCATCATAGCTATGATGAATATACATTGTATATACATTATTGTAGAACCTAAAATGAAAATGAATAAAGACCGAGGAAAGCCTAAAACTTGCATGAACCAAATTGGGTACTCTGAAAGAAAATTAGGGTTTATGTTTTACCTGATGAAGTGATGATAGAAGAAAGTGGGTGTGTCACGCAAATTTGAGTCTAGAAACCCTCCCATATCATTAAGGCATGCCAATAGTCTATCCATGAAAAACTTCAGTGCATACAGAAACTGTTTGAAAAAAGTTCAATCTTGGGCCCATTCGTAGGACCCTGTTGTCGGACGTGTCTAGTCCTCATGCAATTTTTGTTCCTCGTTCCTCGTTACTTGACCATTTTGTAGTCCCCAAGATCCAGTATTTTTGTACATAGTTACATACTAATGGCATAAAATTATCAGTGAACTTTTATCGTCGATAGTATAGCAAATTCGTCACAAGATTATTTACATTCGTCTCTCTTTTGACATTATCAAATGATGCATCTTGGATTCATTTCATATTTTCTTTATCAACTTGAAATATCAGTTTGATACTTTTCAAGCTAGCTAGACCTTCAATCAAATACATATGTGAAACTTGGAATCATTAACATATCTACTAGAACATATGAAAAATAGTTGGGTTTATGGTTTACATGATGCATTGATGATGGAAGAAAGTGGGTGTGTCACTCAAATTTGAGTACAGAAACCCTCCCATATCAGTAAGGAATGCGAATAGTCTATCCAGGTCGAATTTCAATGCATACAGATACAGTTTGAAAACGTTTCGACGTTGGCCCCATTCACATGTCACTATTGCTCGCCTCTAGTATCTTGATGGTGTTGATTAAGAAATGAACGAAATAGAGGGATTTTTCATAAACTCTATGACACAAAAACATTGTATATACATTAATGTAGAACCTGAAAGCAAAATGAATAAAGACCGAAGAAAGACTAAAACTTGTGTCAACCAAATTGGGTACTCTGAAAGAAAATTAGGGTTTATGGATTACGTGATGAAGTGATGATGGAAGAAAGTGGTTGTGTCACTCAAACTTGACTCCAGAAACACTCCCATATCATTAATTCATGACAATATTCTATCCATGAAAAGTTTCAGTGCATACAAAAACTGTTTGAAAAAATTACAATGTTGGCCCGATTCGCAGGTCCCAGCTGTTGGACATGTCTAGTCCTCATGAAATTTTCATTCCTCATTCCTCATTAATTGACCATGGTGTAATCCCCAAGATCCATTATTTTTGTACAAAATTACATACTAATGACACAAAATTATCGAAGAACTTTTGTTGTCGATAGTATAGCAAATCCGTCGCTAGATTATTTACATTCATCTCTCTTGCAACGATATCAAATGATGGAGCTTGGAATCATTTCATATTTGGTTTATCAAATTGAAACCTCAATTTGATACTTTGCAAGCTAGCTGGACCTTTAGTCAAATACAAATATGAAACCTGGAATCATTAACATATCTACTAGAACATATGAAAAATAACTGGGTTTATGGTTTACATGATGAAGTGATGATGGAAGAAAGTGGTTGTGTCACTCAAATTTGAGTCCAGAAACCCTCCCATATCATTAATGCGTGTGAATAGTCAATCCAGGTCAAATTTCAATGCATACAGATACAGTCTGAAAACATTTCAATGTTGACCCCATTCACATGTCACTATTGCTCGCCTCTAGTATCTTGGTGGTGTTGATTAAGCTATCAACGAAATAGAGGGATTTTTCATCACACCTATTATGTAGATACATTGTATATACATTAATGTATAACCTGAAAGAAAAATGAATAAAGACCGACAAAAGCCTAAAACTTGCGTCAACCAAATTGGGTACTGTGAAAGAAAATTAGGGTTTATGGTTTACATGATGAAGTGATGATGGAAGAAAGTGGGCATGTCACTCAAATTTGAGTCAGAAAACCCTCCCATATCGTTAAGGAATACCAATAGTCTATCGATGAGAAATTTCAGTGCATACAGAAACTGTTTGAAAAAATTTCAAAGTCAGCCCCATTCATAGGTCCCTGTTATCGGACATGTCGAGTCCTCATGAAATTTTCGTTCCTCGCTCCTCATTACTTGACCATGGTGTAGTCCCCAAGATCCATTATTTTTGTACAAAATTACATACTAATGGAATAAAATTATCGATGAAATTTTTTCGTCGATAGTCACAAGATTATTTACATTCGTCTCTCTTGCGATGATATCAAATGAGCCATATTAGATTCATTTCATATTTTCTTTATCAGCATGAAATATCAATTTGATACATTGCAAGCTAGCTAGACATTCATTCAAATACAAATATGAAACCTGGAATCATTAACATATCTACTAGAACATATGAAAAATAGATGGGTTTATGGTTTACATGATGAATTGATGATGGAAGAAAGTGGGTGTGTCAGTCAAATTTGAGTCTAGAAACCCTCCCATATCGTTAAGGCATGCAAATAGTCTATCCAGGTCAAATTTCAATGCATACAGATACAATTTGAAAACATTTCAACATTGGCCCCATTCACATGTCACTGTTGTTCATCTATAGTATCTTGATCGTGTTGATTAAGCAATCAATGGAATAGAGGGTTTTTTCATCACAAATATGACCCATATACATTGCATATACATTAATGTATAACCTGAAAGAAAAATGAATAAATACCGGCGAAAGCCTAAAACTCACGTGAACCAAATTGGGTACTCTAAAAGAAAATTAGGGTTTTTGGTTTACATGATGAGGTGATGATTGAATAAAGTGGTGTGTCACTCAAATTTTAGTACATAAACCATCCCATATCATTAAGGCATGCCAATAGTCTATCCATGAAAATGTTCAGTGCATACAAAAACTGTTTGAAAAAATTTCAACGTTGGCCCCGTTCGCAGATCCCTGTTGTTGGACGTGTCTAGTCCTCGTGCAATTTTTGTTCCTTGTTCCTCATTACTTTAACATGGTGTAGTCCCCAAGATCCATTATTTTTGTACAAAATTACATACTAAGGCATAAAATTATCGATGAACGTTTGTCGTCGATAGTATAGAAAATTCGTCGAAAGATTATTTACATTCGTCTGTCTTGTGACGATATCAAATGATGCAGCTTGGATTCATTCATATTTGGTTTATCAAATTTAAATATCAATTTGATACTTTTCAAGATAACTGGACCTTCATTCAAATACAAATATGAAACTTGGAATCATTAACATATTTACTAGAGCATATGAAAAATAGTTGGGTTTATGGTTTACATGATGAATTTATGATGGAAAAGTGGGTGTGTCAGTCAAATTTGAATCTAGAAACCCTCCCATATCATTAAGGCATGCAAATAGTCTATCCAAGTCAAATTTCAATGAATATAGATATAGTTTGAATACAGTTCGACATTGGCCCCATTCACATGTCACTGTTGCTTGTCTCTAGTATCTTGATGGTGTTGATTAAGCAATCAAGAGGGATTTTTCATCACAACTATGACCCAGATACATTTTATATACATTAATTTATAACCTGAAAGCAAAATGAATAAATACCGACGAAAGCCTAAAACTTGCATGAACCAAATTGGGTACTCTAAAAGAAAATTAGGGTTTCTGGTTTACCTGATGAGGTGATGATCCAATAAAGTGGTTTGTCACTCAAATTTGAGTACATAAACCCTCCCATATTGTTAATTCATACCAATAGTCTATCCATGAAAATGTTCAGTGCATACAAAAACTGTTTGAAAAAGTTTCAATGTTGGCCCTGTTCGCAGATCCCTGTTGTTGGACGTGTCTAGTCCTCAAACAATTTTCATTCCTTGTTCCTCGTTACTTGACCATGGTGTAGTCCCCAAGATCCATTATTTTTGTACAAAATCACATACTAAGCCATAAAATTATCGATGAACTTTTCTCGTCAATAGTATAAAAAATTCGTCGAAAGATTATTTACATTCGTCTGTCTTGCGACAATATCAAATGATGCAGCTTGGATTCATTTCATATTTGGTTTATCAAATTGAAATATCAATTTGATACTTTTCAAGCTAGTTGGACCTTCATTCAAATACAAATATGAAACTTGGAATCATTAACATATCTACTATAACATATGAAAAATAGTTGGGTTTATGGTTTTAATGATGAAGTGATGATGGAAGAAAGTGGGTGTGTCAGTCAAATTTGAGTCTAGAAACCCTCCCATATCATTAAGTCATTAAAATAGTCTATCCAAGTCATATTTCAATGCATACAGATACAGTTTGAAAACATTTCGACGTTGGCCCCATTCACATTTCACTGTTGCTCGCCTCTAGTATCTTAATGTTGTTGATTAAGAAATCAACAAAATAGAGGTATTTTTCATGAAAACTATGATGCAGATACATTGTATATACATTAATAGATAACCTGAAAGAAAAATGAATAAAGACTGACGAAATCCTAAAACTTGTGTCAATTGAATTGGGTACTCTGAAAGAAAATTAGGGTTTATGGTTTACCTGATGAAGTGATGATGTTATAATTTGGTGTCACTAAAATTTGAGTTATGAAACCCTCCCATATCTTTAATAAATGCCAATAGTCTATCCATGAATATTTTCAATGCATACAGAAATTGTTTGAAAAAATTTCAACGTTGGCCCCATTCGTAGGTCCATGCTTTCGGACGTGTCTAGTATTTGTGCAATTTTTGTTCCTTGTTCCTCGTTACTTGACCATGGTGTAGTCCCCAAGATCCATTATTTTTGTACAGAATTACATACTAATGGCATAAGACTATCAATGAACTTTTGTCGTCAATAGTATAGCAAATTCGTCGAAAGATTATTTACATTCCTCTCTCTTGCCACGATATCAAATGATGCAGCCTGGATTCATTTCATATTTGGTTTATCAACTTGAAATCTCAATTTGATACTTTTCAAGCTAGCTTGACCTTCAGTTAAATACAAATATGAAACTTGGAATCATTAACATATCTACTAGAACATATGAAAAATAGTTGGGTTTATGGTTTACATGATGAATTGATGATGGAAGAAATTGGGTGTGTCAGTCAAATTTGAGTCCACAAACCCTCCCATATCATTAAAGCATGTGAATAGTCTATCCAGGTCAAATTTCAATGCATACATATACAGTTTGAAAACATTTTGACCTTGCCCCCATTCACATGTCACTGTTGCTCGCCTCTAGTATCTTGATGGTGTCAATTAACTAATCAACGAAATAGAGGGATTTATCAACACAACTATGATGTAGATACATTATATATACATTAATGTAGAACCTGAAAGCAAAATGAATAAAGACAGACAAAAGCCTAAAACTTGCGTCAACCAAATTAGTTACTCTGAAAGAAAATTAGGGTTTATGGTATACATTATGAAGTGATGATGGAAGAAAGTGGGTGTTTCACTCAAATTTGAGTCCATAAACCCTCCCATATCGTTAAGGCATGCCAATAGTCCATCCATGAAAATTTTCAGTGCATACAGAAACTGTTTGAAAAAATTTCAATGTTGGACCCATTTGGAGGTCCCTGTTGTCGGATGTGTATAGTCCTCGTGCAATTTTCGTTCCTCGTTCCTCATTCCTTGACCATGGTGTAGTCCCCAAGATCCATTATTTTTTTACAAAATTACATAATAATGGCATAAAATTATGGACGAATGTTTTTAGTCGATAGTATAGCAAATTCGTCGCAAGATTATTTACTTTTGTCTCTCTTGCGACGATATCAAATGATGAAGCTTGGATTCATTTCATATTTAGTTTATCAACATGAAATCTCAATTTGATACTTTGTAAGCTAGCTCGAACTTCAGTCAAATACAAATATGAAACTTGGAATCATTAACATATCTACTATAACATATGAAAAATAGTTGGGTTTATGGTAATTTCCATGATGAATTGATTATGGAAGAAAGTGGGTGTGTCAGTCAAATTTGAGTCCATAAACCCTCCCATATAGTTAAGGCATGTGAATAGTGCTTGACCATGGTGTAGTCCCCAAGATGCATTATTTTTGTACAAAATTACATACTATTGGCATAAAATTATCGACGAACTTTTTTCGACAAGAGTATAGAAAATTCGTCACAATATTATTTACATTAGTCTCCCTTGCGATGATATCAAATGATGTTTGGATTCATTTCATATTTGGATTATCAACTTGAAATCTCAATTTAATACTTTTCATGATAGCTGGACCTTCAATCAAATACAAATATGAAACTTGGAATCATTAACATATCTACTAGAACATATGAAATATAAGGTTTATGGTAATTCTAAGAAGATGTTAAGCCCTAATATTGGATGATTACCCCTTATTTGGGGAATTTTAGATTAGTAATGTTATTTAATGTATGTCAGATTTATTCCATTAGTTGTAATTATACCTCCTAGTCTCCTATATATACGAAGGAGACAATTTCATTTGGAATCATCTTGTACTTGAACACTTAAGTGGGGTAAAAGGAGGTTGCCCCCTTGAAGAGTCTTATTATCTAAAATTATCTCTTTTTCAAGGTGTTGAGTACTTTTTCTTAGGTTTTTCTATGCTATATTGATATTTGGTTCTTAACATATGGTATCAGAGCTCAAGGTCTTGGGGTTTCGCTGCTACATCTGAGACACCTTGGAATTTTCACTATAAAAAAATTTCTACAATGTTTCAAAAGGAACGTCTTGGAGGATATTTAGTAGATGGATCAAGGTACATTGGGTTAAAATTTCATCTCCTGAGGCCTTATACTTTCGAAGATATAACATGTACAAGATAGGGTTCTGGAATCATCCTGAACTGAGTCATTGCAGAATTTTCGATATAAAATATTTTCTGTAATGTTTCTGACCCTAAAATCTAGACGATATTCACAGAAATTAGTAAGGTATCTGTGGTGAAAATTTCAGCTTCTGGGTCTTCTTAAATTTGTATATACACCCTGTGTAAGATAGGGTATCTGACTAGTCCTATTGACTAGTCTCAAGAAGGTGTTAAAGGTAAAAAAATCATAACTTCTTCCTAGAGTATCCAAATTGAGTGGGACTAGTTTCATTGGATCGTGGACAGTTTGTAGTATTTCTGGTATGAGTTTCAAAATTTTGTATCAATTATTTTGTGCGGGGCATGCTATACAAGTGAGATCTCCTAGAAAGGCCAAAAAGCGGCAATTTGTGGGGAAGTTACCATAAATTCCACTTGGCATATCCAATTTTGATCAGACCTGTGGAATTGTAGAGAATAAATATCAGAGAACTACATAAAATAAATTTTCATACCCAGAAGGGCCGAAACTTGGGAGATACAATAGAATAAAGATTGTCTAGCAGAACCACCTCAAAATAAAGTTTTAAAAGTGATACTTCACCAACATGCCACCCAAAAAGGGAACTTATACACCAAATAAGCCTCCAGACAATCCTACTTGGACACTTGATGAAGATGAATAAATGCATAGGGACATAAATGATTTACAAAAGAAGATAGTAACAAAAGATGAAATACAAGAGATCGAAGCTAAGTTGGAGGAAAGGATGGATGGTTTAAAAGAGGAGTTCGTGGAAGTATTGAAAAATTTCATAACAGAGAAGGCACCTAAAAGTGAAAATGCATCCCATGAAATTCATGATGAGGACACAAGGAAGGTGAATCAAGATTGGAGAAACTCCAACTTTGGGTTGAAGACCAACCACGTTCCTAAGATCGATATGAG
>JZKD02S1672683.1:70570-122276 GCA_000966675.3 Picea glauca | reverse complement strand
TCCACCATCCACATTGACCTTGTGTGAACAGGTCCACAAATTTCAATCTCCTCAACTTGGTGTATGAGGTAGTGTTCTTGTGCATTGAAAAATGTAAGAGGTATATACTTTTTCACTTCACACATTAGACGAGGAATTTCTCTCTTCCAATACTTTATATCATCTTCATCGATTTCTTTCAATGAAAATGATCTACATGAGATTGTGACACAAGAAAATAACATGTTTCAACATAAGTACATAATATAATATATTACATTAAATTACAAGAAAAACACATGTCATTAAGTACAACAATAATTTGAAAGAAGATTTTGCATATAAATCACAACTACGTCTTACCTCATGTATTTTCCAAGATCATATATAACTTGTTTGACGTTGTTGTCAAAGTCGTTTGGGAGAGATAGTGGTAGAACATATTGTAACAACAAAATGAATTATTATTTGTTCGACCAAAGTAGACAAACAAAAATAAAAAAAATAAAATATCTATAAGGCCAATATATATAAATATGTATACCAAAATTATTACCTTAATGAAGGTATGCCAATCATGTGTTTTTACCCCACCAAATTCACCTTTCTTCGTTAAGATATTTTTTTCTATTTGAAGAAAAACCCATGGGAAATTTAATTCTTTGAATGACCTCTTTTACATCATTGCTTTGTTGCTCTGTTAATAAACATGGAAGGTTATTTCGGTCTATTACTCCATCTGATCTATTTGAATATCGGATGACACTTCGCATTGCATGATTGGCTTCCTGAATGTCAGTACAAATTTTGACAATTTTTTCTTTGTCCCTCCTACCATCTATGATTCTCCATAACCTTTCAGTCACATTCTTATCAATATGAATTGTATCAAAAAAATGAGTTATTTTTAGCTCTTCATAATAGGGCAACCTCATGAATTGAGCGGGATAAGATTTCATTCCTCGTGGAAGCCCATTATTAATACCTTCATGATGATTGCGACCTTCATGAAGCATAAAAGAAATCAGAAAAATAATTATCAAATACAATAAAATAAATTCAATGATTAAAATAAACATTCAAAACATTACATGATTTACGATACATTATGAAATTGAGCACCTTGACAATTTCTATTATATTCCAACCTCCATAGGTGAGGTGTCATTCTTTGTGGTTTTAAACTAGTCTTTTCTTTCCCATTGAAAATATGTTTTTCAGTAGTACGATACCTATGGTTCTTAGGAAGAAGGTGCCTATACTCATAAAACACTATCTTTCCTAAACTTTTTGAATGACGATACTTCATCTTAGGGCCACAATCTGAACATGAAAATTTACCCTTTGTTTGAAGACCTGCAACAAATGGATTAATGTCAATTATACGATTAGATTATTTAAAAAGTAAACATGAACCATGATAACATTAAAATATTATACAGTATTAAAGTGCGATATTAGAAAGCTTATACATACCACAAAAATATGTTAGTCCAGGGGCATAATGAATTGTCCATAAAAGTATTCCACAGAATTTAAATTTATTCTCCCCGATTGGTTTACATATGTCATACATTGTGATGCCACCCCATAACTTTAGTAGCTCATCAATAAGAGGCTTGATATATACATTCATATCTTTACCCTGGTACTTACCTAATATTTTTTTGAAATTACACATAATTACTAAAGGAATGATATCATGTAATATACATAATTAAATAAATAAAAAAAATATATTATGCAAAAATTGAAACAAATGAAAATGTTAAATTCAAAAAATTAATGTAAACAAATACCTGGAACAATCATTGTCAACATTATGTGCTCCCTCTTTATTGACATCCAAGGAGGAATGTTATTGTTGATAAAAAAAATAGGCCACACTGAGTAAATATACCTAATCTCTCTGAATGGATTAACACCGTCAGCTGCCAATGAAATCCTAACATTACGAGGTTCATCTTTGAAATATGCCCATTTTCCCTCAATTTCCCTAAATGTAGAACCATCGGAAGGCATTCGAAGAACACCATCTCCACTTCTGTTATAGGCATGGTAATCCATAAATTGTGTTATTCTTTCACACCTGAACAATTGTTGCAAACATGGAATTATGGGAATATGACGAAGAACCTTTCGAGGCACCCTTTTTGTTACTTGATCAGTTCGATATCTACTGATAAGACATTGCGGACATTCAATTTTCGAGGCATGTTGTCCATAATTTATAATACGGTCATTAGGACATGCATCTATAGTTTGATAATCCATTCCAATGTCTTTCATAATGGAATGCAAACCTCGATATGTGGAAGGTTAAATATTTGACCATGGTAACAAAAATTCACCTAACAATCTACAACATAACAAACAACTAGTTAATGTAAGAATATTAATCATAAAAATTGCATTCTTATTTTACACATTAATTAACACTAAAAGAAAATAATAAAAAAATCAACATTTATGTATAGTATGAGATGAAACATATTACATACCTTAGTATATGTTTCATACAAGTGTATAACAAATTATTCATAACCTTTAAGTTCACTAGCAACAATGTAGCAGAGAGAAGATTTGCTCTTGATCCTTCATAAAGTCATTTATTTGTCTTTTCTAATAGAGGTTCATCATAAATACCAGCATTTTCACCATCCTCATCCGGCTACAAAAATAAATCTTGGATCATTTGATTTGTCCCATCATCTTCTTCCATGGGATAATTAACTTGATTTGTCCCATCATATTCTTCCATGATATCCTCATTTTCTTGGTCATGATGATGTTCCTCAGCTTGTACAACATCATTTCTACTAATACTTGGTGAAATATTCTATGGAAAGTTAGAGGGAAACTCTAACTTTATAATTACAAACAATCATGAAAAATTAGTGTATACTATAACAAACATTCAAACAATATATATACATATATATAATTTTATATAAAAACAACAAAACAAAAAAAGATAATGAATATATAGCTAATTACCATGGGACGATATTCATTCGATCCGCCATCAATGTGACCAAATTTCCTACAATGTTTTGTAGTTGTTGCTATTAAAATTCTTACGACATGTCTAAGGCAACATGTTTTACAGGGGAAATAACATCTACCATCACCCTTTTCACCCACTTTACTTTTTTCCCCACCTCTAATAACATTCTTCCGCACAAAAATACCCTTTCGGAACCATCTTTGTTATAGCAAGATTTTCGCAACATCTTTGAATCATCAAATATTTATAGTGCAATTTTAGGTCACTATCGTCGCAATTATGATGAAAATGACCTAATTTTTTTTATTTTTTACCTATTTATTTAATGTCATTTTTAACGGTCAATTTTAAGGTTCATTCATACGTCTCTCTTGCGACAGAAAAAGTATAGTCGTCGCTCTTACGATGAACATTGACCATAATAATTTGGTCAAATTACATGTGTCAATATTGCGACGAATAAGGGGTGGATTTAAAAAACCCGAACTTTTTCTCTTGCATGTTGTGACAAAAGAGTACTTTCGTTGCAAGTGGTTGTCGCAAAATTTTCAATATGTAGTAGTGCACAATAAAGGAAAAAATAAATCAACTAATGGAGATGGAAGAGGGTATGATTCTAGTAGGATTTCATCAAGAAGTATAGAAATAAAGAGAAAAATATTGGCATGACAGATATATCAAGAAGAAGAGTTTCAATGAGGGAGACCTAGTCTTTCTTTATGACAACAATTTTTTTTAGCATCTAAGTAAATTCAGAATGCATTGGTTGGGGCAATATGAAGTGAATACTATTACAAATAGGGGATTTGTATAGTTAAAAGACTTGGGAGGCACATAACTGAAAGGAATGATCAATGGGAGTCAATTGAAACTATACAGGGATAGCCAACCTCCTAGCACTTAAAAGTTACAACGAGGTAACCAATCATGTCAATAGTGTACTATAGTAGAAGTTAATATAGAAAAATGAGAAAAATAAATAAAAGGGAGAAAAAGAAGGAAAAAGAAATACAAAAAATACAAAAGATAGAAAATACAAAAATAATGGGAAATGCAGTGCAAAGAAGAAGTGGACTCAGTGCGAATAAAAGAAAAATGAACGCACACAATATATGGGTGACACACTGCGTATTAAGGAAAAGTTATAGAAAAAATACACGACACACTAAAAAATTTCAGTACCACGGAAAAGGTGTCAACAGTCCAAAAAAGTGAAAAATGATGGTTAGGGAAAAAAGGCACCAACTAGGGGTAGTTATAAAGTTAAATAAAAGGTACTCATTGCATTAATCGCAGCTAGGGAATCTTCTCCAAGAAGCTTCACAACATCGATGTCACACACTATATAAAGGAGAAATGTGAGAAATTTACAACTCATTTTGAATTTGCAAACTATGGCATTAGAAGAGAACACAAAGAGTCGATTTGACGAGTGCAGAGTGTGAACCAGTCAAAAACCATTTGGTGAAATCATCTAGTACCCACGATGGAACCACCAAATATGAGTGCGTCAAGCCAAACAGTAAGAAAAACCCAAAGAATTTTTAGGGAACATTGTGAAACCAACGAGGCCGAGATAGAAACCATACAAAGGGGGGAATTCATCGATGTTGACGCAATTCCCTCACCACATGTAGAACTAGAAATCCCCACACCAGTGATGAAAGAATCCCATAAACCAACCATGGCAGGCATGGATGTTGACTCGCACGACAATGCACAGGGCCGACAGACGAAGACATAGGAAAACCATAGAGACCTGCGAGGGCCTAAGGATCTCAAAGATAAAATGGGGCCACCACAATGCAAAAAGAGGCTGTCGTGCCTGGACCACTATCCAGAGAAAGTTCTACACAAAAACAAGAGGGTCTAGTGGAAGACATTACCGACCAGCTAGAATATGACACCGAAGAGAGACAGATGGAGGCTAGGACTTCAAGTGAGTCACCAAGAAGAAAAGGAAAACATCCCATTGTATGGTCACCACACAGAAAACCTGATGAAACAATATTCCTACCACACATTCTTGAGAGGGTGCACGTCATGCCTACCCTTTTAGGATTCATGGAAAAACTATGGTATTCATACCACGACCTGGTCGACCTTGGAAAATTTACAAAGTTCACACAACAGGTATACCTTGACGTTATAGGAAAAAGTCCCTTTGGTGACCCAATTCTACAACCAAAACAATGGGCAACTGGCCTGGACAACACACGAATTATGAACTTGTTAGAAATTTCCCATTTTGGCAAGGGGAAAGAGGTAAACAACTGCGTCAAGCAGTTGATGGCGGTCCTCCATAGAGGATTGTTATGGTTAGGGAAGAACATGTCAATATACGTGTAACTAATTTAAAGTATCACAAGTCTTCCATCTATGGGAGAGAGCCTCGCACAATACATTGATGATAAAACAAAGGAGAAATCCATGACTAAGGAGATGAAGAAAAATTACAGCACAGAGAGGGGCTCGTGCAGGATCATAATCAAGAGGATTAGTGACGCAACAATGAGAATGGCCACCAAACTCATGGCCTGTAACATCCTCAAAAAATGTTGCAAGGAGGAAGTCCCTGTTGGGGTCGTTGTAGTTGCAACATAGTGTGTTAATGGCACTACACTGAGTTGGGCCCCGAATCTATTGAACTTGTTCCTTGATGACTCCAAAGACGTGCATGACTTTGGAACATAGTTCCAATATTCATGGTTACTCATTTTGATTGCATTGATCGAGTGGAGGGAGCCCCCATTCTCTCATTTTTGTTTCTGGATAGGTCATTTCGACGCAGTGTGGTAGACATCATTGGGGAGCACTTTAGACCCCAAGAATATATGGAAACAAAGGCACATTTTCACAATACTTCAACGAGATACAAGAGAGAATTTTGAATACTTGAACAATCACTCCAGATGTGGTTGCACAATAGCGGGAGATAGCCAACTTCAGAGAGTTAAGGAATAATATGTAGATCTAAGTGTGCATGGATATGGGGAATGTGTGGCCACAGTTAAGCTATTGTCTCATTGAAGAGGATGTACAAATGGTGATGAGAGATTGGCATGATTAATGGAGGGTTCCATTTTTGACTCAAGAAGTGCCTAAGGATACGGAGGTAGACACAAGGTCAACCAAGACACCTGCAGGTGACACCGCTGCACCCAAAAATCCAATGAAGTTGGGGAAACCCAGCCATAATCCAGCGTAGAAGAATAAGGGGACTGAGTCGAAGAAATATGCATAGGAAGCACAAAAGGACACCCTCACAACCCATGAAGAACAAGGAGAGGTGGCCACTACCATGAAAAAAAAACCCTCGACAACCACCCCACAAGAGACAGGGCCATCTAAGAAGTCAATGATACATACAAGGGGGCCACGCAAGAAGGAAAATGAACATAAGAAACTTCTAGAATACACTGTCACTGAGGACAACGCATGCCTTGTGGCATATAAAGTGAAGGACCGTGAAGTGGAAAATTTTCAAGAAGCCCAACACCAGAGAGGAAGAATACAAGAAGAGATAGAAGGGATAAAGAAGGTCCTTCAGAAGATCAGGTCAATAAAGAGGCCTAACAACAGAACATGATATTTCCATGAAGCAACAGTAGTAGAGACAAGGACTTCACCGAGTAAGAAGGACACAGTTCAAATTATCACCTAGGTGAGTCCGATTTTCATACTGACAACTAAAATATTGCAGATGGATGAAGTCGCAACCTAGACACCATTGAAGGATCTGGTGCAGGTAGAACTAGTATTAGTAAGAATACCTACCAAGGCACTGTATAGGCTCTATTCAGTTTCACACAAGAGGTAAAATCACGTGCCATAAAAGATGCGGCAGAAATGCAGGAGACGAGAAATGGGAAGGATGCATTGGAATTGGTGGTCGAGAAAGTCAAGCTTGAAACCAATGAGGAAAATGAGCACACAAAAATAATAGAATAGGGTGTGAGAATAGTGTACAATCACATCCCTCAGAATGCGTAGGAAGAGAACACAAGCACAGAGGAGAAACTCAAGCTTATTTCCCAAAACATTGAGCACTAGAGGCAAGAGATTAAGGAATTAAAAGAAAATTTGACTTCTACAATACCTCTTGAGGTGAGAGAGCGGAGAAAACAATAATTTTCACTCCAATTGGAAGAACTAGAGAAGCACGCAAGTGAAGAAGAAGAGTTTTTTGATAGAACCGCGCAACTCTAGACAGTGTTGGAAGAGGATGAGTAGGTCAAACAATGGGACCAAGAAGATGAAAGGCTCAGTGCAACCATACAATATCTCAAGATCAGACATAAAATAATGAGCATTACAGAGAACCTAAAAGGTAAACAAGACTTGAAGAAGCTACAGGCAGATTTGAAAGCCGCATAGATGCAAAAACATGAGGGACAAGTGGAAGTAGAACCCCTCCAGGACTAAGCAGTGCAAATGATAGAATAGTTGGAGGAGGATAACAGGAACATGGCACAAACAAAAATAAAGGGTGCAACATTGATGCAGGAGGAGATCAGATCGTAGTCAGTAGAAGAACTAACAGGAAAATCCATGCAGGTCGGGACATGAGGAAGGGAATTAATAAAGAAGTTCCAAATTTTGGAAACAGTTGTAGAAGGAGCACACACTAACAATGGCTCAGGAAGAGCTACATGTCAGTGTTGGGGGCATGTTGGGTGCATGCCTAATTTGGAGAAAAGGTCTATTTTTGGATGATAAGGCCAATTTTGGAGAAGAACAACTGGTAGAAAAAGAAGCACACAAAGGAGGAAAGCATGCAAGGAATGCATGCAAGAAAACCTAACCATGTTAGGGTTACAGTTTTTGTAAGAGATTGTAGTGGTTGATAAGTTGAATATTAGTATAAATAGGTACCTAGGAATTCTAGGTTGGGGTTCTTGAAGGTTGGATGATACTGCTTTTCTCAGTTAGGATAACAACTGTAAGATTTGATACATTTTTGTAAGTTTTTGAGATGTAGGAGAGTTAAGTAGCTATATCTTCAAGATTAGATCACAACATGAGGAGCATGGTACACTCTATTCTGCCTCATAAAGGTTGTGAAACCTATTTTGGTGATTGTATAATTGAAATTGTAGTGCGTGTGGTGCCATATATTACAAAAATCTAAATAAAATATCCTAAGAAGACAAATCTTTGTGGATGTATCCCAGGAGGGGGTGAACCATGGTAAAACCTATGTTATGTGTTGTGTTTATTACATATTTACCTTCTATCAGTAATTAGATGATGAATGGATTAATGAATAGTTTTGTTAGATCTATTATCTATTAGATCAGTTAGATTGCATGCATAAAATTAGCAGATGAATGAATCTTAAGAATAATAGAGAGAGAAACAAGATTAAGGCCTAAGGAGAGGAATTACAATCTCATATACCCACTCTATACTAGGATACAACAACATGATCTTTACATCCATGCATAGAATTATCTTTGGTGAGACTACACAATACATTCTATGTGTTGTGTTTCCTTCTGGTTTACCAGGAGGGCCGATAGTTTTAGAGGGTTTTGTTGGAAACCTGTTCAGATCTGAACCTAGTTTAGACAAAGAGAAGGAAGAGAGGTTAATAACCAACAATTAAATTCTTACTCATCAGTGGTATATGGTGGCCTATCATAGTGAGATACTATCTAATGTTGTTCAGAGATATCCCACATATGACAAGGAAATGTACTCCATTATGTAGGCATGTTTACAATGGAATCATTATATTCTATGAAAGGAAATGATCTTCCACATTTATCACAAGCATATGCAATTCATGCAGACACAACACATTTTTAAAATGAATTCCATCAGAAGTGGTCGACATACCCATGACAATTCCTCTTTAACATTAACTACAAGAAGGGAATTTATAAACATGTTGCAAACTATCTTATTCGACCCATGATTGTGGCACCGACCATATTTATTAACCTGTATAGGTATGAGACCTACGGGTCGCCCCAATTATACAACAATGGCTCTGAACTCATTGCTACTTATTAGACATTGAGAACAAAAAAACAAGTCCCATACATCCCCCTGTAGGATGCACACTTTTTCTATTCAGGCCATCTTTGTGTTCCTTCAAGCAAGTGTGAAAAATAATTTGGGAGGAACATTACAATTTGTTGGTAGGGAACCTTATTATGGATTAGACAGTAGTAGTACTTCAGAATTATTTCTATTGGGAAAATATTTGATAGGATCCCATCCAATATAGTAGTTTGTGTGTTTCTTGTACCATCACTAAACCATTCGTCAAGAATAAAGGGTTGTACACTTCTCTCCCTACCATAGACAAGCCATAGGATTCAGTCCCCATGGTTTACATGTAATTTTTTCCTTCCACCAAACATGATCACAATTGTTTCTTTGTTCTTGTTGATTTGTTCTCTAATATAGTCATTCCAACACCATCTAAAAATAGTATCATAGTTGATGCCATTGCTAGGATCTTCTTTGAGCATGTTTGGGTTGATTTTGAGATATTAGAGACAATTATTTTAGATAGGTGTAGTAGAATAAATACCTTCTATTCTATCCTATGGTCTCTAATGGAAACTAATTTGACCAAATCAACTCCCTTTCACCCCCAAACAGATGGGAAAATGGAAGTAGTCAATAGGATGATTATGCATAACCTACAGATGCACAACTCCAAGCATCCACGTACATGGGATGAGATTATTCCATATGTTCATCATAGCTATAACAGGTCCCTCCATATCTCTATTGTCCACAACCCTTTTCAGTTGCTCTTGGGCTTCAAGCTATTATTCCTCATTGATGTATTTGTTCCTATTCTATATTCACTGACGTAGTCCTCCCATGCTCAAACCAAGTTATAGAAAGTATCCAAACATATTGAATGGATCGTGCATCTCAAACAACATGTTCATGATATTTTGTAGAAGGTTAATGCAAAGTACAAGCAGTAACATGACCAACATCGGGTTCCACAAAATTTTCAGGTTGGTGACAATCTATGGTTTTATTTTCAAAAATAATTCCTCATTGTCTCCCATAACAATCTCATACCACTTTGATATGTTCCTTACACCATAAAAAATGATGTGGTTGAAAATTAATTCAAATTGAGTATTCCTCCTTTCCTTGGCTTCCACCCAATATATAATGTGGAGCTTCTTTGGCCATATTTCCCACCTCTATTAGAAAACTCAAAGTTGGTAAAAATATTGGCCCCTACATAAATCAATCCCGACTTCCTTGAGTAGTCTACATTGGATCGATTCATGGACACCAATATTCATGGCACCCACTAGTGGATCATACACCTCTATTGGGTTTTCAAACAAGAACAACTTCGTCAACAAGGAAAATGGCTCACCAAGATTTAGATTCAGCAAAAGTTTCCCCATCTACTATCATAACTTGATGCAATGGGGAAAAAATATTCCTAAGTGGGGAGGACTCATATAGGTAGTTATTAGTGGCCACCCACCTCTTCCACTAACTTAATATGACTCTCCATATTGGTATTTTTGTTATGATTTTTTATAATTTTCTGGGTCCTAAGCTTCTAGGGATGCTTTAAGACCCTAAACGATGTTTCCTAGGAACCTTCAAGGCTTGGGTTTGTTTTCAATGCACCTATACCATGTTGAAATATTGTAGTCCTTAGTTATATTTTTCAATCTAGCTAGTAAGTTTGCCAAAAAAATATTGTATGTGAAATTTGCACCCGCAAGAATTTGACATAGAAACTAATCACCTTGAGGCCCAAAAACAACTTTTGGAGCTCTGCCTCATAGTGTTGGGGTCTTGTAACTTTAGGGTTCTTGATTGATGTTAAAAGGTCATTCTTTTCTCCTTTTGTATTATCTTTTGTGAATTTTATGCTTCTCTCTACATTTGTTTTCTCTTCTCTATCTCGGGATATATATGTTAGAGTATTCATGTTAGTAGCAATTGTTCATTTCATTGTAGTAAAAAGAAACAATTGTTACTTAATTACTCTTTTAATTATAGTGGTGATAGTAGGTTTCAGAACTAGGTGTCAAATATGAACAATGCAACCTTTATAAAAGGAACCATACATCCTTTCAAGATGAAATATTATATTGGTTATCAGTGATATGAGGATACACAACATATATGTAGATAGTGGTAAAGCCAATACATGTCTTTGTGTAATTATTGATGACTTTTTTGCATATATAGTATGTTTTCCAACATTACCCACTGATTTTGGTAGTAGAGTAACTCTACATGTAAATGCAACTGGTATGAAATGAAAATGATTTGAAACTTAGAATATATTATTAGTATACATTTTTAATTTTGAATTAAAAATTATTATTATATTAACAAATGATACAATTAATCATATCTAATGTTGTATGTATTTTTAATGAAATTGTTATTGCAAAAATTTAGTATAAATGATATTGACATTTTATCTATACACTTAAATTGTTTCACCAAAAAATATACTTTCTATTTCAATGAAATGGAAGATACAATCCTTAGGGGCTATATTGAAAAACAATGAAAAACATCATGAGGCCTGAAGCATTAAACAAGCTCAAGGTTCACATAAAGTAAGACTCAACCATGGCCTACATAGACCTACTTCATCACAAACAATATTGATATCCTGCAAGGAAAAAAAACAATAAACATGAGAAAATTATAAATGTACACTTATGTATCAAAGAATTCACATTCTCTTTTGCAGATAAATTGTCCATTAGAAAATTCTTTTAAATATAATTGGTTTTCAACAAATAAGAGAGAATCTTTTGAGAGGTTGTCTGCAAGTGAGTTCAACTCCTTGAAAACATGATTGAACCTCATCCGACGAAAGAGAGTAGATATATTATTCAACTGAAGGGAGAATTGCTACAATCCCAAATTATCTACACGACAAGGAGAACACCTTTTGCATAGGTTTTTATAGAACCTCCCCGAAAAATATATCTCTTCTATGTTTATAGTGGAGGTTGTTAGCATAGGAGGGAGAATGAAGGTTTTTGTGGAGGTTTTTTTACTGGTGCACCTTTATGGTACATATGCACCAATGTGCACATAGAAAATAACACACAAGTGCCTAAATGTTCAAAAGAACCATCATATGTTATAATAAAAATAACAAGCACTAGGCAAAGTGCATTGGAGCCATTGAAAATTACACCCCTCTATGCCTCGCTATCCTCAAATGCATTGTGGTAGAGTAAATAAAACAAATTACCAAACCAATTTTCATTGTTACACTTCATCATATGCTTCCAAATTATCAAGAAAGCATTGGTGCTCACCCTCCTTCCAAATATGCTCTCTTTCTAATTCTCTACAACAACTTGAATAGCTCCATTGGTAGATTCCACAAATTTGCAAAATTTGAAACTTACCGTGAATTTTAATTTCCTCTCTGTTATCACATATAGTTGTCAAGGGTAGTGGATCGTCCAAATAAGTGGTATGCACAGGAATCATCCAAGCACATCATTCAAAAGTAGTCCATTTTGGGATGAAATACAAGAAAGAAGTTAGGTTCATGTTTCAATGACGAACATCCCATATACAGTTCAAATTAGCAGCTCTTGGATAGTTGGAGTTTAAAAGTTGCACAAGGATTAATGGCTAGGAAAAATCCCCGGAGTTGTATATCAAGAACCATGCATCCTTATCCATATAATGATCATGATTTACTTTGGGAATCTGGGATTTGAGAGTATTAACTTCTCCCCTCTCTCTTTCATCCGAAGTGTTTTCTCCCAGAGTTAAAGATCAAGCACCACACATCCTTCTCCATCGAACAATCATGATTTACTTCAGGAATCTGGGCTTCAGGAGTTTTATCTTCTCCCCTCTCGCTTTCATCCAGAGTGTTTTCTCCCAGAGTTAAATATCAAGAACCACACATCCTTATCCATTTGAAGGTCATGATTTACTTCAGGAATCCTAGCTTCGGGATTTTTAGCTTCTCCCCTCTCGCTTTCATTCAGATTATTTTCTCCTAGAGTTAAATATCAAGCGCCAAGCATCCTTCTTCATCGAATGGTCATGATTTACTTCAAGAATCTAGGCTTCAAGAGTTTTACCTTCTCCCCTCTCGCTTTCATCTAGAGATTTTTCTCTTGAAGTCCACCAATCGTTGTCGCGTGTCCTTCCAAATCCATCGGTGGTAGTTTGCTTCGGGACTTCGGGCTTCAGGAGTTTTAGCTTCCCCACTCCAATTTTCCTCTGAAGTAGTTTCTCCCAGAGTCCGTAGATGCCTGTCGCATTTCCTCCTCATATCAACAATTTTCGTTCACTTTGGAGATATATCTCTACATGCAGACTTCCCCCAACGTACGTGAAAGTCATTAGTTCCGACGCGCGGTGCTCATATATTAGAGACACGTGGAATCCATCTAGCACTGACACATGGTACTCATTTTGAGCATTTTTGGACATGTCTTCAGCCTATTTTTGAGTGACACATGCCACCCCTCCTTCCACAACATGTCAGCATAGACACGTCAGGCTGCCACATCAGTTGCAAAAGATCCTCCTCCAAGAACTGTTCTTGCTCAAGCGCCAAGGTTAGCGCCATCTCCATGCGCAGTTTTAATGGATCTTATGATTGGTGCACGGATAAAATTTATCAGTGGTGTTAAATTTAGCATGTGCATCTAGATCACAGATTGCGACCCGATAAACGACCACATTTCATTGCGGGGATGCAACATTCTCAAACGACAAAATTATTGAGCGATCCTGCAATTGAAACCATGGTATAGCGGAAGATCTACGTGGAAGAAGGTGGTGAATTGTGGGTTCAAAAGTAGTGTAATTCCAAACCTCTTATGATGGCCCAACAATCACATTCTTATATAACGATGAATCTGAGAGAAATGCGTGTCACCCCCCTAGGCATTAAGCCCGATCCCAATCTCGATGAGAGATCAATTAATAAAATAAGGAATGGTGGTTGAAACCTCGACTCACTCCATAAATAAGAGGCATGAAGGGCCTGCCTGGTGAGACAAAACTGTCAGCCCAAGGTACCACGATGGGCGAATTTTTCCTGCAGACCTTTCATCTGACAAAAGGATACACATACAGTCTGACAGAAGGATGCACAAACATAAAGATTTGAATGGGATGGCCAATTCACACTCCTGGAAGTTGTGAATTGATTTGATTATAAATATATTAGTTCAATATTTTGTTAAGGTGGTCGTTGGTTGATCAAAGATCCCTATTTTTTAATATTTTGATAACATAGTTGTTCTCTAGTTTTGTATGAGACTTGAGAATTTCGCATTAATATAATTCATTTTCTTTCATCATCTTGTTTAATCTTTGCTAAAACACTCATGCATGGAGGATCCATATGAGGGTTGTAGTTGTATTGTAATGTAGGTTTGACTACAATATTGTTGTGACCAGTTTCAATCAGTTTCTTTGTTATCCTATTTCTTCTTATGTTGAAATGCTCGTGCATGGGGGATCCATATGAGTTGTTGTAGTTGCATAGTAATGTAGGTTTGATTATTATGTTACTATAATATATTTCAGTGTCTGAAATTTGAGTTCAAGAGTGCTCTTGTGCCTGGGTTTTTCTTCACAAAGATGCTTGAAAGTCGGATGCCCATGGAATTCTTGTCCACCTTTCTCACTAAGAATTCCTTTTTTCTTACCTTTAACCTTAAATCATTGAATGAACTCAATGAGGATCTCATTTCCCTATGCATTTCTTGTCCAGTTTCTGTGTTAAAACATTCTTGTACTAAGTTTTGTCCATTTGACCTCCACTTATAAACCTACCTCCACTAACATTTTGATGGGTACTGGGTGTATACTCTTGCAGTCTGAGGGTTACTCTTAGTGATAACAATCTCAACGGTGAAACCATGCCTCCTCTAGAAATAATACTCTAGGTAAATTGTCTATTTCCTTCCTATTTTCATTTTCATCCAATTAAAATTTGAATTTATCTTGAAATTTGGCATTTTTCATTTTTTTTTTCCAATTCCATGCGATGCGAATGAACACTTTAGCTCACCCTGAAGTGGTGCATATTGTGCTGAATTCAAAAAAATCACGCCACCAGTGCATATAATATAAACATATGCATTGATGTCATTCAAGGAAGAGAACCACGATAAATTAAAAAAAAATGGTGTCCTTTCGGATGCCCCACAACTGGCATATAATTAATTTATCCTCACACTAAAACATTCCATTTAATTAAGTTCACCACTAACTTTACTTTCCATGCAATTTAACATAGTAGTGCAACCATTTTAACCAAATGCATTGGTGTTGTTTATAGAACTGCAATGGGAAAGATATTGACTGACTTGGCATGGCAGGATGTCTCATTGGAATCCCTGTAACTGGTGTTATATGATTCACAATCCATGACTGAACAAAACATTGGTGCTTCAATGTCATAGTAGCACCAATGTGTTAGCAGTAACACATCGCACTACTTAAGTTGTGATAAATGAATTTTACTTAGTGGTGGCCATAGGTCCAAAAAACACACTGTTGTTGTAAAGAGAAAAACAATGGGCACAATATTTCATAATATGTCAGTGTAGTGCATGTTATCTGATGCACCGCTAAAATACCTAGAGGTGTGATAACAAGAATGGAGCACTAGTGCATAAATACTGACATTATGGACCACAATATGTTTTTAAAAATAAACATAATGATGCATCTTTAATGAGGCCTCGTCTCTAATGTGTTCTTAAAGACAACACACCCCTAAATAACATGTTGGTGCTCTGTTAGAACTAGTGCACCAATGATTTTTCTTTAACAAAGTGCATCAGGAAAGATATTAACCAAATTAGAATAGTGGGACATCTCATTGAATCCCCCATGACTAGTTCTCTATGCTTCACGACACACTAGTGAAAAAAATTCTAGTACTCCAATATCAAGATAGCATCGGTGCACTAGTAGCAACACATTGCATCACTTAAGTTGTGAAAAAAAAAAAACTTAGCAGTTCCCAAAGCTCCAACAAATTCACTAGTGTCATAAATAGCACGACACTAGTCAGAATATTTCATAATCCTCTGGCACAATGCTTCATATTTTACACACTGCCAAAATACTTGGAGGCGTGATAATAAGTGTGGAGCATCAATCCATAAACTCTAACAACATGCACCATGATATTTTTTGAAAAATAAACATAGTAGTGTGTCTTTCATAAGGCCCCATCTCTAGTGCATTGTTAAAGACAATGCACCACTAAACAACATGTTGATACTCTGGTAAAATGGGTGCACCAGTTCTTTCAATTTAATTAAGTTCACTGATGATTTTGTGAGCCATAAATTTTAGCGAGGTAGTGTTTCTTTTTAATGAAATGAACTGGTGGGGTTAAAACAATTGCACCAGGAAAATATTGTACGATTTTTGATGTCACGACGTTTCATTGGAAACCTTGTTATCGATGTTCTATACAACCCAATGTATCTCAAATTGTCATTTTTGTGCTACAATAACATGGTATCACCGATGTGTCCATATTAACACATATCACCTCTTAAGTTGAAATAAAACAATTTAACTTAGCGGTGACTTTAGGTTATTTCACAATAAAAGAGCATGACATCGGGCTGATTATTTCACAATTTAATGTTGCATTGCATTTTATGGGATACACCTAAAAATACATGGTGGTGCAACAATTAACATGGAACACTAGTGTGTGTTAGTAATATCACCTCATGACGATGCTCTTTGTCTGATATAGAGCATTGTGGGCGATGTGTAGGTTCTATTTTAGGTGCACATGTTACTTTTCTAGATTTTTTTGCAAAAAAAGGTAATTTTAGATTTTTTAAAATACAAGTTATTTATCAATGTATGTGATTTATAATTTCAATTTATTTTATCTATATATATGTTCCTAACAATTTTTTTGTGTGTATCAAAGACAATGACAATGAGAGGAGGAGCATCAATAATAGTAGGTCAAAACATACACATTTGTGCATGAATGGGAGGCCAGAGAGAGGGAGAGGGAGAGGGAGTTGTTTCCACACCCTATTTCATGGCATACACATGCCATTTTGATGAATGTTTTCCTTATCAAGTTTTATGAGGAGGGTACATCCCTCAGGGGGAACTCTTTGTTGTTACAATCGTTGATCTCTCACTGGGATCATGGTCGACATATGTTTTGTGTCGGTACTAATATCTGGTATCATTCCATGGAGGAGGATGTTTATTTATTCACTAGGTTTTCTAAGAGGGGGGATCCTTTTCCCCATTTCCCTAAGATACTCGATGGTGTTGCAAGGGAGAACCAACTGACATATGTGAAGCGAAATGTTTTCCTACACATTCATTCCTCATTGGAGTTCCATGTTCATGGTGGTCAAATGTAGATAAGTTAATTTTATAGATATGAGGTTATGTTCCTATGTGTTATTATGTCGACACTATCACACATTAGCTCTGATGGGCAGTGCATTAGCTATGATTTGTTACATTATGTAGATAGTTTAGTGTAGAGGCCCCAACTGATTAGGTGGCCTGATATTGTTTTGAGACAATTGTTTTTTACATTAGATCATTGTCATGTCTTTTTAAATGCGATGATATTCTTCCCATTCTTGTTAGATTTATTAACACTATTTTTTGAGAGGTTTCATGCCACTCGACCAATAGTACCATGATTTCTTTATAGGCATGTGACTCATGCACGTATGATCATATAGGGAATTTGTTTCCCAAGAAGGGCCATCTCGAGTTTCCATGTACTACGGTCGATAGGGATGTATGTGATTTTATGGCTAGAGAGAAGGAACCTATCCTCAATATTGTACAATACTCGTAGGCGATGATGTATTGGAGAGGATGTACAAACATCCAATTTATAGTATCTAAGCCACCAAATAAGAGAGGTAAAGTTATAATTATGTTTTGATAAATCTAGTTGCATATTTTTAGGTCTTATTTAATACACATTTAATTGATTGTAAATATATATATATATATATATATATATATATATATATATTTATATATCTGTGTGTGTGTGTGTGTGTTGTTGGGTTTTATGTTGGGTGAATCAAAAGCTCATGGTTCTCATACTCGCATGACACATGGTCGATACCTGTTCGCTACCCATATACCCCCAGGTGCACCACACACCCACAAGCATGGAACACAGATAAAGCGGGGTGAGAATCGAACTTGAGACCTCATTTACATAATTCCTTCCATTTACATGGCACATGCCAATCGTTCTACACCCCTGTGGTCTTTTTTAATTATATTATTATTATTATTTATTGTTTGGAAACTATTGGCACATATGTTGGGTATGGGCCTCCCTAATAGGATGAGAAGATGGAGGAGGGATAGGACCATTACAATACAAATATTTTTCATGCCACACATGCTGGATCAGAGAGTCCAAATAGAGGTGGCCAATAACCTATGTGGTGTCATGATTAGTCATGGAGTGGTACCCACACTGGTTAGAGACATATTATGGGTACAATATATCTCTATGATATGGAGGAGGCTTCCTCATGACATGATGTTGTGGAAGTTTTATATTGTCGATGTCATCAAAATCATTGACGGGTTGAGGGGTATTTCTCATGATGCTACTCCATCTGGATCATCATCAAACCCATTCACATCCTCTACTCTACCACATCGTCTTCATCCTCCTCATGATTCTCCTCCATAAGAGTCGACTACACCATCCATAAATCCTTCGGATTTCCCTCCACATGTGTATAAACCTACATCCATGTATGACCCTCCTCCTCCTCCCCCTCCACATGTGTATGTTTCATTCACTTATCTTATTAGTTCTCCTCTACATGCATCACCATCCATTGATCCTCCTCCTCCTCCTCCTCCACTTGTGTCACCATCCATTGATCATTTTCCTTCTCCTTCACATGTGTTATCATACATCGATCCTCCTCCTCCTTCACATGTGTCATGAGATTTTGATTCTTTTGACACTATGATCACATCAGATACTATTGCATAGGTTGACGATATTAATAGAGAGACATTTGATAGTGTACTTAATCCAGATTATTTTAAGAACGATATGAAGGAAGAAATATAACAGAGATATAACAAGGAAATACACAAAGATATTGCATGGAGCACAATAATCCAATGAAACTCAGATTCTATTAATGAATGTCTAAAAATACAAAAGACTCTAAAGTGTAAAAGCACACAATCTAGCTAGAGTAGTGGTAGCTTATCTCTGAGAAGCAATGTGTCAAATATGCTCATTCAAAAGAATTTGATTACAATGAGGCTCCAAAGTACTTTTTTAACATAAAGAATAATGAAGAAAACCATAAACATCCAAAATCCTAACCCCAAGAGATGAAATGCCAAAATGTTTGTGGGCCCTAATGGGGGTAGTTAATACGTCAACTTTCCAAGGGCATAATGTTTGCATACAATCTCCATTTGGGGTGCCCAATACCTCATCGAAAAGGTATAGATGAGGAGTACACATTCTTCTCAGTCCAAAGGATGTTTTTGGCTATAGTTTGGGCACTGTTGTTCCCAAAACATGTTGTTTAAGGCCTTAAAATGGCTCCAGAAGTTCAAGACCCAAAAAAGTGTAGAAAATTTGCCAAAATGGGAAATTGTGCTTTGAGCCAGTGGAATAGGTTGGTGGCCACCAATATCTACCTAGATCAATACTTATGCCAACATTTCGTTCTAGAATTTTTATTGATAGAACCTCTACCTCTGGTAGTAGAGACATTGATGAATCTAGCTCTGGTGGTGGACCTAGCTAGTAGTTGTACTGATTGGCAATTATATTGATTGTTTTATATTTGACATAATATGTATATATGACAATTTTATTGTATATTTGTTGAGATGTATGTTTGACATGTATATCCATATGTATATTTCTCATGTATATTATGTTTTGAATATAATGTTGTGGTTTTTGTTTTTTGATTTATTAAATGTATTATGAGTATGTTAATGATTAATATTGTCAATGATTTCTCCATTTTTAAGCTAAATTTGAGATGTACCACTCATTTAAATTTACAATTTCCATATAATGTTTAATTTTACTTTAATGAAATTGTTTAATTTGGATTGTATTGCAAAATTTTATAATGATTAATGCCATATAATGTTCAAATCTTATTCAAGGTGAATTTTTTGTTGTCTAACACTACACAATATGTTAATTAAACATGTTTAGAAACAAAAATAGTTAAATATGATGAGTGAAATGATTATGGTTTGAATAATTATGTCTTTTCATATATTATAACAATAATAGTATAACATAATTATTCACTAATAATAATGATGATGATGTAATAATAATGTTATTTTTAAAAGTTATACTAACGAGCACGTCATGAATGTTGACAAGGCGCTAGGGTTAGGGTTAATGTTTCCCTGGTGCACTTGGATACCCCTGAAGGGGATCAATGACTCAAAGAGAGGGAGGGTCGTGAGGCTCCTCCTACATGTTACAAGGGAAAAACTCTCTATGGTCAAGGGTAAACCACAATAGACAGGTATGACTATAGAAATCAACTCAATTCCATTGTATGCTATATAAAATAATGTGCAAGATAAGAAAGATGACTACCTCGATCCAACGTTCGATGATGTTCCATCGTTGAGCACTTCGACCCAAAGCTTTATACCTGCAATAAGTTTTGAAAAAACAAGCATAAAAAGTACAAGGTGATAATATAAAGGGGTTAGAACATTAGCTAACATAATCCATTAATAAACATTACAAACATGCCCATGGATAATAATCATAGAATTGTACGATACCAATAGGAGGGGAAAAGAGTATTTCTATTAATAATTGATTAGTAGAAGTGACAACATTACAGACTTCTGTGTTGACACAGTTCGAAACCAAAGAACCAAGTTCCTTCCAACTGGGCCTCCGCTACTTCAATCCTCAACCAAAGGCAAGCTCATAAGAGAGAGACAATGAGGTTCTCTCAACAATAGGGAAAGAGCTTGGGGGTTGAACACTGTGTTCAGACTTGAGGGACAAAGGGATGCAGACTCAATATGAAGTAATTTCTCCAGAGTAACTTTTTTCTCAAAGTTGAATGCTTTATCCTCTTTTGCATAGATCATAATTGTGCTTTTATAGTTTTCAAAGTGCAATTGAAGGGACGTGTCAAAACATTTCTAGTATGTGGAAGGCCAAGGATCAAAGATCTCATGTTGCAAGATGGAAACCCAATGTCATTTTGTATTTTCTGGGAAAAATCCCGATGTACATGGGTTGTAGTGGAGAAGCCCGCATATACACATGTTGTATAGCATATAGGGCGCATATATGTGGAAAAATATGTATTTTTGGCTCTGGATTCATCAAAAAGGGATGACAAGTGTGCATAGGGAAATGGAAAAAGGCCCTTTGTGCAAGATAGAAATGGTGGGGAAAATTTTTCTATAACATATGCCCCCTAATCTGTGAGATCATAGGAGTATTTTCGATGGCTTAAATACATTATAAATAACCCAGGAGTGGAGTGGTAGAGAACCATCTGGATGAACTCGATTGCTCATTACATTTTGTATTGACTTTTCATACATGGCTACCAAGAATACAATGTAGATCCATGTGGAAAATATACCAAATAAGTATCTGTGGTCATGAATAGGCAAATACAAATGCGGTTATATGCCAAAAACTGTCATAGTCATGAACAAGGCCTAGTGAAACCAGTCTCAAAATTAATCTGAAGATATATGTATACCATGGAGTACAATCTGATCTCCCATGATCACTGAAGTCAAATAGGTGTTGTTCCAATGAAAGGGAAGAAACAACATAGGAAAGCTATGGCCAGGTATTGATGTCTTCAAGTCTTCTACACTATCCTCCAAAAGGGAAAGTCTACATCATGTGAATAAAGGAGTTGAGGTCGAACATAATGAGACATCGTTTGATTACCGGTCATTGAGGTATATCATTAACAAACATGAGACAACCTACCAATAATAAAAGTAGGTATCAAGGCACAGAGTACATTCCTATAAGTGTGAATAAAGGATTCAGTGTCGAACACTTGATAAATCCATTTATCAGGAGACATTGATGTATTCCCATATGTCAATGGCGAGAGAGCCTGCCACTAATGAATCCAAGACTCAAGGTACTCATAAAACTCTAGGTCCCATATCCATAATAAATGAGATGAATTTGATGGAAAGAGACCCACTGAAAGGAGAGAATTAAGGCATCTCTCATCAGTCAGCATGAGGAACAAAGAAGGAGCTTCATGATTTGGTGGAGATCGGACAAAGAACATGTTCACGAACCAACGACCCTGTGCATCTTTTGCGTATACCAAATGCAAGAGGTATATGAAAAAGACCCTCTGAATAGCAGCCAATGATGAAAACTACTGACAAAGGTGAGGAAACCACCAATAAGGCTAATGGAATCCAATACACTGCACGAATCCCAAAGTGTGAATAGATGTCTTCCCGTCGAACAAAAGGGAAGACACTCAGTCAATGACCAATGATGAAATGTCGATTGTTGTGTTCAAGATGACCTATAGATGATACAAGTAGGGCCAAGGTGCATGATAAGACCATAGTATCATGTGATTCTGAGACAAACTGAGGGTATGGACGACGTACAAAGTCAAGATATCTGAGGAGTGGCCGACACAGATTGATAGACTTCCTTTGAACAAGAGAATGAGACATATGGTGGACTCTGGTAGCATAGACTCAATGATGTGACTATTAGATCCAGGAGGCATAAATAACGTTCTCTATAGGGACTGGAAGAGTAACCAGTTGGTAGAGAAAAATATGCAACGAGATCATCTTCCTAAGGCTATGCTAAACCCAAAATTATGATGACACAAGTACTCAATAATTTTGTGCTATGCTCAAAGGTGACATGATTGCTGCCAATTATAATGTAGTACTCCCTTCCTGCCCATATTTTTTTTATTTTTTCATAACAAACAAATGGTATAATACAGAGGAGGAAACGAGTGTCACAAGTAAGAAAAACTAGTTCCAGAAGTGGAACATACCTATGCTTATTGCAAGGAAATGCATGTATGATAAGGACACTCGGGGTGATGTTCCCTCTAGGGTATAGGGTGTCAAACTGTGAAGGATATAAACAAGGCTCTTCTTGGTTGAGGATGCAAAAAACAACTTAGGCAACAGTTTATAACGTAAAGAGAGAACCGACTAAAGGCTCAATACTGCAAGCAAGGGCATGAGATGCAATCACAACTTAACACCAAAAAATGTACTTTTTTATGTCTTGTATCCTACTTGGTGTGAAAAAGGGGTAAACTTGTGCTAAATAGACGTTTTTCAAATCCAATATACGCGTGTGAAAAATAAAATTTCACATGACAATCTTTTCTATTTTTGATAACGTGTCGGAAAAGAGCATAACTAAGACTCATGACCTTTCAAATTCAATTTAATGAGTGTGAAAAAGACAATTTGACTCAGCATAATTTTCTATTTTTGATAACGAGTCAGAAAAGAGCTTAACTAAGAGTCATTTTGTTGTCTTAATCAACATGTAAAGGGGGAGACCAAGGATCCTATATCGATCTTATGTGGAAAGTCAGTATCTCACAGATAGCTGAAAAAACCTTGGGAAAACCCAAATCTCTCCAAGTTGAGGAGGAGAAAGTGATAATGGAGGATAAAATCTCTGTGATGGTTCAAATAATGTCTCTTAATGGAAAATACATAGGTGGGGGTATAGGATGCCCCATCAGACCATCCCAATAGAAGGAAACCTCGTCAGGACTTGGAGAGAGAGCATTCAGGGGAAGAATAAATCTCTCTCATTTAGAAGGGGAGGGTTTGAAATGTTGATGACATGACTGAAAGGTGCATCACTCTCATCAGGGATAGTAGGATTGACCAAATATTACACTGGTGTTTCTACTTCTTCTCGTATAGGTTGAAGAGGATGCATAGTAACAAGGGCAAGATATGCTTAACCCTTGACTAAGGGGGTGAGGTCGGGAGAGGATTGTGTCGGTGGAATCATTAAGACAATTAAAGGAGAAGTGGTGTGAGGAGAAACCATGGATGCCTAAAAATATAAAGGTTGTTGGGTGATCCCCCTACTTTTGGTATCCCGGTAGTAGCCGGGCACAAATGAGTAAGGTGACTTTCTTCACAAGTATTGCAAAGGAATTTAGGCTTATGTCTGAGATGTTTAGGCTTCTCGATGTGGCTAGCAGGGGAAAGAATGTCATATCCTATATGATGAATAGAGGCTGGAAACGTGGCATGACTATGATTTGGGGTAAAAATGATGGTGCCCCCAACATAATTGATAGAGGTTGGGAGCAAGTTGTCGACATAATTTGTAGAAAAAGTCGACCCATCTCTGACATGACTGGCAAAGGTTGTTGATGGAGAACCATTATGAATGAGCATTATTGGGCTAGTGATAGATTGAAGAATTTGATTCCAAGGTTTGGGGAAATATTCATTCTAAAAAATTGCAGGCCATGAAGGATCCTGGTGTACCCCCTGTTCCTACCTATAAACGTGGTGGCCAATGCCAAAACGGTCTGAAGAGGTTTGGACGGGTATCGTCACTAAGGTTTGAGAAGAGACCGAGGAAGGATAAGAATGATTTGAGTGAGGATATATGGTTTCCCCTTGTGAAGGGGTCCCATAAAGAGGGTAGCCCAAACCGTAAAATTGATTCTCCCCATATGAAAGACCTGGGGGTACTTGAGGACCTATCATGGAAAAAGTGTTTGAATGAATTGACATGGAATATGAAAGATACATGGTTGGGGTGTAATAAGAGGTATAAGCACCCATCTGAGTACTTGCTTCTGAAAGAGCATAGCTATTATTGGATTCACAAAGGGGAAGGTTCCAACCTCCCATGGGGACATGACTCATATTAAATTAACAAGTAGCCATCGAAGCCATGGTCCCCCGGATCCAACACTAGGACTCATATATGTGGGCCCGGGGGAGGATTGCACCGGGAAAGGCATATCAACAGAAAAATGACTAGAGACTCAAGGTGTATACTAAGTGTTGTAGTTCTGCATACCATTGTAAAAAAAGAAAGGGTCTATCCCCATGAAATGAACAGGCATCATGGGGTGGGTAGCAGTGAATGAGGGAGAAAAAGAAACTCCAGTGTACATGATGATGAAACCCAAAATAGACTCCTAAGGCCAACTAGTAGTCAAAGAGCATACCAAAAATTCAAACAACCAATATGCATGCAAATGGGCTAAAGTGGCTGAGTGGCCTCCCTCGCTAAAGAAGGTATGTCTTGTCCGATATGGACCTGAGACTCCCCACTAAAGTTTGGAGGTAACATAATCAGTTATAGGGGCCCTCGTGGGATTAACAACCAGTCGGTCAGATCCCCCCATAGAGGTAATCCTGCATAAAGGATGTGTTTTGTTCGACCCCTATCTGACCCAAAGTACAAGAAGAATAACCCCTGCAAGTAGCCTATGAGATACCTGAGTCAAGCAACTAATAAACCACTGTATAAATGATGCACAGACGAGCAATCGTAAGTCCAGATCACCGTATGGGCAGGGTAGCAAAGCCCGAAACCTTGAAATCACTGCCTCTCATAGAGGTATGGGTACTAGAAAGATCCTCAAATATGAATAAATCCACTGAAATATATCTGACACTAGGTGAGTATCTAAGGTTTATCCCTTCAACTAACTTTGCACGACCTCATGATTAACTCCGGTGTGAGCGGACCCTCTTGATCTTACCAATTATACAATGGAATTTTCAACTCCTTGTCTCAAACACATATGATGACCTAATTTCCTTGGAGAATTTTACTCACAAAATCATATTCCAAGGCACTAAATCCTAGACTAGTTTGTGCACCCTAAAAATAAAATCGTGACTAATCAATTTCAGTTTAAAGCATAAATTTTATTGGCTGTGAGTACTCAAAAGGGTATGGAAGTGAAACTCATGATGTTATGAATTTGTAAGAAGATAAATATGAATATAATGACTACCTTTAATTTTTCAATGAATGATATGCTAATAAAAACAATGCAATTTTTAATTTCAACTCTGCAATTCAGAAGTAAAATGCAATCTTTCGTTAAATGCACTAAGCTAATGATAAAGGTTCAAAGACAAAAAATGCTAACCAATGCAAAATGCCTATTTTTTTGTATTTTCAATATATTAAAGAGAAAATGCATGGACTGAAAAGCAACCTGATATATAAAATCTACTGTGTATAAATGAAATAACTCAAGTAGAATACCAAGAAGCCAAGCAAACATCCCAAGGTTCAAGGAAAAATCAAAAATGAAAAAACAATGATAAAGACTATGCCCATAAATTCAACTCCCAATAGGTTTCCTGTCAACCCAGAGAAGCTCAACATGGACTACAGAGACCTAAGAAGGCTCAACAAACATCAAATCCCACCCAACAATCACTAAACCAAGCAAACAAGTAAGGGAAAGTGGTATACGCGACTGTTCAGAAGACCAATGTGTATATACGTAGCTTGTAGTGAGGCAGAATACATGTATATGCAATTGTCAAAGAAAAAGGACCGTACAGGCTTTAAAACAAGGCCAATCAAGGGAAAAAGGGATGAAAACTCAGACTCAGAGTGAACAGAATCTATCATTTAGTGATACAACAAGAAACACAAAGGAAAAAGAGAAATGCAAGAAGAAAAATACTTCAACCCTTAGAAGAAAGATCTCTCCCCAGTAGATTCACCAATTCTGTTACAAGGGAAAAACTCTCTATGGCCAAGGGTAAACCATAGTAGATAGGTATGACTGCAGAAATCAACTCAAGTCCATTGGATTCTATATAAACTAATGTGGAAGATATGAAAGAGGCCTACCTCGATTCAATGTTCGATGATGTTCCACCATTGAGCACTTCGACCCAAATCTTTATGCCTGCAATAAGTTCTCAACAAATAAGCATAGAAAGTACAAGGTGATAATATAAAGGGGTTAGCATATTAGATAACATAATCCATTAATAAACATTACAAACATGCCCATGGATAATAATCATATATTTGTATGATACCAATAGGATGGGAAAGGAGTATTTCTATTAATAATTGATCAATAGAAGTGACAATATTACAGACTTCCGTGTCAGCACGGTTCGAAACCAAAGAACCAAGTTCCTTCCAATTGGGCCTCCACCACTTCAATCCTCCACCAAAGGTAATATCATAGGAGAGAGACAATGAGGTTCTCTCAACAATAGGGAAAGAACTTGGGGGTTGAACACTATGTTCAGACTTGAGGGACAAAGGGATGCAGACTCAATATGAATTAATTTCTCCAGAGTAACTTTGCTCTCAAAGTTGAATGCTTTCTCCTCTTTTCCATAGCTCGGAATTATTCTTTTATAGTCTTCAAAATGGAACTGAAGGGCCGAGTCGAAACGTTTCTAGTATGTAGAAGGCCAAGGATCAAAGATCTCCTATTGTGACATGGAAACCAGACTCCATTTTGTATTTTTTGGCACAAATCAATATGTACGTGAGCTATAGTGGAGAAGCCTATGTATACACATGTTGTATATCAGATAGGGCACGTATATGTGGAAAAATGTGTATTTTTGGCTCTGGATTCATAAAAAAGGGATGAAAAGTGTGCATAGGGAAATGGAAAAAGGCCCTTTGTGCAAGATAATAATGGTGGAAAAAGTATTGTTATAACAATATCATGAAGTGATGAAGCATGGACACAATGAAGGGGGTTCCAGGTGCCCAACATTCAAGCCTCCAAAAGATCTTCTCTCGCAGATACTATTCGAGGGAATATTCAAGGACAAAGAGATGGATATTGATTCAAGGAAAACACTGACATCAACAAGCAAATCACAACCATGGATACCTAGGAAATTCATTCCCAGGCACCACAAGCCCCAAAATATATCATAATCACACCCAGGATCGAGGAGCAAAAGCAATACATGAGAGATTATGCCTTAGTGGGCAAATTTTTAGGGATTTGGCCCTCTAAACATGAACTAGTAAAATGGATACACCAATGGTGGAAGCCCAAAGGACACTATGACCTACAACTGGGTTCTAAAGGATTCTTTACCATAATCCTGCATAACTTAGAGGACAAAAGTCACATTTTTTATGGAGGGTCGTATTTCTTCAACTCAGTGGGTGTCTTCTTGAGGTTTTGGACTCAGAAATTTATCCCTAAAACAGAAGAATTTGTGCATGCCCTAGTATGGATAAGGCTATATTCCTTTCCGCAGGAGTTAGAACTGAAAGAGGTATTGGTCGGCATTGGCAATACCATTGGAGTATACATCAAATCCTCGGAGGCCATGAAACAAACAATATACACCTCCTATGCACACATTTGTGTTTACTTGACCATCGCCAAGCCGCTCCAAGGATCTATCACCCTAGAATACCATGGCGAGGATTGGCTGCAAACCATTGACTATGAACACATTCTGTTTAGATGTAGAAAATTTCATGAGCATGGAAACCTCTTCAGGGACTACCCCCTCAACGCTACAAGAAAATATGGTAACCCAAATTCCAACAAAAAAAAATATGGATTTATCCAAGTGCCAGGAAAGCGCAAACAAGGAGGCTGAAGACTGGTAGCCCAGGAAAACAAAGATCTGACATCAAGCAACCAATATGATATTCTTCAACAACATTCAGAGAACTTGGATGCCTCATAGGTTCCTCCTATAGAGAAAACACCTGACAAAATAGAGAAAGGGAAAGCAGAGTAAGCCCAAGATCCGACCCTAACCACTCCCCCACCTGGCTCCAACACTAAAGTCATGGAACAATCAGAAATCAAAGACGGAGATGCAAAAATGGATTTATATGAGCAAGAATTGGCGGGCATTTACTTGGAGCACCTAGAACACGCTTATCGGCACCAGAAACTCTATACCATACCCCCAGACTAGCTAAGGAAATTCCATAAGGTCTTCCTTAACTCCTTAGTAGGATCCACCACTAGATCCTGTATGAGATTGGAAATACAAGGAAATACACAGAAAGAACACCGCAAATCCCAAAAAGATGAAAAGAAAAGGGGAAGGAAATCAACCAGCAAACTCATCCAAGAGATAGGGAACTTCATAGTTAAATCAGGTCAGATCCATCTCATCTCAAACAACTTTACCCCCTTCCCTCCCCATCCTCATCATGAATATTATCTCTTGGAATACAAGAGGACTCAATGGTCATAGTAAGAAAAATCTACTACAGGATATGATCATATGAGAGAAACCAGATATAATGATGCTCCAAGAAAAAAAATGTGCCACTGAATATATGGAAAAGCTCCTCCCCTGTTGTTGGAAACAAGGAAAGGGGATCTACACAGCAGCCATGGGCACAGCTGGGGGTCTGGCTCTCCTTTGGAACCCAAACTCAGACACTTTGGAAAAACATTTCACTACTATATGGTCTATGTCGGTAGCTTACCGACTCATTGGCTCCAACAAACCTGGCTACCTAACAAACGTCTACTTATGGACCAACCATTTAGAGGGATAAGAAAGACTTCCTAAGGAATCTAGAGCACCTAGCTACCCTAATCGAGGGGAGGAGATGGATATTGGGAGGGGATTTTAATATGATTCACAATCTGGATGAGAAGAAAGGGGGAACATGTCGTCTTGAAGTAGAGTCTGAGGATTTTCATAACCTCATAGACAACTTAAATCTCATCGACATAGAAACCTCAAATGGCATCTTCACCTGGACAAATCAAAGAACCAAATCCCATCAAATAGCTTGTATTCTGGACCGATTTCTTCTCTTGGAATCCCTCATGCTAGAAGGAATAGCTTTAGAAACACGCATTCTCTATGTCCATGGGTCAAACCACTGGCATATCCAATAGTGTTTGGACATTCCTGCCACCCTAGGTTAGAAACCCTTCAGGTTGGAACAATTCTGGCTTAGTCACCGAGACTTTCAACAAAAATTCCACACCTGGTGAAGGGAGGTAGCAGTACCTTACGGTTCCAAGATGTACAGATTCCAACAAAAACTCAAAAACGTCAAGCAACGACTCAAGATATGGAACAAAAAAACTTTTGGTAAAATATTCGAAGCCCAAAAGAAACTAACAGACCAAATGGGCATTGTACAAAGTCAAATCCATGATCAGGGGATATCTGACGACCTCAAAGCTTAGGAAGTAGCAGTAAGCCAAAATCTTGAGGAAATAAAAGCCCAAGAAGATATTTCATGGTGACAAAAGTCCCCCATCCAATGGCTCAAGGAGGGCGATAGAAACACCAAGTTCTTCCACAGGTCCACCATTCAAAGAAGACATACCAAACACATCACCCAGTTAATCTTAGACAATGGGAAAATAATCCACTCCCATGTGGATTTGGAGGAGGAACTGGCCACCTATTACCAAAACCTCGTAATAGAACCTCAGAAGGACAGATCTCAAGCCGTCACCAGGGTCACGTAGCACATACCCACTTTAATAGTGAAAGCGCATCATTCCATCCTTCTATGGCCCATCGCACTCGAGGAAGTAGATTGGGCACTCCAGGACACCCCCAAAGGTAAATCCCCAGGACCGGATGGCTTCACCGCTGACTTCTTCCACCATTGCTGGAAAATGATCAGAGAGGAGGTATGGGAGATCATCGAAGACTCCAGAGCATTAGTTCAAGTCCTCCCCACCCTCAACGCAACTTTCCTCACCCTCATCCCCTAAGAAGAGCTCGTCAACCATCCCAAGAAATTCATACCAATCTCTCTCTGCAATGTCATATACAAGATTTTAACTAAGGTTATAGAAAGGAGATTGAAGCCTATCCTCCCCCTTATCATTTCCCAGAGCAATTGAGGTACGTGGAAGGCAGACAAATCCTAGATAGCATCATCTTGGTGCATGAAGTGATCCACTCCTTGCAGAAGACCCATACTCTAGGTATTCTCTTAAAACTAGATCTCTCTAAAGCTTTTGACATGATAAGTTCGGAATATATGCGCTCGATGCTCCTCCCCTTTGGTTTTGACCCCTCTTGGGTAGATTGGATCATGAATCTCACCTCTTATGCATTCTTCTCAATCCTTGTCAACATAGTCCCCTCTCACCCTTTCTCCCCCACCAAAGGAATCAGAAAAGGTGATCCTCTGTCCTCGTTTATTTTCATCATCATGGCAGAATATCTCAGTCCATATATCTAGGCCGCTATAGCAAACAAATATCTAGTAGGAATTTCATTGCATGGCATCACTCCTATGGTCTCTCATAGAAAATTTGTTGATGACACTTTGATGATAGGATCTCCCATAGTCTTGGAGGCCCACTCATTCCTCTCCATCTTACAAACCTTCTGTGATGCCTCAGGAATGGACATTAACAAGTACAAGTCTCGGATCTTCCTTTTTAACACCCCGGTTCTGATTCAACGCCACATCTCAAAAATTTTGGGTTTTGCCCGAAGCTCCCTTCCGTCAAAATACCTAGGCATCCCCCTATTATATTATTCCCTATGGAATAGTTCGTGGGAAAACCTCCTCACTTATTTCTCAAAAATACTCTCCTCTTGGACTTACCATGCTCTCAATCTCCCTAGTCACCTCATACTCCTTAAGTCTGTTCTTAAAGTCTTTCCAGTCTATACCTTCTCACCCCTAGCCACCCCAAATTTCATCCTCACTGCCATCAAAACATTGCAAAGAAACCTTTTTTGGAAAGGGCTCAAAATAGGGAAAAAGTTGGTGTTGATCAGCTGGGAAAATCTTTACAGACCCAATGCTCAAGGGGGTTTGGGAATAAGGGACCCTTCAACCATGAAGAAAATTTTGAGTGCTAAGATCTGGTGGAGATGGCTGAAAAGGACTCAATGCCTTTGGGCCAAGCTTTGGAGAAGAATCTACACTCCTAACACAATGAAAATAAACCTCATGAGATGGAATGACGACACCCCGTGATCTCTAATCTAGACTATGACCAAGAAAAATAGACACCTTGTAATCAATCACGTCTTTTGGGAAATCTGAAATGGTCAAACAACCTTTTTCTAGAAGGATTCATGGCAACAATTGTTAGAAACAACAATTGTTAGAAAAACAGGATCGCAGAGCAATAAAATAAAACAAATGTGAAAATAAAACACAAAAGATACACAACACAACAAAGACACAAATATACATGATTCACCTAGTGTGGGGTAAGTCCACTAGAAAAATTGCCAGGTCCTTTCTTTATTATTATCCAACAAATGAAGGGATACAACCTACAACAAACTCACTATAGCTTCCTCTTATTTCTCTCACAGTATCCTATCTTAGAATACAATATTCCCCATAATGAATAGCCACAATATGTTTCCCTCATAACAGACGGTTGCCTTCTAGGGAAAAAAACCCTAACATAATTTCTATCATTAGATCTGTGACCTTATAATGAAGGGTCCAGATTTATAATGATATTACAATATACATTTACAAGGCAATTTTTCCTTCAGGGGCTTCGCCCCTGAACCCACATCGGGGGACGTTGTCCCTGAACCCCTATCGGGGGCCCACTTGTCCCTAGACCCCATAGATGGGGTAACCCCCCTCTACACTCCCTCGGATGGAAGAGTGTACATTCTTCTAGAGTGTAAAGTCTTCATGGGGTATAAACATGACTGGAAACAAAGACCTATGAATCAAGAAGATAATCAAGCTCCATAACCAACAATCTCCCACTTGGAGACTGATCTCAACAAGTCCATCGCTGCTCTATATGCTGGACTCTGAACCTTCTTGGTCTGGGAAAATTTCTCATCTTCATCTTCATTCTTGAATACCAACTGAAACTGAGCAGGAACTCAGTTTCTCCTTGGTTACTCCCTTTGTTAACATGTCTACAGGATTCTAGCTAGTGTGTATATTTTCCAACTTCAAATGTCGATCTTCTAAGGCAGATCATATGAAGTGGTACCTCAACTATATATGTTTAGTCTTCAAATGGAAGGATGAGTTATTTGCAAGATGAATGGAGCTCTCACTGTCATAGTACAACCTACTATTCTCCTGCTTCTTTCCCAATTCCTCCATAAACCTTTGTAACCAAATCATGTCTTTACTAGTCTCTGTAGCAACAACATACTTTGCCTCTATTGTTGAAAGTGCAACAACCTTTTGAAGTTTTTAAATCCAACTTACTATTGTTCCACCTATAGTAAAAACATACCATGTGGTTCTCCTCCTGCTATATTTATCACCTGTCATATTTGAATCAACATATCCCTGTAGAAAGGTGTCTGAACCTCCAAAACATGATGCACGAGTAGCAGTACCTCTTAAATACCTAAGAATCCACTTTACTACCTCCCAATGTTCTTTACCTGGATTTTTCATATACTTTCTCACAACTCCCACTACATGTGCAATATCTGGTCTTGTGCAAACCATTGCATACATCAAGCTGCCAACTCTTGATGAATAAGGGACCATGTACATGTATTCTATATTCTCATGTGTCTTGGGACACATTTCCTTAGTTAATTTTAAATGGATGGCTAAAGGTGTACTGACTGGTTTTTCATTCTTCATTTTAAACCTCTCCAACACCTTCTCTATGTACTCACCCTGAGACAATGTCAATTTGCAATTTTTCTTGTCTCTTGTTATTCTCATACCAAGGATTTTCTTTGCAACACCCAAATCCTTCATCGAAAATGAATTAGCTAATTTCTTCTTGAGCACATTTATATCCTGCATATTAGACCCTGCAGCAAGCATATCATCTACATACAATAGCAAGATAATATAGCTTCCATATTCTAGCTTTTTGAAATAAACATAGTGATCAGAATGACATCTACTATAACCATGTTCTGTCATAAACCTACCAATATTCAAATACCATTGTCTTGGATTTTTCTTTAGGCCATACAAGCTCTTATGCAACCTGCATACCAACATCTCCTTCCCTTTGACCTCATACCCTTGTGGTTGCTTCATATAAATATCTTCCTCTAAATCCCCATGGAAAAAAGTTGTTTTAACATCTAATTGTTCAAGATGCAAATCTTCTACTGCCACAAGACTTAAAATCATCCTAATTGAAGTCATTTTAACAATAGGAGACAAATTCATCAAAATCTATACCTTTCTTTTGTGCAAACCCCTCTTCAACAAGTCTAGCCTTGTACCACTTTATTCCTCCATCTTCTTCCTTCAACTTGTAAACCCATTTATTCTGCAATGCTCTTTTTCCTACAGGCAACTGAACCAAGTACGGAGTATGGTTATTTACCAAGGAATCTATTTCCTCTTTCATGCCTTGCTCCCACTTCTTTTTGGTGTCTACCTGCATTGCCTCTTCATAACATTCTAGTTTACTAGAATCAATCAACAATAAATAATACAATGAAGGAGAGTATCGTTCAAGGGGTATACTTAACCTAGTATATTTTATAACAACACTTGCAAGTGTTTGAGGTACTTGCTTCTCTTGCTGTTGTACATTTTGATTTTATGGTTCCTTTGGAATTTCTTTTTTAGTGATCTCATCAAGCACTGTGTATTCTTGTTTTTCTTTTTCCTGTTTCTTTCCCTGCAATTGATCTTTGTACATGAACTTCTCATTGAATATGACATATCTACTCCAAATTATTTTGTTATTTTTATAATCCCATAAGCGATAACCAAAATCATTAACACTGTATCCAATAAAGGTACACTTCTTGGATTTTTCCTCAATCTTTGTTCTATTTTCTTTATCAATATGGACAAATGCTTCACAACCGAAAGTTTTCAAAAAAGAATAGTTTACCTTTTTTCTTGTCCATTCCTCCTTTGGAATTCTACCATCAAAAGAGATTAAAGGTCCTATGTTTGTTAATTAAACAACAATATCTATAACATCTGCCCAGAACTGTAAGGGAAAACCAGCATGCAATAGCATACTCCTTGCACGCTCCATGATTGTCATGTTCATCCTATTTGTCACGCCATTTTCTTGTGATGTTCTTGGAACTATCTTCTCTCTATGAATCCCATGGTATGAATAGTAATCATCAAATTCGTTGTTTCAATATTCACCTCCATTATTTGATCTGAGACACTTCAAATTTTTTCCTATCTCATTCTCAACCAAATCTTTCCATTTCTTAAAAGTATCAAAAACATTAAATTTTTGTCGAATGCAATAAACCCAAGTTTTTCTAGTTGCATCATCAATAAAAGTAACATAATAACGAGATCCACCAAGAGATGATACCCGAGCTAGTCCCCATACATCTGTATGCACAAGCTCTAACCTTTCATTCTTCTTTTCTTTTCTGACTCTGGAAATCTAACTCTCTTCTATTTTCCATAAACACAATGCTCACAAAAGTCCAAATCAATTTGTTTAAGATCTGGCAAAAAAATTATTTTGTGAAGTATTTGCATTTTCTTCTCACTCATGTGTCCCATACTATGATGCCACAATGTTGTATCCACTCCTGTAGAAGCTAAAGAGATAGAAGATTCAGTATTACCAGTACATAAATACAATGTACCTACCTTCTCTCCTTTTGCTATCACCAATGATCCTTTGATGACCTTCTATGTCTTATCTGTAAATATGGATATACAACCTTCACTTGCCAAGTACCCTATTGAAATTAGATTTTCCCTTAAATTTGGAACATGTCTTACCTCTTTCAACAACCCTTGGTTTCCATTGCATTGTTTTATTTTTAACTTTCCCATTCCAACAATTTTTCATGGTGCATCGTCACCCAAATGAACCTGTCCAAAATCACCTTGAACATAATCTAGAAAATGTTTCCTATGGAGTGTGGCATGAAATGAAGCCCCTAAATCTACTACCCAAGACTTAGAAATATTACCTATGGAAAGAATCAAAGAATCTTGTAACACATCACCTGTTACATTTGTTTCCTGATTTCTCTCCTGATGTCCATCTCTTTGTTTCTTTGGAGCTCTGCAATCTTTCTTCAGATGTCTTTTCTTCCCACAATTTCAACACTCTATCTTTCCAAGTTTGGATTTGGATATTCCCTTACTATAATTCTCATGGTTCCCTAGGCCCTTTCCTCTATCCTTTTGTCTTCCCTTGTTTTCCATGTTCAACACATTACCTGATGTCTCACCTGTGATTTTTTGTCGCATTTAATCACTAAGGATAACACCAACAACATCATCAAATTTTAAAGTATTTGAACTAGAGACAGAGTTACTTACAACTATGACCAATCCATTCCATCTTTTTGGAAATGAGAACAAGATTAGAAGAGCCCCAACCTCATCATCAAAGTCCACTTTTACATAACTTAGTTGATTAATAACCGTATTAAAATAATTTAAATGATCTACAACAAACCCACCTTCTCACATATTCATATCAAATAATCTCTTCATTAGAAATACCTTATTTGACGCCAAGGGTTTTTCATACAATTTAGCCAATGTGTCCATCAAAGCCTTCATCGTATTTTCTTTCGAAATATTGAAAACCACCGACGCTGCCAGGCTCAGCCATATCATTTCTAGATTCTTTCTGTCAAGAATCTCCCATTCTTTTTCCTTCATGGTCATCGAATTCTTTGCTACTCCACCCAATGTTAGGAATATATCCTTCTGATATAAATAATCTTCCATCTGCATCTTCCATAACTGGTAGTTTTGGCTGTTAAATTTCTCGACCCTAAACTTTCCATATTCTGCCATTTCTCCCACTTGAACTAGGAACCCTCTTTTTCGATGAGTAACCTTTCTCTCTGATACCATTTGTTAGAAAAACGGGACTATAGAGAAATAAAATAAAACAAATGTGGAAATAAAACACAGAATATACACAATACAACAGAGACACAAATATACGTGGTTCACCCAGTGTGGGCTAAATCCACCAGAGAAATTGCGAGGTCCTTCCTTTATTATTATCCAACAAATGAAGGGATACAACCTACAAAAATATTGTTGTAACTTCCTCTTCTTTCTCTCACAATCTCCTATCTTAGAATAAAATATTCCCCATAATGCATAGACACAATACATTTCCCTCATAACAGAGGGTTGTCTTCTAGTGAAAAAAACCTAACATAATTTCTATCGTTAGATCTGCGACCTTATAATAAATGGTCCATATTTACAATGCAATTGCAATATACATTTGCAAGGCAATTTTTCCTTCGGGGGCCCGTTTACCCCCAGACCCCACAGAGGTGGTAACCCCCCTCTGCAGTCCCCCGCATGGAAGAGTGTACATTATTCTGGGGTGTAAATTCTTCATAGGGTATAAACATGGCTGAAAACAAATACCTCTGAATCAGGAAGATAATCAGGCTCCACAACCAACAACAGTTACCTATTTTGGCGCAAAAGGACTGGGCTGACACCTTCAACACCCTATCTACTTAGGCATGATTGACAAAAGTGGCGGACTAATGGATGTACAATCTAGTGGAAATCATATGGAGGTGCTGGAAATCTATGGTAGAGGACCTACATATCGATGCACGGGTGGATATTCAGCCTTGGTACAACCTGATCAATGCGTGAAAAATCCCCATCCTGCGAGGTGAGGACAACCTTCGATGGGGACATTCCCCAAGGGGAACCTTCAACATCCAAGAATCCTATGCCATCAAGACTCATTCTCTCTTCTCCCTGAGGAAATCTTGGAACAAAATCTAGTCCCTAAAGCATTGGCCAAAAATCAACATCTTCCTTTGGTTGGTCACACATGAAAGAATTATTACTTGGGATAACCTTGCCAAAAGAGGGTTCACAGGCCCGTCCATTTTCCCTCTTTGTAGGGAGGAGGCAGAATCAATAAATCATCTCCTCAACATATTCCCTTTCACCTCCCAAGTTTGGGATCAATGCATGCCAATCATGCACACCTTAGATTGTAAGAGGTATAGCATCAACATCACCATCGAAGATTGCAGAGAAGTGGCTTTCGAGTCACCCATTCGCAATCGTAGATGGAAATTGCTCCTATGTTTTATCCTCTCGAAAATCCTGAAGGAAAGGAATAGAAGGATCTTTAGGAATGCCCAGCTCCCATGACAACACTATTGGACTCAAAGTTGCCACAACATTTTGGAAACAATTAGACTACAACATTAGAACAAAACGGACCCAAGGTGCCCAATTCAAGAACAAAGCATATTGAGGTACTAGAAATTCAACCCATTTCAGAGCCCACTTCCTGCTCTTTGGAATCACTCCATTGGGAACAACCCTACTCATTGGTCCCCCCCTTCAAATGGTTTTATCAAATTTAATTTTGATGGAGCCTCCAAAGGAAAGCCTAGAGAAGTCAGCTTTGGAGTGGTCTTCCGAAGCCACCAGGGAAACATTCTTCTCATCACTGCGGGCATCTTAGGCCACACCAAAAACAACGTTGAAGAACTATGGGGGCTCACCAGAGGCTTGCAATTGGCCATGTAGCAAAACTTGACCAAGATGATAGTGGAAGGAGACTCACAAATCATTATAAATCTCTTTCAGAAAATCCTGAATGGTGTTGACCCAGAGAGAATCTCGCCATGCTGGAGAATTTCTCACGGTATGAGGACAATTGCAAAGATTATTTCCCCCAATCAGGCCTTCATCCCCTCTCATGTAAGGATAAAGGAAAATCAAATTGTTGATGAACTGGCCAATATTGGAATAGACTTGGAGGGACTGGAGTTACTCTACCAAGCCTCCATCCACCTGACGCACCCCATCCTTCAAATATGAAAGGATAAGGCTCAAGCCATTGACAAATCCATAGATGGGGTGCTAGTGCAGGACAAATGTCACTAGGAGAGGATGCGAGGCAGCCAACATGGTGATGGCCATGTGACTAGAGTGCATCACACCCTCCTGCCACCCTCATGAATTTAATCCAAACTTGTGATAGCCAGGGCGCCATTACCCTCAGTGCATCTAGCCTAAGATTTTTGTCCCGTCGATGGCTCGGAGCCATGAACTAGACTTTATTCAGCTAGTGCGTGCTAGCCTCTTTCAACATTCTCGGCACCATGATTTCCACGAGGTGCATTCGCAGTTGTTATCTTCCACGACCGAGACCTCCTTCGACTTGCACTCCTCCTAGTTGCTTCTATGCTACTTGTGATTCCTTTCGGCGCTTCCAAATCCCCACAGGGTCTCGAGCATGCCGAGACAAAGGGGGAAATCCAAGCACAACTCGGCCTAGCAGCCCAACCGACTGTGCGTGATTCTCCGGCCCCCGCCTGCACCATCCCCCAACTCGTCACCTTCTTTACCTTCCCTTCCCTCTTCTCATTCGTATTCTGGTCAAAGCCTTAGAAACCTCCCACCCCTCTCCTCGCCCTTCACAAGTCGGATGGAGTGGTTCGCCATCTCAGGAAATTCCCTGGGTTTCAACCTAGGTCCCTTATCTGATTTGGCTTCCACCTCATTGCCACTTTCTGCAATCCCACCCAACTCGTCGGCGAGCACACTAGTCTAGCGAGGGACCACAACCAACCAACCTTACCTTGGAATGCAACTAGAAAGCCTTCAGCCTCAACCAGAGCCTCACTCCTTCGTAGGCTCAGCACCAGGCTCACAATTGCAAGACAACCTTGTAGTTCTGGAAGGCCTAGTCTTTGAATTACGACAAGGCCTAGATAACGTGTAGTTCTAGATGGATATCCTGGATGGGAAGACTTCAATGTTCATGCAAATGCTCTCAACTCTGCAGAGGGCATGCCACTCTACAACAAGAGACGATGACGCCACAGGGGGTGGAGACAAAGACGACACAAAGGCCAGAGGCGAAGATGACACAGGGGATGGAGGCGACGACGACACAGACATTTCCTTGCATGAGCCCATGGAGGAGGGAGGGACACTGGTTGAGGAGGAAGCATTCATGGAGGAGGGAGGGACACTGGTCAAGGAGGACGAAGCACCAGTCGTCGACCCAATGACCATTGCCACCTCCCTAGATGCGTGGCCACACTACGATCCCACCACATGACCTACACAGGTGTCTTCATGCTTTCTTAGTAGAGTTTCCAAAGTTCCTCTTTCCTCATAGAGTTTATGGTCATATTTTGCATGTTGTTTTTATGTCAGAATTAGTTGACAGGCCGATTCAGTCTCTCACAGGAGACTAGAACTTTTATGTTTAAGTCTATGTAAATTTTAAGTGTAGCACCTTAAGACAATGGGCTTCATTTTGACCGGCTGGCTGAACTGGTTTCCCTACGAGGAAGTTCAGTTCCTACACTCCAGAACACATTGGGATAGTGTAATTTTTGTTTTTTAAAGTTTTTTTATACAAATCTTACTTACAAAAAAAATAATGTTATTTTTAAAAATTTTACTATTCAAATATTTCAAGATAAACTTACAATATAATTCTTTACTAAAATCACAATTATTATATTTTATTTATATTTAATCTTTCCAAATATATTATAAAAATAACATTATAACATAATTATTCCCTAATAATGATGATATGTAATAATAATGTTATTTAAAAAAAAATATTATTCAAATATTTCAAGACAAAGTTACAATATAATTCTTTACTAAAATCATAATTATTTTATTTTATTTATATTTAATATTTTTAAATATTTTATTAATTTTTTTATCCAAATATTATAATATATGAAATTTATTCAATTAAATTTAAAATACTAAATATAGAGAATAATAGTACATTTTTATCTATATGCTTTCCATGAAATGGTTTTACAATTTTTTAATCTAATACTAACTTTATGAATCTTCTATTAAAAAATAATATCAATAAACATTTTATAATTAGTATTTTAATAATTAGTAAAATTGACAAAAGGTTTCATATAAGTATGGATCATTAAAATTTTCCTTAATTTTGACTAGGCTCTAGAAAAATACTCTTTTTAGAATTTCCATGGTCTTCCTATACTAACATTTATTTCAAGGAGAATGTAAAAATAATGATTAATACAAGTTTATATGATTATAAAACTAAAGTATGAAGTGGAATAGGTGAAGGCTATGATAGTTGCACTAGTTAATATTGTGAATGTCATCAAAGTTGGTAATGCCAACACAAATATGATTCCATAACTCATAGATGTTCCATGAAGTTATTTTGTTGGAATTTTCCTTAGAATTTCCATCAAAATAAGTTTATATTTACACAGTACACCTATTGGAAATGGGCACTTTTAATACATTTTAATTCTTAATTTGTTTTTTATGGATAGGATTAAATATTGAATGAATATTCTTGGTGGTCACAATAAGGGTTATGATTTGAAGTAATAATTTCCTTTCTTTAATAAAGATCTATCTTTATTTGTTTAGTTTTTCACATTTATCAAATCTGATTAAAATATTACTGTGTTGTGCAATTGATTGCCAAGTTTATGTGATTAACAATGAATTATGTGATTAGGGTAATGTTTTGACACGATTGAATAGCTCAGATGTTTTTTCTTTACTATATGGATGACAGGTATATAGATTGATGTATGGTGTCAAAGCTCACCATATTCACATATATTTTACAAACTAATGGTAGCTCACATTTCACTGGTGGGCATTTCATAATCACTGGTGGGAACTTGAGGGCGTTTCATATTTACCATAGAGTGTTATTGTACAGGGATCACCCAAGGACTTGAAGCATTGGAGCACAAGTAAGGGTTGCCGAGGGACTAGAAGAATTGGAGCACAAGCAAGGGATTACAAACACATTGGAGCACAGGAAATGAAAGAGAAGGACGATTTACTGTTTGATTTAGGTTTTGATCTACCTTTTATGATTTAAATTTTTTATTTAGTTTTATTTTTTTTAGAGTTTTCTTATTTAGGTTTATTATTTACAGTTTTTTGGCAATGAACAATTTAGGTTTACCGATTACGGACACGACTTATGGTTTTTGGCTTTTTCTAGGCATTAACGATTTAAATTTCTGATTTAGGTTTTACCGATCACCGATTTAGGTTTACGACTAATGGTTTTTGGCATTACGGTTTACGGGGAATTATGGTTCTCATCTCTCCACAACGTTGGGAGATGGCCTGATGTTCTTTGTTGGCTTTCAAATTTTATTAGTTGAACGCTCGTGATTATCATGGAACAAATATTCAAGTTTCGAATACATTGAAATCCCAAGTTCGTGATTATCAGGGAAGAAAGAATATTCAAGTTTTAAATATATTCAATCCCAACATCATGTCGATCATGATGTCTTTCTAATTGATCTAAAAACTCTGAGATCAATAACCATAAACCGAACTCCCAAGTTCGTGATTATCAGGGAAGAAAGAATATTCAAGTTTTAAATATATTCAATCCCAATCCCATGCCGATCATGATGTCTTTCTAATTGAGCTAAAAACTCTAAGATCAATAACCATAAACCACCTTTAGAGACAGATTGAAGTATACAAGGTAAAAATCCAAATATCGCTTCTCATGTTATGGTACTCTTCAACTAGCTATTGAAGTCCCAAATCATTCCTAGACAATGGAATTTGTCCAAGTTCCTTTGCAATCATAGACATGCTTCCCAAAAGAACCAGAGAGATGCGGGACCCTTACGTGAGACTCTAATATTTATTTATTAATTAATATTAATAAAACGGAAACCAAATCATGTCTATTCGTTATTGATTTGCTTCATTTTTTATTTTTCAAATTAACAGAAATTAATAATTGCTGTTAATATTGGTTATTAGAATTAAGGTGAGGATAAAAATAGATTTAAAGTTATTCTTATTAAAATTAGGGTTAAACATATTAATAACACATTAATTAATAAAGTTACAGATTAAAATTAAAATTAAGATTAAAGTTATTAATAATATATTAATTAATATAATTAAAATTTTTAGAATGAGGATTAATATATTAATTAATACATTATTACGGTAAAAAAAATAGTTAAATTGTTCATTATCTTGTCATGGCCTATCAACTTTCATTAGCCACAAGTTATGTGATTGTGCTAGTTATTTGAATCTTGAATTTTCAAGCAATATAAATTTTGAGGTTTGATTTTTTAATATCTTCATTTTTTTGTTAAATAAAATATAATTTAAAATAAATATTTACTATTGTACATCACCAACTTTATGATATTTCAATTTATGATTAGTAATTCAAAGGTTAACATAAATATATGTTAATGCAATACAACATAAAATTGCTATAATAAACAATAAATTTGACAATAAAAATGAAGATAATAAAACACTCCATGTTTTAGTTAACACTGCATATTTCTCTTATATCTGGTTAACCACCCAACTGTTGGGACTTATTTTTTGTATATTTTCTTTTAAATGATTAGAATAATGCATGCATCTACCACTTAATCGTCTAAATTATTTCATGTTACTATGACATTTCCTTATTTTCTCTTCATACAATGCAATGCATGGTCGCATTGCCTCCGAATGAATTTATTGATGGAATCAATTACTAAATTCACCAATGTATAGGAAAATTCAAAACAAATAACATGAGATAAAATATATATTATCAACTTAAAGAACAAATTTATTGATGGCATCAATTTCTAAATTCACTGATGTATACAAGAATTCAAAATCAACAACATGAGATCAAAATGTATTATCAACTTCAATGTAAACAATTTCTCTGTACTAAATTGACAAAATATAAGGAACCTACTCTTTATGTGTAATGACCCAAGGGGAACATATGGGTAAAATTATGAAGATGGTTAACACTTTTGTTTGTTTTATGAGAATTTTTATTTTTATTTTAACAGGTTCTTCAACTTTTGGTAAACAAAAATATTTTTTTTTATTTAGAATTTTACTTAGTGTAAAAAAAAAACTTGTGAAGAATTTTGTTAGCTTTCTACTGACTATTTTTCAAATTTTTTTATTGAGATTTGATATGTCAATTTGGAAATTAATAGTATGTTCCTTAAAAATGAACAGAAATATAATGAGTTATTTTTTCCCCCAATAATGTATCCATTATTAAACTTTTTTTTTTGACAAATGAAATATACTGCAACAATCTACATAAACTCTATTTTGTGATGACTATAGTTTTGAATCTAATGGATGAATATAAATCTCATGCTAAATTTAGTATAATAAATATACCCTACTTGAGTAAAGTTTGCATTCCTTATTTAGTGTTTGGATTGAAGAAATGAAGCTTAGATTTCCTATTCATCGAAGGAGTCCAAATTTATCTTTCAAAAGGAGATTCTTTCATCACAAAAGGAGCTCTAAGAAAAGTGAAAAATTCATTGGTTTTTTTTTGTTGTCTATCTTTTTCCACCATTATATTTTCCTTCTTTATTTCTTTCATAATAATGTCTCTAAGGAACATCCTTATGTACTTATAAATAAAATCCTTAGTGTATCTCTATCACATATTTCATCTAATGTCTCGTAGTTAAATGGGATAAGGATGCTAGGGCATGATTGTATCCCTCTTATAAATATTGAGAGAATCCCCTCCTCATGAACTCTCTATCGATACCCATTTCCTCACTGTGATATTAATATAGGCATCATAGTAGATATATTTAATTCTTACTTCAAAGACACATGGAATGAGCCAAAAGTTCCCCTCTCTTTGAAGCTCAAATGTTATTTCTTTTCTTACATACAATTTTAAGATGGTGTTATTCACACTTCTCAATACATCAAAAGGAAATTTCCTTGTTTCCTCATAGTTACTCTAGAAGAACTTAGAGAATGTTCTCACTACATTCATATGGATTGCAATTGAAAAATGGTCAAAGCAAAAGAGGCACCCTTTCTTTCCATCTCTTTGTTCTCTAGGGATTGTTCTTTGTATTGGTCAACTGGAATGATGTTGGTTTTCAATTTATCATCTCTTTTGTTCTATATTTTTCTTTAATTCTCCTTGGATTATATCTTCTATGGTAGATATTACTATTGGGATCATGGAGGATATCTAGTATTGGTATAATGGAGGATATCATGTGTAACACATATAAATCAAAATGAAAAAATGTTAAGATCTGAAATGTAAGAAAAAGAAAAAAAGAAGATCATTACTCTAATGTGTGTATATAATAATAATATTAATGAATTAAGCCATCTTAGATCCATATTAACCCGAGATTTTTAAAACACCTAGAGGTTTTGTGTTTAAGTTTATTTTTAATTCTTTTTGGTGCTTAATAGATCTAGGGTTAAGATGGATCTATGTTGGTTTATCTGCAATATTGTTTGTTGCATGCCCTTAGGTTTCCACTAAACCAATTTAGAATAGGATCAAAATAGTTGCAAGTGAAAACAAACTACCACATCCCCAGGTAGGATAAGGTAGGATAGGATAAGCACACTTTTTTTCTTACACAATAGTTAGAATCCAAGGAGCATTTATGTTTTATGTCTCATTTATTACATGATTAAAGGTGGTTTCTTTCATGTTTAATGGATTTAGGATGGACTAGAATACCCTCTTTCATTACTCCAACTAGAGATACATGGCATTGCATCTTAGAGGTGGTTTCCTTTAGGTGTTGATTTCTGTAGAATGATTTTTATTTTATTTTTTAATCCATTTTGTAGTACGTTTAGGTAGGAGTTGCTTGAGGAATTCCTTTATTTTTATTACTTGTAGATGTGCTTGAAGTTCAAATGGCATGTTATGGTCATTTGTAAAATAATAATTTACGATGTTCTTACTACTCGTTTTATGATTTCTTGTGTCCTCCCTTTTGTTTTGTTGATGAGCTGGAAAGTTATCAGTACTTACGTTAAATATTACAACATTTGGATTTAAGTTTGAATTCCAGGAAATAAAATGGGGGTGTCGTAGTGTCTATTCATATCGCTATGACCTATGAATTCTTTCTTTACCTATGAAAATTTCTCAATTTCTATAGTGGAAGGAAATAAGGAACACGAATTATGAGAGAAATCAAATTTGATAAATTAAGAGAAAAAAATCTACGAGGAAATTGATTGATGTTTCTTGCAAGTATTTTATGAATTCTTTCTTTACCTATGAAAATTTCTCAATTTCTATAGTGGAAGGAAATAAGGAACACGAATTATGAGAGAAATCAAATTTGATAAATTAAGAGAAAAAAATCTACGAGGAAATTGATTGATGTTTCTTGCAAGTATTTGTAGAATCCAAGAAAGTACTAGTTGAGAATAAGAAGGAATTTACTAACATATGTAGTCCCATAAAGGATGCAGGGGAAGGTGTTTCATTTCATTTGTATTATACACGTCTTGGAACTCATACATATCCACTACATATCCCCATGGACCGTTCCCATAGTTTACTCTAGAGGAGAAAGAAGATGAGGAAATTGTGTCCCATTTGGATTGTAATTATATTGAAGAAAATATGGATCCACATATCTCATATCCACATTCACCTCCATCTCTTTAAACCAAGTTAGCTTTACATTGAAATGTAGTGGTAAAGGAGGATTTTTTTTTTTTTTTAATTTTGTGAAACTTTTGTTGTAAGTTTGATAAGCTTGTTGGTTTGCATAAAACTTGTGATGAACTTATGTCGAGCTTGTAATGAACTTAAGTCGATATTCCCCGAACTTTTGTCGATCTTTAGAAAAACGTTTGCGAAGAAATTTTGTCGATATTTAGATGAACGTTTGCGATGGAATTTTGTTGATCTTTAGATCAAATTTTGTGATGAACTTGTATCGATCTTTAGTGAACGCTTTCAAAAAAATTATGTCGATATTTAGACGAACTCTTGTGAAAATGTTTTGTCAATATTTAGACAAATATTTGCGATGAACTTTTGTCAGTCTTTAGAAGAACATTTGCGATGAAATTATGTCGATATTTAGAAGAATTTTTATGATGAATTTCTCTTGATATTTAGATAAATCCATTGCTCTTTGATATTGCGTCACTTTTCTAATGATGAAAACAGGTTGAAGCGTTCGTTGGAAGCTCAACATTTTTGCGACACAAATTTGTCGATATTTTGATGGAAAATGGGTTGAATGTATTAGTGTAAATATATAAAGACACACATGTGTGTTTCAATAACAAAAACAAAAGGGTGCATTCAATTGAGTGAGACATAAAATATTCACCACCATTATTTCCTTTGCAAAGAAAAACCTCTGCAAAATCTAAAAGTGGATATTTGCATTTGCATTTTACAAATTAAACTATTTTACGATGTGTTATTACTTACACACCCGACGAGTGCACTTATAAATGTATGGAGAACTGACTAAATCAAGTTATAAAAGCAACGTACCCATACTATCAATGCATTGCAATTTATTGAAAAAATAAGTTGGTGCATTATATGTACACACCTTATTGGTGCACTACACACTATATAGCACACCCAAAATGTAAGTTTAAAAGAAAAACAATGCATGTGTTTATCATCAATGTGCTAAAATATACAATGAAACAAATGAGAGATAATTTAACTTTTTGTGTTTACAAATGAAAAGCTTATTCATTATTTTATTTTTTTTCCAAAATTTAGAAGGGAGATTTGTGTAACAAAGATTTATTAGCGAAGACTTTGGAGTGGGTAGATTTTTTTTGAAGAGCCAAATTTGAAAGGGATTATTGTAGATCACATACAAATCTATAGAGGAGAAATTTTAGGTATATGATTTTGTTATATTAATCATCTTAATCTTTCCCCAACTTGATTCAAATAATTTTTAGTGCATTCCCAAACAAAAAAAATAAATCATAATTACCTTTAGTATTGGAAGCTATAATTTGGTCACTGTTTTTTTTCTTTCTCTTTCTATATTTCATAAGAAAAAATAAACAAAATATTTTATAGGCTTTGTTCATTTATATATGGGAATTTCCTATCAATTGCAGTTAGACCACTCATTGCATTGGATCCAAAATCATCTTGTCTCTTTCAATTTTTTGTTTGAAAACTACCTTCATTGTTAATTATGATCTCTATACATAGTTAGAGCACTAGTGCATATTTATATGTCAATAAAACCACCTAAATTAAATTATAAACAATATTTTAAAAAACAACTTTTTGTGGTTGGTGGTGTGCATTGTACCTAGATAAGCATCGGGGCACATTTTGTTACAAAGAACATTGTTGAGTTTAAATTGGAAATAATATAATTTTTATATGAAAACCACCATTTCTTAATTTTTTTCACAAGTCAAAGGTGTTTAATAAAAAATACTTAGGAAGTCATGATTTTCTTAATTCATAAAGCACCAATTGAATACAAAAAATTGTAAAACATTTTCAATTTCGCAACGACACTGTTATATTATACAGGTGAAATAAATACTATTGAAGCACCAGTGTGTATAAATATGGTTGATGGCCTAGTGTATACTAAGTTACTAATCCGGATTTTATGAGCATAACGAAATGACTACACATTATTAACAGATGCTTAACATAGAGTAAAAGAGATACATTAAAATTGGTTTTCTATTTAATAAGGAAATAAGATGAAACTGTAAAATGCAGTGGAAAACAAGCTTGCTGGAATGGTGGCGGCTTATCTCTGAGAAGAGATGCGACGGCTGTGCTCATTCGCAAGAAGATGGTTATAATGAGGATCTGAAGGCATTTTATAATAAACAGGAATGTAAAAACCCCTAAACAACAAAAAACATAACCCTAGGAGATGAAGCGCCAAAAGTCATGTGGGCCTCATTTGGGTTAGCACATCAACTTCCCCTGGTCGTAACGTTTGCATACTATCTTTGTTTTAGGCCCACAATAGCCCGTTGGAAAGGTCTAACCGATAATAAAAAATTTCGACTAGCCCAAGTCAGTGCCTTCGACAATCACCTCGTCCCAAAATCCCAAAAAACATCGTTTAGGGCCTCAAAACAACCCCGAAAGTTTGGAACCCAAAAAAATACCAAGGTGGAAAGCTGTTTTTAGAGCCAGAGGAATAGGTGGGTAGTCTCCATTGCGTTGAGTTCCCCCATTTGATGAGGAAATTTCTACTGAATTTGGCCCCAGGTGAGCCACTTTCCTTGGTGCAAGTGTTGCCCTACTTTGACGACTTGATAAAGATTGATCCTTTGTTGTCGAGTGACCTTGATATGTGTTTCACAATCTAATCAATGTATTCCTATTGTATGTAGTCGGGGTTGAGATCTGTTGGTTTCAGTTGTTCTACTACTTCTGAGGTGACCAATAATGGTAGGAAATAAGGCCAAAGGAGATCCACGTTGAACACTAGGTGTAGGCCAAGGAAACGAGGAATGTTGAGCTCAAAATCATTATCCCCCACAGCCTTGGTTATGGTGTACGACCCATAACAGAGTGGGAGAATCTTCTGATGGGATCCTATAAGTCGTTCTTTCTGCAAGTGCAACCAAAATTTGTCGTCCACCTAAAACTTATATGCCACCCAATGTTGATCATGGAGCTTCTTATAATTTCCATTGGACATTTGTAGGATATCCTAAACTTGTTGGCAGATGTGTTGTATCTTCTCAATGAACCCGGTGGTTTTGTTAGCTTCATTTGGAGCAGGAGATGAGTCGGCCAAGGTGACCGCAAGGGGAAGTGCAACATCTATGGAACCTAATGGTTGGAACCCCAACACCACCTGAAAGGGGATGTGGTCGGTTCAACTACGTAGGGATCGTTTATAGCTATGTTGGACATAGGGAAGTCCCTCATCCCATGTGCGAGGGTGCTTGGAATTATACATGCGCAGGATATGCACAATCATTGGATTTACGACCTTGCTTTGACCATCTATCTGGGGGTGGAAGGCTATGAATTTGGTGAGCTTGGTGTCTAGCAGTGACTAGAGGCTCAACCAGAATGTGATGAGAAATCGATTATCCCGATCTAAGACAATGGTTTGTGGGATTCCAAAATGTACCCAGACTCATTCAAAGAAGATCTTGGAAGTGGCCTCTATTGTGATTCTCTTCTTGCAGGAAACCAAAATCGACATCTTAGAAAAGGGATCAACAACCACGAAAACAAAATCATTTCCCCTCTTAGTGGATGGGAGGCCTGACATGTATTCCATTGAGATGGATTACCATGGGCTGTCAAGAGTAGGAAGAGGGGTGTACATGCCCTATTTCTTAGTGGTCAGTTTGGAAATAGCATAGGAACTACAAGACCTTATATAATTGATGACCTCCTGTCGAAGTTTCAGCTAGTAGAAAAGTTTTTGCAGCATCGCCACTGTATTTTCGATGTTGAAGTATCATGTCACCTAATTGTAGTGGGATTCCCATATCATCTTCACTCACTCACTTGATGGAACACATATATGGCCCAGATGACACAACAACCCATCGTGAAGATGAAAATTATCGATAACTATGTTTGCACCCAACATTTGGTAGGTGGCAACAAAGTTTGGGTCTGTCTCCTAGAGTTAGGGGCATCTAGAGGTCTCATGGTCACAAGAGTCTAGCACCATGGTGAGTTTTGCGACTAGCGGTATGATGAAGCAATCAACGACGTGGTTGGTGCTTCCTGTTTTATAATTGATGTTGAGGTGGAATTGTTGCAAGTATGTGGACCAATTTTGAAGGCAGTCATTCTGCAATTTTCCTTGTGTCTGCATGAGCTATAGTGGGTTATGATTAGTGTGGATAATCGTCTCCTTCCCAAGAATGTAATGTCTCCACTGACGGTAGGCTTGCACAATGGAGTACATTTATTTGTCATAATTAGGGTACTTATGGACAAAATGTGATAGTGTCTCACTATGATAGGCCATAGAGTGTCCATGTTGAGTGAGAATGATGCCCACAACATAATATGAAGAATTTGTCTCGATCTCAAAAGGTTGTTACAGGTTTGGTAGTGAAAGTATCGGGGATGAGCACAAGTGCTTCTTAAAATCATCGAATACATGTTGTTGGGACCGACCCCACATAAATTTCTCCTTTCCACCACCCCTAGTTATTTGGTTGAGGGCACATGCAATATGGTATAATCCCAACATGATCCTGCGGTACAAATTGGCAAGGCCCAAGAAGATCCGAAGCTCAGTGAGTGTGGTTGGGGCTGCCTAGTCACAGATGACTTGGATCTTGGATGGATCCACATGTATTCCATGTTGATCAACGATGTAGCCCAGTTAATGGACCATGTCCATGTTGAAGGATAATTTTTTGAAGTTGGCATATAGTTTATGTTGCCACAGGGTGTGCAAAACCTATTGAATATGCTGCAAGTGTCTTTTCTAAGTAATGTTGTAAATGATAATTTCATCAAGATACACCACTACAAAAGTATTGGTGAATGGTCATAGGATATCATCCATCATTCTCATGAAAGTGGATGGAGAATTTGTCAAGCCAAAGGGCATGACCAACCATTCAAAAAGGCCTTCCTTTGACTTGAAGACAATCTTCCATACAGTTGTCTATTCTATCGGGACCTGGTGGTAGCTAGACTTCATAGCAATATTACTAAAGTATTTGGCCACCATGAGTTGATCAAGGAGTGTTGTTGGGAAATAATACCCTACGGACTAACAAGCTAGGGCTGAACTTGTACGCAGATCGTGACCTCAAAGAAAACACTTTTAACATATCACCCCAATACTCAAACTGTAATGTCCCCAAGGCCGAGCCCTTTATAAACCTGATGTATGAAACAAATTGTACATATGTGTTATAGGCTGGTGAGCCGAGTTCCTATAAGTTGTAGGCTTATGTGTTTGTTAGGCCAGGGAGCCTAAGTGTTGAAGGCCAGGAGCCTGATGTTGTACTTGTATGTATGCAGAATATTTAATAAAATATAAACACCGCCAGGTGCAGAC
>JZKD02S1672683.1:39712-56229 GCA_000966675.3 Picea glauca | reverse complement strand
CCTCCCAGCAGGGGAGGCCGAGAGGGTTCTTAGGCGGATTAAGCGGAACTTTACTGCACTCACTCGCACAGTTCCCATGGCAGAGATAGAGGACTTGACGCCCTCCATGCAGACTCACGTTATGGGGGCACCTCGGACATGGGTCTGATTGTTTAGGCGTTTATCCTAGGCCGTACATGATTATAATAGGGCCCACAGGCCCTGAGAAGACTTTTAAACTTTTTATGTGCCATGAGCACCTTATTGTATATATTTTTTGAGGGCATAAGTCCGGTGACTCATTATGGTTCCTACTTGGGAGGTGCTTGCGCCCATCTATGTACTCTGAGGATTTTATCATGTTTATATATGGTTTTTTATTCCTTTTTTGTGTCTTATGGATTATGTGTACAAAAATGTAGTTACATGTGTATGATCATGATATTTTTATGTGTGAGCAAGATGCCAATCTAAAATGTGATTAGCTAGAGTATCTGTGATTTGATTTAGACTCCTAGGAACATGAAAATATGTAATATAATCAAAGTTGCGTTCCAAGAGACGTACCCTAAGGAATCGTCAGTGTAAAGTCAGATCATGAGCTCAGTATATTTTGTTTAGCTGCAACACAACCAGTTGAGCGTCTAGATAGACCCGGAGACAAGAGATACCCAATGACAAAGCGTCACGAAGCAACTCAATAACTGCACTATACTCAACAACATTATTTGTGGTGTCACCTAAGCATATCCCTCTGGAAGATAACAACTAACCCTGTGGTGTAAAGATTGCCCAAGCTACGGAGGAAAGCCTCCGTGTGTGTCTACTAGCACCGTCTGCAAACCCAACAAACACCTCAGACTCACTTCACATCTGCCATATTGACGAAAGATAACATCAATGACACGTCCATAACACGTTTTTCCCAAAAGAAATGTAAAAAAGTAATAGTACAAAGACTATACATATGTTACAAAAAGTTACCCACAGTGACCATGCTATGAGTAATACTTCTTGAGGTAGAGCCCATTTCTAGGCTCTGCCAAAGCAGTCCCTTCAAAATCGACCAGACGATAAGCGCCCTTTTTTAAAACCTCTTTAATGATGAAGGGTCTGAACCACATGGGTTTAAACTTTCCTTCCCCCAGGGGGCCCTTATCTTGGTCGTAAACCAGGACAAGGTCGCCCTCAGAGAAGACCCGAGGATGAACGGACCTATCATATTGACACTTGACCTTATGTTTATGAGCTTCGTTGGCCAGGGCCACATCACGATGTTGTTCATCAAGCTGCTCAAGGTGTACTAACCATTCTTCAAGTGGAGAAGTGTCTGGCAATAACTGTACTACCAATTTTAGCGATGGAATTTGACCTTCAATGTGAAAGACTGCCTCCAGCCCGTAAACGAGTTGGAAAGGTGAGAAACTGGTTGCAGTCTTAACTGAGGTTCAGTAAGCCCATAATGCCGAGTATAACATCAAATGCCAATTTGACTTGGCTGAGTTGATAGTTCATTGTAGCATCGTCTTGAGAGTTTTGTTAGCAGCTTCTACCTGCACATTGGCTTGGGGATAGTAAGGTGAGGAATGTTCTTGCCGTAACCCAAGATTTGATGTTAACTCGGACATCATTTGGTTCTGAAAGTGACTGCCATGGTCAGTGACAATATCTCTCGGGACGTCGAACTGTTCTATAATCTGGTTAAATAAGAAGAGAGTTGCAGTCTCTCCATCATCTTTAAACGTTGGCATAGCTTCGACCCACTCAGTGAAGTAGTCGACAAATACGATGATATAGCGGTGCACCCTTGCTGACGGGGGGTTGCATGTAGTGTAATCAATCCCCCACTTGGTGAAGGGACCAACTGTGATGACAGGAAACATAGGAGCTGGATGTTCCCTCATCTTCCGTGAGAATATTTGGCACGGATGGCACTTCTTGACCGACTCAATACAATCTTTCATAAGTGTGGGCCAGAAGTAACCTGCTCGTAAAATATTTTGGGTTGTTGCCAACCCAGATAAGTGACCGCCACAAGCTTCTGTATGACAATTGTTGAGCACTATGACGACCTCCTCATGAGTGAGACATCGACGCAAGATACAGTCTACACCTCTCCGATACAACGTATCATTGAGTATGAGATAGTTCTTGGTCTGATGGCGTATCCACCGACGCTCATCATGAGAAGCAGAGGTGGGGCACTTCAAATTCTGGAGATAGATCAGTATATCTCTGTACCAAGGGTCTGACGATTCGATCAAAAACATATCCCCCTGGATAGGCGATTCCTCAGGCACAATGTCACCTGACTCAACCGGAAGTTCCGAAATAAGTTCTTTGAAGACCAATGACTTCTTGGACTTTGCTGAAACAAAGTTTAAGTCAAATTCTTGGAGGATGACCATCCATCTACTGATTTTTCCGCCAATAACTTGTCGTGTCAACATGTACTAGAATGGATTCACAATGGCGACGACGGTGGTCTTGCGAAACAGAACATAGTGACGGAACTGTTGAACAGCATGAACAGTTGCCAACGCAAGTTTTTCTAGATGGGTATAATTCAGTTCCGGTCCTACGAGGCCTTGGCTCAGGTAATAGATTACGTATTCAGAAAATGAATCATCTTCCTGAACTAAAACCATGCCTATGGTTGACTCCGTGGCAGCTATATATAATAGAAAACCCTGCCTTGAGCAATTTCTCAACCTCGGCCTTGATGGTTGTTGCTTTCTTAGGATTAACTAGATGAAGTTTTTGTCGAACATGCTTAACATCAGGATACGTAGTGATCTCATGTTCAACTATTTTTGGATCGATGCCTGGCATTTCCTCATAAGACCAGGAAAAAACGTCGCGGAATTCTTTGAAAAGATCTGTGTAAATCTGAACCTCTTCGGGGGAGAAATCCGCTCTGATGAAGACGTTCTCCACGACGCCAGGGTTTTTGGAGATGTTGATAGGTATAGTGGCAGCGATAGTCGCCATATTCCCCTCAGCATAAATTTCCTGTGTAGCTAAGAGGTTAATGGGACATGGTTGATCTCCCATCATGGTGATAGTGAATTCCCCGGCCTCGATTCGGCTTAACTCTGGGAGGAAATATGATCTGTGGTGAAGATCCTCCCAAGGTCTATCTGGACTCATCATTGCTTCTATTACATATTCATTAGAAGGAAAGACTAATTCCAACGAATCAGTGGTAGCAAGAGAACCCTGAGACCATATAGGCTCAAGAAGTCGATCCAACTCCTGTACGGGAGTCAGATCAGGAGTAGCTGAAGTTTGTTGAACTAAAGAGTACGCTACTTCAATGACCGAAAAGGGAATGGACATGCCAGCGTGCCCTGTCTCATCCATCGTGGCTGATGGGGAAGGAAGAATCCACGGATCCTGAAAGTAAGTCATGCGGAACGAAGAAACGTGAAAAATATCAGCCTTGTGGTGAGTCGATATAAAATTGACATCGCCATGAGGAGGTTGATAATCAAAAGTACCCATCAAACATGGGCTCAAAACAACTCCTATGTTAACAACACCGGCTTGAGGATTATCTATCATGGGAACCGTGGATGCCCCCAAGGCTGGGTCAGGTCGAGAGAAGGACAAATGATCAATGGTCACTATCTGGCCTTCATGTGGAAACAATAAGACTCGAAAAACTGTAGCGACCACCGCTTGCATAGCATAATTTCAACTACAACCTAACAAAAGATTGTAGTCGATGGGGCCATTGACTACCTCTACTTCGATGCACACGGTCTTTCCCCCTAACTGCATAGGGAAAGAAGGAATGATGCCATGTGGTCGGAAAGAACGACCGTCGAATGCAGTGAGGAGAGTAGGTGATGGAGACAAATCAGGATGACCAATGGCTTTCCAGCATGCTAACGACATAACGCAAGTCGAAGCGACCTCATCGACCACCGTGAGGAAGATATTCCTTGTAAAAGTTTTCGTGGGATGAGCCACTACTTAATGAAATGCGACATGGTAAGGTAGGCGAGGTTTCAAGTCAGTCGTATCTAACAGATGGTACCCGGGTTACAAGTCTCAGTAGAGCCTAAAGCTGTCAACAAGGCTTTCCTTTGAGTAAAGCAACTTTGGAGGACCTCCAAAGCAGACATAGCACAAGGGGTTTGGGATAAATCTTCCACCACAGAGTGGTTATGGGTGGCCCTTGCATTTTGATTGTGAGAAGCTCTCTTAAATGCACCCTTTGGAATGTGTGTCATTGTTTCACCCAACGTCTTCTCGATCTATAGTGGAAGATATGGGATCTCGGCTTCTTTGCCCTTCTCAGAGGCGCTTGGTTTTCTATAGTCGTGTGCTCTAGTCGTTATTAAAGAATCACTTTTAACCATGTATACGTTCGTAGAAGAGGAATTGTTTGGGGGAGGGAAGTTTTCCTGACTGCCCCCTCCGAAACTTGTAGAGGCTTGAGTTAAATTTTGCTCATGCTGAAAGGGATTAGTCAACACAGCCTGTTGTTGTTGTGTGACAAACTTCTGGGCCTCCACAAGTCAAGGACATAGATGGGTCGGGTGGTCTTCCGCACATAAGTTGCATGGGTACCTCACCTTCCTCTTTTCCGTGGTGCCCTCGCCAACATTATCAGTGGGTTTCTTATCCCCCTTACCCTTCTTGTGTTGTTTTTTCTTCCCTTCACGCTATTGGGTGGCCTTTGGGTTAGTCGTTTGTACGGAGTGTACTTCCAACGTTTGCGTAGGAGGAGCAGCCAAAGCAGTAGTCTGGCTGGCCGCTGAGTGTTGTATAGATAATTATTTCAATTGTTTTGTCAATTGCTCAGCGGGCTTAGTTTGTGCCGAAACAACGATACCGTCGACATGTGGTCCGGCTCTCTGTCTAGTTTTATCCAGTATCGATCGTGGCGCATCCAGTAGGATGTTGTACAATAGACCAGACTGAGAATAGATAAGCTCAAACTGTTGAGCCCTCATGATAGCATCTTCTTCGGAGAAGACCCTAGAAGTTGCGACGACTTTGGATAATTGCGGTACTAAAGACTTAAGGAACAACTCAAGCAGGAATGCTGGTGGAACTGGTACTTTGATTAGACTCTTTCAACGTCGCCACTCTCGGATATGATCAGAGATATGGTCCGTTGTCGTCTGCTCGAAATTGGCTAGCAATTCTGTGTCGGCGTCGTATCTCACAGGTAACTAGAAATGGTTAAGGAAGGCCATCGCCAGTTCGCTAAAAGTAGCGTATCATGAACGATCAAGCTCGATGTACCATTTCGCGGCACTCCCAATAAGAGTGCGTTGAAACAATCGCAACTGGACGGAGTCATCTTTCAGTGAGTTATATCAACACCAAAGGTGGAAAGTAGTCACGTGATCACTTGGATCTTTGTTAGGCTTTGCCTCGAACTTTGGAATGTCTGAAGGCAACTTCGTTGGCATAGGAGGCCAACGTGGATTGTGACAGATAGGATCATTTAACAACCGTGTCAAATCTGGCAAGTGTAATGTTGTCAAGAATGGTAGTTTTGGTTGTTGTTGATAGCCTGGATAAAAGGGTCCTGGAGTTTGACTGGTAGCAGGTTGCCAGGAAAAGTTTGGCTGCTGGCCCAGGTTCTGGTAGAAACCATGGCCCTGACTAGCATAAGGGTTTTGCATCTGAGGAGACATCATTGAATGATTCCCCATAAAGGACATAGGATGTTGGGCATTCAACATGTTTGACAGACTTTGGGAAGGATTACCCCATGCCGGTCCCGATGGGAGAGGCATAGAAGTTTGTCTGGGGTTCCATTGACTATGGAAAGAATTACCCCAAAACAACATTCCAGAGGAAGGAACAGACCCTTGTCCTGAGTTCCAAGGTCCTGGTATATGTGCCCCTGGCGCAGGAATAGTACCCTGTGCCAGAGTAGACTGTCCAAAAATGGGTGTGCCCCCAGATGCGGAAGTGTTATTACCAAACGTCCCGTTCCAAACAAACAGTGATGAACCTACCGTCTGAGTTTGCACAGGTGTTCCTTGACTCCCGGCTCCAAAGAAACTTGTGTGTGTAGGCTTCCCGGTGGACTGCTGATGCAAACCACCGATCGAAGGGGATGAAGGAGAGATATGATCTCCAGTGTAAGGGAAAGCGTTGAAAGGGATAGGAATGCCCCCGAGCTGACCTTGCAGAGGAGCGTTAGAGCTCCCTGCCCCTAGACCCAAAGTCTGTAAAGTGGAGTGAGTGAGTGTAGGACTTGTACCTGAACTAGGCATACCGTATGAAAACGGAGGGCCGATCGCACTAGGTGTGAAGGGGGGTGTGGTCGTCGCGATAGATGGGGTCAGTCCACTGTGCGACGTAGTTATGGCTGAGACCATGGTGGCTCGGACCGCCGACAGAGGAAAGTTAGGAGAATCTTCTCCTGTGGTAGCAACAATGATGGGAACAGAAGAATTCCCAGAGGAAGTAACAGTGTTTGTTGCCATAGCTGTGTGAGGCACTGACAGGCATTCGTAAAATTGAATTGGCACAATCACTTGTGGCCAAGTATCATTGTTTTAGGTTTCAACCAATCCAATATTGGTGGTCGATTCTTCTGGGAGTTGTTCAGGCTCAATGGTTGGAAACCCGGTTTCTTCGAAAGACCCTTGTTGGTCTAACTTCCACCTCAATGGTGGCGGGGGTGGCTCCAGTATAACCGGCGGCAGGCCCAGAAGCCTTTGTGACCAACGGAGCTCTGAATCCTTCACTGTGTGAGAAGATTCATGACACACTAAGGTATTCTACATGAACAAACAGTAACACACACTAAAAGAAGCCCCTATGAGATAAGACAAGCAAACACTAACTATTTTGAAGAACAGTTACAACAACCAACACTAGAGCAACTTACCGGTGCAAGTGCAACTCGAATACAAAAACACCCTCCGGGTATACTCTGCAAAGCGTGGCCCGATGTCTATCCTAGGTACCGATGTATACCCCCGCAGTCACCTGTGTATGTCCCTAGAAAAGACTGGCAACTAGTTTGCCAGCATGTGAATAGTCACTAGACGGGTACAGTCGATAGTCGGGTAGACCACAATGAGCAGGGTATCAAGCCCGAAACCTGTCAAGGGTATCGAGAGTAAATGGTCTGGAAGACAACTGAGGACCTCGAACGGATTCGAGACCCACGAAGCTCCGTGTAAAATGAAAACGACAGAATCCCTCAACAAATCCTCGATATGTGTTCTCCACTACGCTCGGTCCAGCTTTGGAGGGGTTATCTCCGCTACCTTTCCTTACGCGACCTCGTGTTTAGCCCCTGTGTTAGAGGGGGGTCCCGAATAACTTTCTGTAACTGGACTTCTACACTCCCTTTGAGAGACTCCAATGTTTGGTTTGAGTGGCCTTGGAGAATTTACTCTCCAACCTATTCCAAGGCCCTAGTCCTGAGCTAATGTATGTACCCTACAAACAAAAAGTCTAATAGTTTTTAATTAGCGTTGATTTTAATGGGGTTTTTTTATGTCACAAGGTATGAAGGTGAAACTGATGGTGTGTAAAGACTCAAAGCAAAATGAACAAAAAATGCTTGGAAACAAAAACTTTTACAGAAAATGCAAAAACCAACAACTTTTCGACAAGAAAGACTTCTTTTCTTTTTGAATTTTCTAAGATTTCATGCAGCAAAACATCAAGGAATTTCGCTCAATCTGCGAGCTACTTATGCGCTGAATGCACTGCATAAATTATGAAAAAGACTTCTTCCTAGCTACTTATGCAACAACACAATCTTCAAATCAAGAAGAAAATGAAAAAGAGAATTTTTTTTTATTTAATTGCAAAAAGACGCAACAAAGGGAAAATGTCGACAAGCACAAAACCAAGAAAACAAAAATAAAATTCCGGATTAAAGCGCAGATCGCGAAGAACCAGAGCAAAGATGCTCAAAGGAAATCAAGAAAGCACCGATTCTAACACTTGTCTAAAAACCATAAAACAATTTTTTTCTTTTGTCTTTTCTATCAAAACATCAACTAATAAAAACACAGGCTAAGGATAAGAGGCCCTAACCTGCTGACTGTGCAGCCCCAGACTCAAACCCCTGAGAGGAACACTTCTCACCATAGGAGGGGATGACTGCCCCACCCAGGCTGAAAAGACACCAATCAAGCCCGCGACTGTTACTGAAACAACACGCGTGCAAACGCGTGTTGAGCTATAACAGTGCGCGGGTACCCACGAGTTAAACTTGAACAGGCCGCGGGTCTGTATAAAAACTAAGACAAACAAAACACAGGCAACCCAGACCTAAAAAAGGCCTCTGGTATTGACAACCAGGGTCTCTAAAAGTCTTGGATGCTTCTACTTTAACAGAAAAGGAAAATGAATGCAAAAGATAACAAACACAATAAAGAAGACTAAAAATAAGACAGTAAACTAGCAAGACCCAAACCAGATCCAAAAAGCCCCTTGAGAAGGTAAACTTATGACAGGGAAGAGGAGACTACCTCTCAAGCTTTTTGAGTCCTACACGCTACTGAAACCTCTGCAGCAAGCATTCAAACAAGGGCTACAGAAGGTTAGGGCGCGGGTTACACGCGTGCAGGCCTTCTGCAGGCCGCGTGTACCTCTGTGTGTCCCGTTAAAAATGTCAAGCACAGTCAAGGAAAAGATGGTATTAAGAACCAGGTTCCCTGCTAGCTCTAACCTAACAGAAAACAGACAAACAAAGAAGCAGAAAATATAATTCCTTGAACTACCCAAAAACCTCAATGAAATCCGAAAACCCTAAGAGTAATATCCCCAGTGGAGTCGCCAATTCTATTGTTGGGAAATAATACCCTACGGACTAACAAGCCAGGGCTGAAATTGTACGTAGATCATGACCTCAAAGAAAACACTTTTAACCTATCACCCCAATACTCAAACCCCTTTTTCACACACAAGCATGGAAAAGATCTACTAACCTTTTTTCTATCGATGTTTGATGTAGATCCTCCGTTACGCTTTATCCGCTTGTTCTCACTGCTCCTTCCAAAGACAATCCTGCAATCAAGAAAAAACACTATGCATGCATACTATTCTTCTACCTAAGGGTTAGAGATTAAGAATAAATCAAATAAAATATATACCACTCGTGCATTGGGACGGGAAAAGTATTCTTTTATTAATCTCAAGATGAATCAACTTACAATAATGGTAGAGACCGGCCACCATTCCTCGATCCTAATCCTGGGCTCCTCCTCTTCTTTGTCCTCCAACTTCTTTCCTTGAATTCGTCTTAGGCTTGAGGAAAGGCTAAAGGGTTGGGACAAATGGATTCAACAATTGGGCAGAGTTTCTTTGCTATCTTTTTCCTCCTTCAAATAGTACCCCTACCCCTTGTTTTATAGGCTAGAAGGAGCTAGGGTTTTGGATGAACTCTTGGCCATGCATGGCTAAGAGTTCCAGTTAACTGACCCAAAGCTTTTCATTCCGTCGACAACTTTCCTGTTTTTGTGCTTTGTTAGGTAAACGCGGGTTGTAGTAGGCCAGCCAGCATTCCAACGTGTGCAGTAGTAGGCCTGCCAGCGTTCCAACACGTGCAGTAGAGGGTTAGGGCGTGTGCCACTTGATTTAAGATGGTTTTCAAGGTTTTATTTAGCATGGATTTTTCAAGGAAGAGACATGAGTTGGCCTGATGCCAGATAAGCATGTGTGGTGCAATTTAGGGTTATAACAAGAAGGTCGTCAATTCGAGGAATCAGGTACCAGTATCTGACTGTGATTTTATTCAGAGCTCGATAATCAATGCAGAGTCGACATGTTCCATCTTTCTTCTATACCAGCACAATTGGGCTCCCGCAAGGTGATGAGTTGGGATGAATGTGCCCCTTGTGGAGAAGTTCTTGGATCTATCTCTTGATCTCCCCATTCTCTAACAGAGAGGGGCGATAGGCTATCCCATTGGGCAGCAGTGCAATGGGGGTCAGATCGATGGGGTGCTTAACCTAAAAGTGAAAAGGCACCCTAGTAGGTGAGGATAAGATATCTGAGTATTCTTCCACTACCTTATCTACTTGCTTCTACTGTGTGGAGAGGTCAGTTGCAGATACCCTGGATGTGGATGTGATATTTTTCTCATTTGGATAGTGAATCATGAAGAGAAAATTCCCCATCTAAGAGAATACCTTCCTACATTTCTTGGTAGATATCAAGGAAATATCACTAGGTGGTACTGCCTCGGGTATCTTGTACAATTTCTTGTTCAAAGTAATAATAGCACTACGAAGCCTAGACTCATATATAGCATGATGTTTCCATAAATAATGTTGTCCCAAAAGAACATCAAAATATTCGAGAGGAGCAACATCACACAATACCTCATATTTGAAGGGCTTAATGTCATATGACAGTCGACACAGTTGGTTGACGCGAAGATCACTTTCTTAGCGGAGCCATCCAATGGTGTAGGATTGTGGGTGTGGAATTGTCGGCATGGCCAACTACTTGACGAACTCTACTGATATGAGGTTCTTATGGCTACTGCTATCAATGATGAAGCATAGAATAGTGACTTTTACCCACATCTCTAAATGGAAGAGGCTCTCTCCTTATTTAGGCTTGTCTGGCTCACCAAGCTGGAGCTTGGTGGTAGCAATTGTCACACTGGGTTCTATGTCAATGATATGTCTTCCCCTTTCTGGTTCTGACTCAGAGTCATAACCCAAATCTGATTCAAAGGCCTTCACTTTGGCCACCAACCACTGTTTTGAGCGACAATCAACAGTGTTATGCCTAGGGATCTTATGGAAATTGAACAACTTCCTGATATATTTCTTTGTCTTTATGGTCTCCTTCTTTTCTTCAGCTTGGAATGGTTTTTCTGATACTACCCATATTTTCTTTGTCCTTTTTTCTGTGGTTTGGGGTCACCCTTTCCTGGATTTTTTCTATGAAGGGTTCTTAGGCCCAAATTTTCTCATATTTTGTTTGATCTTTTGCTTGATTTTGACGACATATCAGTAGGTCGCGTCCAAGGACTAGATGTCCAAAAATTTCATTTTGGTCTGTATGTATCTATGAAAATCACCTTGATACTTGAGCACCCGATGTCTCTCTGAATCTTTGATACCCAACTTGGTGAACAAGGTGTGGAATATATTTGTGAGCTCTAGCACTACTTGGTCTCTTTCTTGCCACAATATGGTCCATTTAGTATACAAGTCGTCATAACTTCTGACAGGGTAGTATTGTTCCTTAATAACATCCCTGAAGTATTCCTAGGTGGTCGTGACTATAAATAATGAGGTTTCCTCTGTTTCCTTTTTCTCACATAAAGTTTCCCACCAATCTTTGATATGGGGAATGGATTTGGGAAGTGAAAAAGTAATCTTTTCTCTATTCAAAAAGTTATGGATAGAAAAGTACCCTTCTAATAGATTCAAACACTTGTCTACAAAATATCCATCTATGTGAACTTCAAATATAGGAATATAGAAGTTGATTTGTACCTTGAAGGGGGGGGGCACCTCCGCTAGAAGAAGACGTGTCACATGTTGGTAGTCGTCGAAGGATTTGTGTGAAACTATCCATAATCTCATTCCTCTGTTATGTGAGGGCTTCCTCAAGCAACATTTTGAAAGGATCTTTTGTCCCTTCATATTTATTTTCTCCTTCCATGAGAGGTCACTTGGGCATGCGAGAGCTTTTGTCCTCAAGAAAAACAAGCTTGAGACCCAATTATTTGTACTCTCACCTCGTTGGGGACATGCATTAAGACGACAAGGAGCAGACCCCTCTGATACCACTTATCCATATTTTATGAGAAGAAAGAAATGAATACATGTTATTAACAGATTCTTAACGTAGAATAACATAGATACAATAAAACTGGTTTTCTATTCAATAAGGAAATAAGTTGAAACTGTAAAATGTAGGGAAAGAAGCTTGTTGGAATGGTGGAGGCTTATCTCTAAGAAGAGATGTGACGACTACTCTCATTCGCAATAAGATGGTTACAATGAGCTTCTAAAATACTTTTACAATAAACACGAATGTCAACAACCCTATACATCCAAAAACCTAACCCTAGGAGATGAAGCGCCAAAATTCAAGTGGGCCCCATTTGGGTAAGTTAGTACATCAAATTCTCGGGGTTGTAACTTTTGCATATGGTCTCCTTCTTAGGTGCACGATATCCCATTGGAAAGGTCTAACTGAGAAGAACAATTTTTGACTGGCCCAGGTTATTTTGTCTAGCAGTCACTTGGGCCCAAAATCCCAAAACACATCGTTTAGGGCCTCAAAACAACCCCGAAAGTTTGGAACCTGAAAAACTATCGAAAAACTTCCAAGGTGGAAAGTTGTTTTTTAATCCAGGGGAATAGGTGGGTGGCCACTGACATCCACTTAGATTAGTTACCTTATGCACTGATATCATATTTTATAAAAGCATATGTAATTTTTATATCCCATGATTGTTAGGTTTTTTCGAGAGAGAGATTTTGAAAATTCCATGGGACAAATAAGGGGAAAACAAAGACATGTTGGAAGGGATGTCCAAAAAAGATTAAAATAAGATGGTAAAAGAAATGAACATAATTGCATCACAAGAGGAGCCATCCCAACTAAAATGTGCATCATAGGTATGTAATAATTTATTTATTCTTTTATGTATATCCAATTTAATTATCATGTGAAATACTGATTTTCAATCATTTTGTTTATAAAAGGAAAAAATAATAGAACTCATTTGACACTTAATATAATACAACGAAGATTAAAAGTGTCAATCCTAAACTTTTTGAGTATTTATATTATCAACCTTTCTTAAAATTCCATGTTTCTTGTAATCTTTATATTTAAATTATTATTTACACTTATCCATGGATGTATTCTAATAGGGTCTAACATACAAAAATGATCCAACCCATGAATTCATAAACATTGGGTTCAATATGGTTTGTGAGTATATGTTGAAGTATGAAAGTTCAATTGAATAATTTATAAGTGGTTGTTGTTTAACTTCCATTGTTTTATAATTAATGAAACAACAATAAACTTTATATTAATTATATCGATCGTGCTTTGTCATAGCATATTAAACATGTAGGAAACAAATCATGGAATGCAATAAACATAGGATATTTTGATGGAATGCATGAAGCATGGCTTTGAAATAATGTGTATTATTTATGAAATACTTGTTGTTAAAGTGTGTTTTTATTATTATTGCAATCATGTACTCTCTCTCTGTCTCTCTCTCTATGTGTGTGTGTGTGTGTGTGTGTGTGTGTGTGTGTGTGTGTGTAAGATGAAGAGGCACAACATAAAAAAACAAGCCAATCAAGAAAACATTAGGTTAAATAACTAAATTACAATATCACCTACAAATGATAAAAAAATGAGGCATGCATGCAATTCAACTAATGAATAACAATCAATATAATTGAATGTTATTGCAAGTTGTATGTTTTGTAATATTTGTCTTTGAAAATCAAGGATTTTGTTTAATGTACTTGACATATTGTCCCAGTTATATGAGGTCATGTTACCAATAAATGTAAAAAATACATATTGGTTGCAAATTGATTATTGTGGACTTTATGTCATCCATTCTTTTTATGACAATGGGTCTCTTATTGATATATAGTAAAATGAGTTTTTTATTTTATTGCATTGTTGAATATTGTAAAATGTTGTGTTGTTGAATAATTAATATGTGGATGATTTACATTGTTACAAATACTCAAATCATTATATAAAATGCAATAACAAAAATACAAAACAATATTATTATAAAAAACATGTGATTTTGAAATGATTAATTGAAACTTTGTAAAAAAACAAATTAATTAAAATGTACACATATCAATGTATTGTATTCTTATGAAATCATTAGATGGTGCATGTCATAATATAAAAAGTGGTGTGTTTTGAGGATTTGTATGCACTGGTGCACATTAATTATAATAATGCATCGGTAAAAATTATTGAGAAAAACCATTTCTTTATAAACGACATAACATACAATAATATTTATCATTTCAAAATTCTATGGTGTTCGTGTTTAAAATATACACCACGGTACTAAATATAATATACACACCAATGCATTACTTTTATTATATGCACCGGGGCTCTGAATATAATATATACAATGGTGATATTAGTATAATATACACATCGATGCTTAGTAAAAATAATGACACTCATATCTTACCTCAAATATTCAAAATTTGACTACCCTTCAGTGCACATGGTAAAATAGAAGCTCGTACGTACTAATTATACATGTACTAGGGTGCATGATATATTTAATGCATCGAGGCATAGGATAACTTAAATGCACCAGTGCACACTATAACTTAAATGCCCCAGGGCGTACAAAAATAAAAAATCATCGGTGCTTCTTACACAAACAAGGAAGTATGATGCGTAGAAATTATAAGAGAACCAATGATTTGCATACAACGAAAAAGGTGAAATTGGTGTGAAATAATTATAAATGCACATATGTGTTTGTATTATATTAATGCACTAGGGTAGGTTTTTAAAGAGAATACCATTTTGTTTTGACAATAAAAGCACCGAAAAAAAAAACTCCACTACAACCTCCACCAACCCAAATATTTTTAGTTATATGGAACATCCATTAAAACCACTACTAATACCTCCACGGTCAATAGAGAAGGTTGTAGAATTTTTTTGTTTTTAATTTTGCCAAATTTTGTACCATTAAAAACCTCCACAAAACCCTTCGCTAGAAGGTGTTATCCTTGTAGTTCTACATGCACCTCATTATTCTACCAACTAGCTATAAACTGCACACTTCATAAGAGCATAAAGAGAATTGGCCCAAGTTGTTTGTTCCTCTTCCCATGCTTTCGTTTCGAGTGAGGTACTGGTCATATGAGAAATATAAACAAAATACTACACCACATATGTTGTTCAGCTCCTTACATGCCCCATCACAGTATCCCCAAGGTAATTTTTTGTTGATTACAATCTCTCCTATCTCACAACATTATTTATTTCCTTGGTAATATTTGTAAATATATAGGAGAGCCAAAGCTTGCCAAGAAACTTTGAAACAAGGATAATATTTTTCATAAAAAATGCACACATTCTGTGCCAACCAAATCCCAAAGTCAACTATAATTGAAAAAGATCTGATGGGTTTCAAATAAGGATGGATGAAAATATCACAAACTTTTTGTCTTTTTATCTTTTACTACCAAAAAGTTATTATACTTATGAAAATTAGAAATTCTTAATATTCCAAATTCCAAATTCTGTAGGAATTTCATTACATTCTCTATAGAAGCTTGGGATTCACAGTGATAATTTTAGGGGATAAATTTCTCTCATGGGCTAATTTTCCATGGTTTTTCCAAAAACAATATTTGCTATTTTAAAAATGATTCGCCCAAATTCTATAAGATAAAATTATTTAACTTTAAAAATCGCCAAAATTTTATAAAATCTATATAAAATAATTAGAAATTTGAATTTTTTACAAAAATATCACCAAACATTTAGAGTTGACATATGAAGGATTAGTAAGATTCGTCAAGGTTTCTACATTTTAAAATAAATTTTCATCCTTAAAATCATCCCTTCTTGGGAAGGTCCTCGTAGAAAGGGAATGCTAAGAATTATTGCTCTCAAATATACCTTAGGGTTTCCAATACAGAATGTTAGGAATTGTTTCTCTCGAATATACCTTAGGGTTTCAAACAAAAGTACTTTACAATCTTAATTTTGATCCTTAGCATAAAATTTAATGTAAATATGAGAATTAGGATGTGATCCAAGTAGTATGGTCGAGGGCCAATGAAGGTAAATGATGTAAATTAAATTTATAAATAAAAATACATGGCTGGCTACAAGACAGGGGGACTAAAATTATAGGGGGTTATGAATCCATGAGAGAAGAATGAGAAGCAACTAAGGGGGAAAAGAGACCAACAAAAAGAATATTATAATATTTTATTAGAACCCAAAGTCGTTACCTTATCTTATCTTATGTGTAAAACATATTATCCTTGAGATACATGAAAACTACTCGGGGAGGATTTCCTTTAGTTCCATGTGGTAATTTAAATACATGCATATTTAATTCCTATTTTATGATAACTACCATCATGCTAGAGTTATTCTTCCCATTATTCCATCTACCTCTCTACATGAATGTTGATGGTAGAAATTGCAAGAGAAAGGGATCCAAGCTGTGATGTCCCATCCCCAAGATTAGGCCAGCAGGGAGTGACTTAGTATTCTATATGTTCCCGTAGACTATAGTCAGGCACAAATAGGGAACCAGATGGAGGAATAAGGAGGAATTAAGGCTAAACAATAAATTAAGCCTAATTACTTAGGGAAAATCACTTAAGCCTAAGTCAACGAAGAATTGGAACAAAAAGGTGATAAGGGGGCGACTTAATGGACAAATATTTCACTTAGAGGAAGGGCGCCTAGGTTAAGTGATGTCAACGAAGAATTAGGGTTTCGGGAAGCTATAAAGGAAGGGTAAAGCAACCTAATTCAGTATGCATGATTATGATTTGATGTTGAGAGCTTCCAGAGGAGGAGGA
>JZKD02S1672683.1:7289-33553 GCA_000966675.3 Picea glauca | reverse complement strand
TGCAACCATAATAACTGACATGCAAACACTATAAACAAAGATCATCTACATCAAACCCTAAAACGCATCCAGAAACCCCCAGAGTATCAGATCTGCACGTAGGAGCAATAGGATCATAGCAAATATCTTGATCAGCCGGATCAGGGATATTTCACAAGCTTGTAAGGGAGACAAATTGTATGATTATTCTGATAATTGATATTGATCATCCTTGTAGATCCCAACATTAATATTTTCTTGGCTAGTTTGTTTTGTATCCTAGGAAAAAGAGTGTGACAGCTCGAGAGATTGCATTGCAAAGAAGGGGGTCCACTTCTCTAGGTTGTCCAAACTAAAGGGTGAAAGAGAGATAGTTCTTGGGATAGTTGCATGAGTGGATTTCCTAGGAATTAGTGGGAATTGGGTTGAGAGAGTCTTTATTGTCCTTGTGGACTCATATCCCCAACATCGGGGTGGCATGTTGTAGAAAAAATTAGTGCAACAGTGCCCATGACTCGAAGGATCGTCCCAAGTGAGCATCGAGCTCATGGAAATCATTGTTAGTGATAAGTATTTTCTTATATAGAATTTTATGTTTGTATATATGGGTCGTTATGTGAAATTATGAACTTAATAATTTTAATGTTTAAATTTATAAACTCATATTTATAATCTAAAAGTTAGCATAAATTCTATACAAGCTTGCATATTATTTTGCATGTATAATTTAAATTATATGATAGGTAAAAGTAGTTATATGGTATGAGATTTAATGGTATAGTTCTACTTAATTGATGATTGATTTCACGGTGGAACTTTTCCATTAGAATTTTAATCCATTTTAAGAACCAAATTGATATAATCTCAAAAAAATGAGTAGATTAGGGTGGAACTTTGACTTGCTAGAAAAAAATAAAGTCATATGAAAGGTAAAATTGTCCACTTTGTAAATTAATCCATCTTACATTAACTAAATCACTTTTAACAACCTAATTACACATAAATAAATGGGTTAAGGTAGGACCCTAACAAATATTCTTGAAACATTAGAACCTAAAAAGTATGAGATAGGTGAGGTGATCAAGAGGGACATCTAGTGAGGCCCAATATTATCTAATCTACAGAGGCAATTAGAGTGGGGCCTTGACCAAGATACCTCTTACTTGTAATTCACAATTCTTAACCACTAAAAATGACAAGTTTCATTTTTATTTCTTATTTTTTTTGAAATTTTCATAATTTAAATATTTTTAATAAATTAAAACCTTTTTTAAAAAATCATAATCAAAATTCTCATCAATTAAATTAAATTGTAACTTTTAATAAAAATATATGAAAAAATTAAACCAAAATATAATTAAATTTATTTTTTTCATCAAATTATTAAATATTTTTTTAAACAATAATCCAATATTATTTAACTATTTATTACCTCAAAACTCTCTATTTATAAAAATCAAACTTTTATAAAGACAATAATGCCATATGAAATCCAACATATGTTTGATCAATGAATTCCATAAAAAAAAAAAATACAAAGAATGATAAATGAGAAGCCAATAAATTTGAAATATAAATGAGATTTAAATTAAAAAAATCAAAGAATGACATAATTTTATTATTTTTATGGCTAAAAAGTTATTAAGGTTGATAGTTTCAAAAATATTTTGAAATTGAGATTTAATTTGGGTATTTTGGCTACTAAAATCTAAGAAAGTATACATACTCTACCCTTCTAGATTTAAACCTATAACCTTTCAAAAAAAAAATCATACTCTTAACCATAAAAACCACTATAATATATGTAAATATTTTAAAGAAATTAAATAATCTTTCATTATATAATTTCTTTAAAATGTTCACATATATTTAAGGTTTAAAATCATATATTTCAGTAAATGTAATATTTAGAACATCTAAAAAAAATAAAACACAACTAAAGAGAAAATTTAAACTCAAGTATTACAATAAAATAATAATATAAATTTATTTTAAAATTTATATAATTTCATTAAATTATTCACATATATTTAATGTTTAAAATCCTATAGGATGACAATAAATAGAATATTTAATAGAGCTAGATGCACAAATAATTGCTTACTTGAGTGGATAGTCACTTAGCAAGGTATATTTATTGGAAATGAACACTTTTAATATATTTTTAATTCTTAATTCATTTTCTATGAATAAGATTAAATCTTGAATGAATATTCTTGGTCATAGGGTTATGATTTAAAGTAATAATTTTCTCACTTTTATAAACATGTAAGTGTATTTGTTTATTTTTCACATTTCCCAAATCTAATTAAGAAACTAATGTGTTATGTAATTGATTGCCACTTTTATATGATTAATAATGGATTATTTTTGATAGTCACAATAAATGAAAGATTAAGTAATAATTTCCTTACTTTTATAAAAGTGTAAATTTATTTGTTTACTTTTTCACATTTACCAAATCTGATTAAGAAATTTATGTTATGTGTTGTAGATTATGTAATTGCCACTTTTATATGATTAACAAAACAATGGATTATGTGATTAGGATAATGTTTTGACACGATTGAAAGGTCAGATGTTTTTTCTTTTGTAGATGGATGGCAGGTGTCAAAGCTCACCATATTCACTTCCTCACATATCGTTTAGGAACTGATGGCAGGTAGCATTTCACTGGTGGGCGTTTCTTATTTACCATAGAGTGCTATTGTACAGGGATCGCTCACGGACTTGAAGCATTGGAGCACAAGCAAGGGTTACCCAGGGACTAGAAGCATTGGAGCACAAGCAAGGGATTACAAAAGCATTGGAGCAAAGGAAATGAAAGAGAAGGACGATTCATTTAGGTTTGATTTACTGTTTAGGATTTAAATTTGTGATTTAAGTTTATTATTTACAGTGTTATGATTTAAGTTTATTATTTACAGTTTTTGGCAATGATCAATTTAGATCTACGATTGATAACCGATAGGACTTATGGTTTTTGGCATTACTGTTTACGGTTCTAGGCATTAACGATTTAAATTTCTGATGTAAGTTTTACCTATCATCGATTTAGGTTTAGACTTATGGTTTTTGACATTATCGTTTACGCAGGACTTATGGTTTTTGGCATTACTGTTTACGGTTCTAGGCATTAACGATTTAAATTTCTGATGCAAGTTTTACCTATCATCGATTTAGGTTTAGACTTATGGTTTTTGGCATTATCGTTTAAGCTTTTGGGCATTATGGTTATCGTCTCTCCAAGACCTCTGGAGATGGGTTTGCTGGTTTCCAAATTTTATTAGTTGAACTCCCAAGCTCGTGATTATCACAGAATCGAATATTCAAGTTTCAAATACATTTAACTCTCAACCTAGTGATTATTAGGGAAGAAAGAATATTCAAGTTTTAAATATATTCAATCCTAATCTCACCCCGATCATGAGATCTTTCTAATTGAGCTCACGATGTCTTTTTAATTGAGCTCCCGAGGGAAGAAAGAATATTATTCAATCCCAATCTCATGCCGATCATGATGTTTTTCTAATTGAGCTAAAAACTGTGAGATCAATAACTATAAACCACTTTTAGAGACGGATTGAAGTATATTAGGTAAAAAGTCAAATACAGTCACGTTATGGTACTCTTCAGCTAACTACTGACATATCAAATTCGTTTTTAGACAGTGAACTTTGCAATCAACCAAATTCGTTCATAGACAGTGAACTTTGTCGAAGTTCCTTTGCAATCAAAGGCACCCTTCCCAAAAGAACCACAGAGAGGCTAGACCCTGACGCGAGACTCTAAGATTTATTTATTGCAACCACTGCAATCAAAAGCACCCTTCCCAAAAGAACCACAGAGACGCGAGTCCCTGACGCGAGAGTCTAAGATTTATTTATTGCAACCAAATCATAATCTGTTCGCTATTGATTTGAGAGTCTAAGATTTATTTATTGCAACCAAATCATAACTTTGTTCGCTATTGATTTGCTTATTTTTTAGTTTTCACATTAACAGAAATTAATAATTACTGTTAATGTTGGTTATTAAAATTAAATTGAAGATAAAATAAGGTTTAAAGTTATTTTTATTAAAATTAGAGTTAGAAATATTAATAGCATATTAATTAATAAAGTTAAAAATTTCAATCAACATTAAATTTAAAGTTATTAATAATATATTAATTAATAATATTAAAATGAAAATTAATACATTATTACAGTAAAAATAATAGTTAAATTGTTCATTATCTTGTCATGGCCTATGGGCCCGAAAGTTATGTGGTTGTGCTAGTTTTAGGAAATAATCATATTATATAAAAATCCTATTTGAATATGGATACATCTGGTCCAGATGTAAGCACCAATAATTTCTTAGTAGTTTTTGGTGAATGACTCCTATTGATCTTCAAACTTAAGTAACAGTCCAACTGATAACGATAATTCATTCGAGAAGAACATGACTTCAACCGATATACGATAACTCATCCGAGAAGAACGTGATCCACTGAACTAACCGGCCGGACTACATATAATGCTACCATTATATGGATTTGTAATATATTTCTTTATCTGAAAGAGCTTTGGCTTCTCTTTGTTCTGGCTAATTCTGCTGCCTTTCGATTGGTTTCCTTTTCTTTTCATGGCTCTGTTTTTCTTTCTGTTTCTCTCCTCTTTCGTCTGCTGTTGCTGTGGACGTGCGTGAAACGAGCATCGATGAATACATCAATTTCGTTAATCGTCCAGCAGTGCACAAATATCAGGTCATATCAAATCCTATTACATTTCAAAAATAATATATTTTGTGATAACATTTTTCTGACTCTTTCTTTTCCTATGATACGCAGAACAAGATTGGAGATAGCATGCTTTGCTTAAAATTCAGCAATCAATGTACATGGCTGAATACGGCTCTGTCCATGTACAGAGACAGACCCGAATTTGGTTCTGTTAGGCCCTGTCAACCTGGATGATTTATGTTTTTTATTATGCAAACTATGTTAAGGTATGTCATTAATGATATATTAGTGATATGCTGAAATTGTTTTTGTTTTATAAAATGATTTAAAATTATTTTTTGATGGATTAAGAACTTATCTTTGTTAAATACAAGGAAATTAATAACCCAAGATCCACACAACTATTTGGTAAAAGTGGAAATAGATCTTCTTATATAGAGACATAAAAATATGTACTTTAAAAAAGTTATACATGAAAAAGATCCAAATATATTTCAGAATAACTCTTGATTTTTATATACTCAACTTAAACACTTCTACTCTCATTTTTCTTTCCTAAGGTTGCATGTCCTTGTACATGGACAAGGCACTATTCGGCCCTGTCAACCTTAGGAGGAAAGCAAAAGTAATGGCCTAGATTATAGTAATAACATATCATATAAATGGTGGTAATACTATGATGACCCTTTAACTCTTACATGAACTGTAATCTTGTATGTGAATTCAATGCACTTACTTTATTTGACATATGTAATATATACAAGGTATTTAAGTCGAGCTAATTGACTTACAAAGCATTAGTGTTGATAGTTTCATAAGTAATGGAAATTGTTCACGTAATAACAATATTGATTACATAGATTAATGGGATTCATACTACTCTTGTAAATGATTAGCATGTGTTCACAATGGAGGTTGAGAGGGACGAATATGGCCTTGTCCATGTACAAGGACAAGCCTCAATTCGGGCATGCCCATGTACATGGACAAGGCCATATTCGGCCCTGTCAACCTCCTCAAGGTTGATAGGGCCAAATACAGCTCTGTCCATGTGCAGAGATAGACCCAAATTTGGGCATGTCCCTGTACATCGACAAGGACATATTCAGCCCTGTCAACCTTAGGAGGAAAGAAAATGTAATGACTTAGATTATAGTAATAATGTATCATATCAATGGTGGTAATACTATGATGACCCTTTAACTCTTACATGAGTTGTAAGATTGTATGTGAATTCAATGAACTTACTCTATTTGACATATGTAATATCTACAAGGTTTTCAAGATGAGCTAATTGAGTTACAAAGCACTAGTGTTGATAGTTCCATAAGTAATGGCAATTGTTCACGTAATAACGGTATTGATTACACAGATTAATGGGATTCATACTACTCTTGTAAATTATTAGCATGTGTTCATAGTGGAGGTTGACAGGGCCCAATACGACCCTATCCATTGATATGTATATATAAATCTATATAATTACAGTTTGAAATTTTATGGTTTTACAATTTACAGATGTAGATTTGGGGTAGATTTTCATTCTTGAGAAGTATTGTTATTAAATCATTAAAATGTTTTAATGATTAAGGAATTAATTCATTTGTTTTAAGATTTTATTTCTATGGTAGAATTTGGGTCTGTCCCTTTGCATGGACAGGGTCGAATTCGACTCTCTTCATGTAAAAGGACAGGCTTGAATAAGGGCATGTCCCTTTGCATGGACATGGCCAAATTCGACCATGTCCATGCACAAGGACAACACTGAATTCGGCCATGTCCATGCACAGTTACATGCCCAAATTCGTATATGTCCATGTGCATGGACAGGGACGAATTCGGCCTTTTCCATGCACAGGGATAGACCATAATTCAGGCCTATCCCTATGCATGGACAGGGATGAATTCGACCATGTCCATGCATAGGGATAGGCCTGAATTTGGGCCTACCCCTGTGCATGGACAGGGATGAATTCGTCCCTGTCCATGTACAAGGACATGACAAATTTTCATAGTGATCTAGGACCCTCAATTTTGTTCATACACTAGATTAGATTAAATTTAATGCATAATGGAAATTACAATTTAGACTTATGATTGTAATTTTGTGCATTTTCAACATTCAATTACTTTAGAAATTAGTTTAGTGTAGAAAATTTCATTTCTAGAATTGTTTTGAGTCTAAAAAATGTCATTTTCCAATCCAAGTAGACTCATTTAATTAGTTTTTCTATACTTTGGAAATTGATTTCAATTTATGTTTTACATTTTATGAATTGATATTACTGAATATAAGTTAAGAATTTACATTTCTAAATCACTTTGAGTCTGAAAAACAAATTTTGAGATCTTACTTTAAGCTCATTTCATAGAAATGTTTCATTCTATAATAAATTATATTGATTTCCTTTATATATTTGTGCTTTTTTCACTCATATTTGATGCAGAAAATTTATATTTCAGATTGTATTTTAGCATTTAAATTTGAATTCCATAGTTCACTTTTGCTTAAAATTCATTCTTTATTTGCAAACCCGAACGTAACTTACTTCACACATCACATAAATTCAAATATGAAAACTCTAATTAGTGTGGGTTTTTGGTTTTTGATTTATTTTGTTTCTTGGTTAAGTACCAAGTTGAAATAATGTGTGACCCTCTTCTCTCCCGGGATGGTCCATGAAACCTAGGAGTAGTTAAGTGCATGATCACATTATTGGTCTTCCTTGTATGGTGGGATGATAAAATATTATAAGTAAATACCATGAGAATCATGTGGAAATTCTTCCATTAAAAAAGAACTTGATTGTTGACTTTGTCTTGAAATCACCCTTTCTTGAGTTACGCCACCCTTAGTTGTAGTGTGGGTTTTTGGTTTTGTTCTTTGCTTTTACCTGAAGAAAGTTAGTTGCCTTGACTTTGGAATAATTTAAGTGTTAAATTTGTCTTGAAACCACCCTTGCTTGAGTGTAACGTCCCCAAACGTTATGACTACAAGTGAAGGAAAAGTGCATTTTTTTTTTGTTTTGTGCAGAAAGGAAATGACGACGATAGTTGAACCACACAACCTGACAATGAACACACGCATGCAGATCATAAAATAGACAACAACGAATCAACTCACTAGCACAATGAGAAACTCGATGAAACATGCGTAAACCAAAAAGATAAAAACAACTACCCACCCGACACAAATAGACAAAGCCTACAAGATAAAGGACAACATCCAATACCTTGACACAATGGCCTCAACAACCAATAACTAGAACCTCTATGGCATGCAACCAAATGCATGAAGGCATTACAACCCAAACACCAACAACAACTACAACAAACAAACACCCACAACAGGAAGCACAGACTCTGACCAGGTTATCATGCCATCCCCAGGCAATAGGAGCGACAATATCCTTGGCGCAACATGACTTGTCTGGACCGACGACTCAAGAAAAACCAACGCGCTAGGAGACTGAATGCATTGTCGAACCACGAGATGACTAACCCAAGCACTCAATCGACAAGTCCACAAGACGCGAGAAACCTGGAGACTATAACATTCCTACAACCAATTAAATTCCTTGCGTAACAAATTATAAAGAAACATACATCACTCTTTAAACCTTAAAATAATCGTTATAAAAACAATTAGATTAGTGCAATTGTTTTCCAATTACAACATTGGATGAGTAATTTCCTAAGGAGGATTTCACTATATTTCAACTTAAACGCATAGGAACAACCTTTTAAAACAAGTAAAACCCCTTATTTTTAAACCGAAAAAGGCTATCTTTTAAATTGAAACACTATATGAGATGGTTGTCTACTAGATCATTGTTGTCATCATATGAAGGGTTGTCTAACATATCAATATGAATATAAAAATGTTGTCCAACATATAAACGATGTCACAATATATAAATGTTATCTATAGGTATGTAAATCGCAGTCAAAGATATGGCAATTATAATATCACGAAGGACATATATAGGATTGTAATGCATTCATAAAATCCTTATCATTATAGTCGTTGTCATTATAGAAATACTATATATATTGCAATCATTAAATCACTATCATTATAAGTACAACAAAGGTCATATTGCAATCATTAAATTGCTATCAATATGAATTTGTTCTCTTTTAAGTATAAACTTGTTGTGTTTTTAAAGTCTTCATTGAATTAATTCGATACGTTGTTGCTGCCTAAATGAGGTATGGTATCGCAGTCTTGTAAATACCTGCAAATGTTGAGTTAACAAGATATTCAAAAATGCAGATCTTATTTTTTCTATCCCCCAAAACGCTGACATTAAAATAAGGACGTTCTATGACATGTATTCAATTTGTTGTCAGTGTAATTGCTAATTCAAATTTTGTCTTTAATTATAATTTGTTGTCCCTTAAAAATAAATTATTTCCATTTAAATACAATCATTGTCATCTAGCATCACAATGAATCATTGTCCTTTAACCTCATAATACAATTACTACCTAGTAATAATGGCTGCCAACAACAATCATATAGCAACTCATGTGCTAATCAATTAATATGCTAACACTCCATAACATCACTGTCCAATACATCTATCGACGCAACAACTACAACAAAACCAAAATACAGTCATAAAAACAAGTGCATCGTCGCAACAACAATTATACAGTCACAACAACGATTATACAGTCACAAAAATGCAACGACTACACAGTCACCAACGCAACCATAAAATTTGTCATGCATTGACCAGACTATTGATGGATAAAAAATAAAATCATTGTTTATCATAGACATGTGTCTAGCCATAAACATTTATAGGAACGCTATGTGGAAGCTGGGTAAATGGCCCCAAATCGTGGAGGGAAAAGGCCATTCATTAAAAACTCCAAGAAAAACATAGATATATATCAGACTCACATACATAAGAGATGCACGAAATCGCTATTACTACACAGTCATATAACGCGTTAAATTTACCCAACCCATTACATAGGAAAACATAGCAAACCATTCATTGTTATTCACAACATCAATGCAATAAAATCGTTGTTCTAAAAATAAAGGAAACTCTGTCAAAATGCACGATTTTCTATCCATGAAATTTGTGGGGTCATTTCTTACTAAAAAGGGATCGTTGTCCATTAACACTAGATTTTGTTGTGTAAACCAAACGCAGGGTTAATGTTGTCTAGAGAGTAGAGAACGTTGTCAAAACGTATTCAAAGACAGTCACATTTTACAGGTAAACTCGTGGTCCCATCAATCAATGCGCAAAGTAAAGGGATGTTATTGTTGGCACAAGGATAGGTGAAAACGCAAACCAAAAATACAATAATATGACATAGAGGATATGAAATCGCAGAGGTAGAAATGTTGCCCAGTCAAGGTAAGAATGTGTCAGGTTGATCATAAGAAAACACATTCAAAAGGGTAGTTCATTGCCCGTTTCAAGGTAAGATTTGCACTGAGTTTTAATATAAGAAAACACATACATCAATGCAACCAATACAAAACAATTTAAAAGAAATGCATTCATTAAAATGAAGACCTTCATTTCCATAGAAATGCAGTCACTACATAAATTTGCATTCGAATTGGATATATAAATTCACAGTCAACCTATAAATGGCTAAATAAATTCTTCATTATTTTATAAACATTGGTGGTTGTGAATTCGAAAGTCTAGGTAACTCACAGTCAAAATGTAAATGGCTATAGTCATTTCACAGTCAATAACAGGTATATAAAAACATTGTCATATAATGGGTAACTGTCAAATAAATGAATTTAATCACCGTCACAATATTTTAAAGAAAACATTGTCACTCAAGTGGACAAACGCTAAGAATTTTCCACTCAAGAGTTGGGAACTGTCATGAAAAATCCCCGAGAATAAAATATAAAAAATACGTAGAGGTATTCTATTGCAAGAAGGAACAATATAATCAATCAACCAGGAACAATCAACAGGGGTAGACAGTTGGGAAAAATCATCCTTCAGTCATCATCCATGCACAAAAAAGAAAGGCATTAGAATCTATAGGTCACTATGCACCGAAGTGATGACCATCGATTCGGCTCCTAGCCAATTTCTCAGGCGTGGAATGATGATCTAGGGATGAGGATGAAATATAAGACACAATCTCTTAATAATAATCAATAAAACAAAACAAAACAATCATAGCAATCAGGGATCGGTTGCTAAGGAATCAATTCAATGCAGCGAGTGTAAAACAAAGATGAATTTAAGTTCTCAATTAAAAACACTAAGTAAAACACTTTCTTTACACAATTAAAGTACAGAATTGAAAGCGCAAGAACAATATTTATCTACCATTCAAAATAAATGCATGTGTATTGTATCCCAAGGTGACATCTCTGAATCGTTGTCCCACGCGCTCCATCCAACTCCCGCTTGCCGACTGATGTGACTTCATCAGTACCTCCTAGCCAATGCTAGGGGTACTCTTCTTCCCCCTGAACCCCCCGAGATGCAAAGGGGCCACACACACCAAACCAAATAACATCTAGAAACCAACTCGCCTCACAAGGTCGAGCTACCATCGTTACCCGAGCTGTGTATCCAAACTCCCACAAGATAAGTCAATCAAGAAAAAATTATGCAAAGTAACTTTACGCATAAAAGAAAAGATCCATACTCCTCCTCCTCCATCCTTTTTATAAAGTTTCTAAGTGATTTCCTTCCCAAATTCCCATTTAATTTAATTTTCATTAATTTAACTCCTAAAAAACCTCCCCTGTACACATATTACCCATCCCCCTAGTGGCACCAGAAATTAATTGCATTAATTATTTAATTACTCCTATTTCCCTCACCCACCTAAAAGCATTCCTAAAATCACTCCTTGGTGTCCCAATATTCCTTTACAAATTTTAAATGACTTACGCCCTTACTAAATTCCTAGTCAAGTTCAATTTTAGAAGATTCTTAAGGAAAGATTCCTTACTATGTCAGACAATCAGCTTTTTCCTTACCCTTCCCCTTTTCTTTATGTTTCCCCTTTTTCCCTTAGTTTCCTATTTTTTTTTGAGTTTCCCTCTTTTCCCTTATTAACTAAAACTCAAATTAGCAAGTGTCAAAAAATCACCTTTTACCCCTTTTTCTTTTTAATTAATAAATTTTAATTAGCATATGTAGAAAAACAATCAATTCCCTTTTAAGATTTTAATCCCTCAATATAGTTTTATTTTAATAAATTAATTGAATTTCTTACCCCCTTCTCATCACATGTTTAATTATGATTATTTTATTATATATTTATTTTTCACCACAAGTATCACTTAGATATAGATTTTAATTTCCTAGGCTCGACGACATTTTTATTAGGGAAATTGTTCTTTTTCTTTTTAATCTTACTTATCACGTCATTCATTTTAAGGCCGACTAGGATTATTCACTTACCCATTGAAATTGTGATTTTTCCTTTAGGACGCACTAGGTTCTCCAAGGGTGCCACTCGCCTTTTTTTGTTTTCCTTGCGTGACGTGCCCTTCAGGACGTACTATGTGCTCCAAGGGTGTCACTCACCTCTTTCCATTTTCCTTCCGCGACATGCCCTTCAAGATGCACTATGTGCTCCAAGGGTGTCTCTCACCTCTTGAATGACTTGGTAGACATAAAAAATCCCTAGAGTCAATACTCCGCCAGGTGATTTTGTGGAAGACTAAGGACCTCTTAGGAATAAGGCCCCTGCCTTATTGCGTGCCCCTCAGAATCATCATGAGTGACTATCGCAGTCTTCCCTCACAACATCGTGGATCTTATCAAAGTAGGTAATCGTTATCCTACAGTTCGAGCCACAACGGGAGTGCTAATAGGCTGTGGCAGGGTTGTTGTCCACACATCTCCCTCAACGTCTCTGGTTGTGGTGCGTGACCCCTCTACTCCACATGTGAGCCTAGTCATAATCAATCATGTCAGCAATAATAATCCATCATCATAACATCTAATCAGATGTACATATGTCATATCTACAACAATCAAACCCCAATAGTCCACTCCCTGACTCGATCCGGAGTCCAAGGGTTTCATCGATGCCTTTTCATCCTCGAGGTCCAAATTCCTCCACACTCAGGAGAACCGAGTCAATAGCACCTATCTATGTTAATACACCAAAATAACATGTCATCATACCCATAATGCCTCATAATCATAATCAAACGCCCAATATTATAATAATCTGGATCACTTGCAAGCAAGTGTCCTTAAAGAACAAGTTCACTCAGTGTGAGCAAGAGCAGGATGTTACATACACCCCCTCTTGGTCTAAACTTCATCCCGAATTTTCATAGTATAAGTGTCGAAATAATGTGTATCACAATATCATAAGTCTATCTATCAAACAAAAAAGGAAATTTTTGGTGCATATCATATCCGTCCTCCCGGGTCATCGAGTGTGGACTATAGTTGTCCCACTTGACCTTGACCTGATCTATTGTTCGACGTTATAGCTGTCAAATGTGATGATCCATGATGTGGATCGACTCAGCTCTGATCGTTGCCCCATCCGCTACCTACAAGGAACTCATGTCAATAACATGTGTAGGATCACTAATATAATGTCTCAAAACAGATACGTGAAAAACATCTTGCATACGCCTCAAAGAATTAGGCAAGGCTAGTCGATAGGCCACAGGCCCCTTCTTTTCCACAATTTCGAAAGGCCCACGAACCTAGGAGAGAGTTTATAACCTTTTCCAAACTTTATCGAACTCTTATGCAGTTTCACTCACAAGAAGACTCGATCACCAAATTTGTAACTACGATCGACATGGTGCACATAGGCATAACTCTTCTGCCAATCACGTGCTTGTTTGAACCTTTGTATTATTTTTTCATTTGATATTCCACTTCTTGGATCTCTTCTGGTCCCACCAAGACCCTATCCTCAATCTAATCCCAACTCAGAGGCATCTGACACAAACATTCGTAAAGAAAATTGAAAGGAGCCATCTTAATGGTGCTTTGGTAATTGTTGTTATATGAGAATTATACCAGTGGAAAGAATTCTTCCCAACACTTATGTTGGTCCATCACATACATGCGTAGTATGTCCTCCAATATTTGGTTTGTTCGTTTGTCTTGCCCATCTATATTTGGGTGATATGCAGTACTAAAGTTAAGTTAGGTTCCCAAGGCCTCTTGGAAACTAGTCCAAAATCGTCCAGTAAACACTGATCCTCGATCGGATCTAATGCTCTCAGGCACGCCATGTAACCTCACAATATCACTAATGAAAACTCTAGTTATGTCAGTATTTTGATACGTCATACGTACCGGAATAAAATGAGCACCCTTCGTCAGAGTGTTGACTACCACAAAAATTGAGTCCTGTCTCCTTGTCGTCAGTTGCAATCCAACAATGAAATCCATAAAAATAACCTCCCATTTTTATTCTGGAATAGCGTGAGGTTTTATTAATCCTGTTGGATGTTTATGTCCAGCCTTCACCTACTGACATTCTAAACATCTGGTTACATAGTTGACTATGTCTTCCTTCATTCGTTTCCAAAAGAATAAGGTTTTAAGGTCCGCCCTCATCTTCGTGACTCCCGGGTGAGCCATGTACACTACTTTGTGAGCCTCGTTTAGGATAAAATTCCTCAACTCATCATTTGGTGGTACGTAAGTTCAATTTTTGAATCTCAATAATCCATCGTTGTCAAACGTAAATCCTTCAAATCTTGGTACCATCATTTTGTTTTGTCCAATAAAATCATTGACCTCTTTGTACCAGTCATCGTTGCACTTTAAAGTTAGAATCCCTTCACATAGATTCATCTAAGGAGGAAACACCAAAAAGATGCATGGTCTCTGACTCAATGCATCTTCCACTTGGTTCACTATTCCTTTTATGTAAGTGATATTGAAATCATATTCGCTAAGCAATTCCGGCCAGCGTCATTGTCGCGCGTTTAGGTTGCTTTCCGTAAAGATGTGTTGTAGTCCACAATGGTCCATTTTTAGTTGGAATTTTCATCCAATAAGGTAGCATCTCCAAAATATCAGGGCATAAAAAATGGCTAACTCCAAATCATGCGTCACATACTTCTCCTTGTGCCTTCTCAATTTCTTTGAGATGCAAGCGGTCACTCGACCGTATTGCATCAAGACTCCACCTAAGCCTTCCTTGGATGCATCAGTGCATACCAAGAAGTATGCATCCATGTCATGGACCTTTAGTATCGGTGTTGTTGTCAGCATCTCCTTGAGCCTCTAAAATGCCTCCATGCATTTCTCGGTCCAAACAAACTTCTTGTTCTTCTTCTACAATTCCGTGATCAGATTTGCTATCTTCGAAAATCCCTCAATGAACCGTTGATAACATCCTTCTAAACCCATGAAGCTACGCACTTCTAGAACATTCGTCAGCACAGGTCATTCCATAATAGCCTCAACCTTTGCTAGATCCACAACGATACCTCGTTGGAGATGACATGCCCTAAGTAGTGAATCTTCAATTGATAAAATGAGCATTTAGACAATTTCCCATACAATTTGTTCTCTCATGGACACTATAGTACCAACCGCAAGTTCTCTTCATGCTCCTCCATCGTCCGACAATAAATCAAAATAGCTTCATTGAATACTCGAACGAACTTGTCCAAGTACTCGTGGAACACCTCGTTCATCAAACTCATAAATACCCCTGCGGCGTTTGTCAGTGCAAATGGTAAAACAATAAACTCGTAATGTATGAACCTCATCTTAAAGACGGTCTTAGGGATTTCATCCTCCTTGATCCTTAGCTAGTGATACCCTGATCTCAAGTTGATCTTTGAAAACACCATTGTGCCCTTCATCTGATCAAACATATCATCAATCATTGGAAATGGATATTGATTCTTGATCGTTTCCTTGTTCAATTAACAATAGTCAATGCAAATTCTCCATGACCCATCCTTCTTTCGTACGAAAATAACAGGCGCACCCCACGGTGACACACTAGGACATATCAATCCCAGGTCCAACAACTCTTTCAGTTGCATTCTCAACTCCTATAAATCTAGGGTCAACATACGATAAGGTGTTCTCAGTATTGGTTTAGTCCTCGGTTTTAGGTCTATGGTAAATTCCAATTCCCTCTTTAGCGACATCCCAGGTAACTCCTCCAGGAAGACATCCGCAAACTCTCTTGCCACAGGAAGGTGTTTTAGACCTTCTGCTACTCCCTTCTCGTTTAACGCAAGGATCAAGTAAATCTTACATCCCTTGCGCATTCTCTTCCTTAGTTGCAAGTAAGAGATAAACCTCAGGGAAACTCCCTGGTTCCATCCTACAATCACACATCTTTGTCCCTCATCATTGACCAAGATCAATTGTTTTGTCTTACAGTTGAGTATCGCCTCATGCAGTTCCAACTAGTCCATACCGATCATGACGTCATAATATATTAATATCATGACGTAGATTTTGGCCCTGGTGACAAACTCTCCTATATTAAGGGTACAACCCGTAACCTTCCATCCAATTTTTTGTTTGGCTCTTGAAGCCATCTCTACAAATATAAACTCATCATGTTTGATTGCCTTTACATTCATCCTCTTTAGCGTTGCACTAGAAATGAAACTCTCAGTAGCACTGGGATCTATCAAAATACTAAGGGTCTTGTCAGCAACTGTACCTGATGTCTCGAGAAAATTAGAATGGTTCTCTACCTGGTGGTTATTCACCGCTGCATGAATCCGATGGGCCTTGCCCAAATCTCCCATGTTAGTGGGTTCGGTTGATCCATATTCTCTAGTCCTCTCTACTAGGAAGTCGCATTGGTAGTGTGGCTCCCCACAAGTCCAACACCCCTTCTTCGGTCCAATACTCCCGGTACCCGAAGTAGAAATTGATGGCCCATCGGCCTGTAATCCTGGTTTGTTCTGTTGAACAAGCCTAAACTGCTACTATTGCAGTCAACGTTGTTGTTGATGTTGTGGTCCTCGGTAAGGATTAGTCTGTTGTTGAGGCATTGGTCATCGAGGTGTAGTGAAAGTGGATCCTCTCTGGAAGCCATGATATCCTGGCATATATTGGGTTGGTGTCTAATGTTGTTGTGCACCAGATGACACCTTCCCTGTTGGTCTCGCTGGAGTCCTTCTTTGACCCTCGCTGATAAGCTCGTCCTCTACTATGAGGGCCTTCTGGATGACACTATGTAAGTTCTAAGGCATCATAATCCTAACCCTTTCACGTATGCTAACATTAAGGCCAAATAAGAACCTTTTGACCTTAATTTTCTTGGTATTAAGGTGCAGAGCATAGCGAAGAAACTCCATAAAACAAGCCTCATACTCAGGCACTGTACAGTCACCCTGTTGCAAGGAGTTGAACTCATTGAGCTAACACTCAATGAATTCTTCTGATAGGTACCTCTCTTGGAACCGTTCCTCGAACAATTCCCATGACATGTCTTCGATGATCATGTTCAATTATGGAAGGAGCGTCTTCTACCATAGAAGAGCACTCCCCTTCAGTTGAAATACCTCCATGCAAACCTTCATGTTGGAGGTATAGCCGCGAAGTGAAAATCACATCTCCATATTCTCCAACCATGCCTCAGTGGTTGTGTCGTCTAGGGCACTAAATAACTCGGGAAATTTTACCTTCTCAATTTTGCGGTGAATGCTACCAGTACCGACCAGAATGTGCAGTGGACCCTCAAGGGGTGTAGGCACCCTAGCCTCAACTCTATCCAAACAATTGATTAGTGCCTCAGACAAATGTTGAAAAGACCTCATCAGCCCAACCACATCACTCACTGCTATCTTCTCCTACCCGACAACCTGTTCCTCTCTGTGGGGTTTATACCCCTCAGGCGTGGATGCTACTGGAGGTGTCATGCCTCCTCCCCTAACACCTTGTTGTCTGCCTCCGCAATGTCCTCTAACCATGATTACCTGCACGAATACAAGTCAACTTAATTAGCAACATTATAATCAAATATCATATCAATGAAATTCGTAGTAGTCTAGAGTTGTGGGTTGAACCCGCTCTAATACCATATGTAACGTCCCCAAATGTTATGACTACAAGCGAAGAAAAAGTGCAATTTTTTTTTTTGTTTTGGGCAGGAAAGAAATGACGCCGAAAGTTGAACCACACAACCTAATGATGAACACATGCACACAGATCAGGCAATAGACAACAACAACTCAACTCACTAGCACAATGAAAAACTGGGTGAAACATGCATAAACCAAAAAGATAGAAATGACTACCCACTTGACACAAACATGAAAAATCCTACAAGATAAAGGACAACATCCAAAACCTTGACACAATGACCTTGACAGCTAGTAACTATAACCTCTATGGCAGGCAACCAAATGCAGGAAGGTGTTACAACCCAAGCACCAACAACAACTACAACGAACAAACGCCCACAATGGGAATCACATACTCCAACCAAGTTATCATTATCCTCTATCCATTAGGGCACACTATGATCCCCTCATGAGGGATCATTATGTTCCCAGGTGATAGGCGTGACAATATCCCTGGCACAACATGACCTATCTGGACCGATGACTCAAGAAAAACCAACGCGCTAGGTGACTGAATGCTTTGTCGAACCACAAGATGACTAACCCAAACCCCCAATCAACAATTCCACAAGACACGAGAAACCTGACGACTATAGCATTCCTACAACCAATTAAATTCCTTGCATAACGAATTATAAAGAAACATACATCACTTTTTACACCTTAAAATAATCGTTATCAAAACAATTAGCTTAGTGCAACTATTTTCCAATTCCAACATTAGATGAGTAATTTTCTAAGGAGGATTTCGCTATATTTCGACTGAAACACATAGGAACAACCTTTTAAAACAAGTAAAACCCATTTTTTTTAAACCAAAAAGGCTATCTTTTAAACTAAAACAATATATGAGATGGTTGTCTACTAGATCATTATTTTCATCATATGAAGGGTTGTCTAACATATCGATATCAATATAAAAATGTTGTCCAACATATAAACAATGTCACAATATAAAAACTTTATTTATAGGTATGTAAAGTGCAGTCAAACATATGGAAATTATAATATCGTGAGGGAAATATATAGGGTTGTAATGCATTCACCAAATAATTATCATTATATCCGTTGTCATTATATCAATATTGTATATATTGCATTCATTAAATCACTATCATTATAATTACAGCAAGGGTTATATTGCAATCATTAAATTGCTATCAATATGAATTTGTTCTCTTTTAAGTATAAACTTGTTGTCTTTTGAAAGTATTCATTGAATTAATTCGATATGTTATTGTTGTCTAAATGAGGTATGGTATCACAGTCTTGTAAATACCTGCAAATATTGAGTTAACGGGATATTCAAAAATGTAGAGCTTATTTTTGTTATCCCACAAAATGATGACATTAAAATAAGGACATTGTCTGACATGTATTCAATTCATTTCCAGTGTAATTCTATCTGCGTAGTAATAGCTCCTCTTAGGGTTAAGTGAGTTTTCTATTGTCATTGTGAGGTTCTCTGAGATGGATCTGCATATTATTTTTCTCAGAAGGGAAGACTGTCAATTTGGAGGATGTTACCTGGTGGAATAGAGCTCACTATTGATCCTCCCTAGTAAGTTTACGATACTACTATAATCTAGTAATTAAACGAAAACTCAGGGTTTCATTACAATGGAAGAAAGCCTCGTATTGATTTTTTTTTTTATAATTTTGATTGAGTTTCCCCATTATCACTATTCTTTTGTAACTTCCTAGACTATACCCGTTCCTGGATAAGAAGATACTTATTGTTGTTTCCTTTTCTCCATCTTCTTGAGAGAATTTGACATCCCATTCCCTTGTTTTTTATTCTTAAAAAATTTGCACCTGTGTTAGTTCTCGTGTGTAATTCCATATTAGGGGTTCATTATTTTCTCTTATATTCTTTACAGTCCCTCTATCGATATACCTTGCGGTCTGGCATTGAACTTTTGCGACACTTCATGGGGTTCTAGTTTGGAGTTTGAAGGTCAGCATTATATAATCCATATAATTTTAAGATTATTAAAAAGAAAAGAACCCACCTTCATGCAGTTTCTTCATCCTTTAATTGGTCCTTACGAGTGTAATGCTTCCTTAAAGGTTATTGCATTCCCATTCAGCCCAAAAGAAAATGTGACTTCTGTGTTTCGAATCAGTTCATTAGGGAATACCCTACGACATATTATTATTTGAGTTTGTAAAACTTCTTGGATTAAGTGTATTTCCTACTGTTATTATCATTGTTTGTGGGTAGTCTACGCCATTTTAAGCCTAGTAAATTTAGTAAGAAGGTTAACTCTGTATTTATCGTTGATTGAAAATACCCTCTTCGACATAGACAATCAGTTCATGGTAGGTTTTGATATCAATATTCCGTATAGCATTTTATTCTATGTGTAACATTTGCACGATGCCTTCGACTTGCTCGCACAACACGACTTATGCAATTTGTATTTAAATGTTAGCATTGTTTTGTTCATTTCATTACATATAGAATTGATTGATACACTTTTGGTACCAACACTAATGATGGGACCCTATTGTTGCGAGGGTACCCATCAGGAAGTCTCTGGACCATCCTCCCCTTGGCCTGGGACATCTACGCAACCAAAAAGTGACCAGGGAAGGACATCAAGTCTACTGTTCATAAGTTAAGTGCCGCTCTGATTTAAAATCTTTCGATCATTCATCATTTTGTTAAAAGTTTACATTCGTATTACTTCTGTTGTATTTTACTAATATTAATTTGAAATCCTTTACAGGGACTTCGTCCATGCATAATTTTGGATTCCAATTCCTACCATTCACGCAAAAGGTATTCGGGTTCTGTGCATAGTAACTCTCAGGCTTAGCTTTCCAAGTTCTATAAATCAAGACCATGGTTCCATCCCAGTTTTATCGTTTTTATCGAAAGTTATGTCTCGATCTCCTATATCGGTTGGTTCATAAGTAAATCCTATTTTCATGTCGATATCTCACTATTGGAGGAAAATGCAGTAATTACGTAAGTTTGGACACACTTTAAAAATTTGGTCTGATTGGATTTTTATAACAAACTTTAAGGTTTAAATCACAGGATTTTCTCTTGTATACTTGTATTTGAAATACAAGGGTTCATAGCGATTTTAAATCCAGTATTAATGGTAAGATGGTTCTTTATTTTACCTAGATTGTTTATATAGAAGGTATATCAGCCTACATACTTCCAGAAAGTATCTCCTCCAATTTTTGTTTTGTTACTTCTGTATTATTATGTTTAGAAAGCTTCATTGTAGTCAATAGAACTATTTTTTTCTTTTATTTCAGTACTATTTGACTCACACCGGGGTTGAAATGATTTGTTATTTGTTAATAAAGCTATAATGTTTCGAACTTATCAGAAATGCGTATATACATTAAGGGTTCTGTATTTCTATTTTCCTGAATTCGTCGGGCTTTCGCCCCTCTAGCATTTCGTTTCGAGAACCTCATATGCATTAAAAGATTCGATTCATTTTCTTTAGTTCTTAATTATCTTTTCCATAAATCCTATTAAGACTAGTTATATTGTTTGTCTTCCGATATATTTTAATACATGTTGGATTTGAAATCTGGAAACCTACAGTTATGCATGTATGAAATTAACCTACAATTTTCTCGAAAAAATTATATTCCTTTAAATCAAATCTCAACGAAGTCGAAATAGAATATTAAACTTTTGTACAGTTTTATTCGAAGCATAAAATTGAAACTTGTAGGGGTTTATCCTAGGTTTGTTCCATTCATTTGTAGTTTAATGCATAGCCATAATTCACACAGCATTACGCTAGCTATACTCTCTTTCATTCATTTAAATAAAAAATGATTCTTGATTAGAAAGAAATTCAGCAAAAACTAATTCACCCAGCAATATATAGATGCACTCTAACAACCATTTAAAATAAGAGATATATAACCAAAAAAGAGTAGATGAACATATTTGAATGAGTTTTCTTAAGGAAAAATTGAACAACCACGTTCCTCCCAACCTTATAATGGAACAACCAATGTCACTTGCTCCATTCACCCCCTAGCCTGACCATGAATCCATGAGGACGAACTCAGAACTCCCCTCAACAATAGTCCTTTCACTTCATTAGCTTCTCCTTGCCTCACACTCATAAATTCATTGTTCATAAGAACAAGAGATCAATACCTTTCCCCAACATACGCTATATATCAAAAGCCATTTTTGCCTAGGTCTTTTTCCCCCTTGGGAATTTTTGTAGCTTTCCAAATCCCTGATTTTCAGGGGCTTCCAATGGCCAAATTATTGATTTTCCATTTGTAACAATCATCCCTAAGGTATTTCCAACATGTTACCCACTCACGGAATCATGGTCAGCTGATTTTAACATGGTTGTTCCATTTGTCCATCAACAATAATTATAAAATATTTTGTTTCATACAAGTGTCATAGTCAAATAGTTAATTGGGTCAAATCAGACCTCTTCCCAACAATCATAATCATCAATTACAATTAACCAAATTCATAATTCGAAATTTCCGTAAATGGCAAAAAATTTCCAATTTCGAATTTACCAAAAATAAAAATAATTTCCTAAGAAATTTCATACTTAAATATAATTTATTTTTTGGGATGTTACACTTTGAGTCAGTACCCCAATGTGAGGTGATCAAGATATTGGAACCCATGACCTCACCAAGTGATCACTGGGGCCGATATATCAGGTGTGGCTCAAGACCACTTGAGGTAACCCTCGGGGATTTTTTTTTCCAATGAAATCCTTGCAAAAAACACTTTAAGTACTTACCCATGATATCAAGAGAGTTAAACATGTGACCTCCCCAACTAATCACTAAGGGAGAGCTCTCACATGTGGCTCAAGACCACTTGAGGTAACCCTCAAGGATTTTTTTTCCAAAGAAATCCTCATGGAAAAACCTTTGAGTACTTCCCCATGATATGAAGAGAGCCAAACACGTGACCTTCCCAATTGATCACTTGGAGATAGATCTCACATGACCTCCCAAACTGATCAGTTAGGGAGGTCACATGTGGCTCAAGACCGCTTGAGATAACCCTCAAACCTTTTTTTTCCAAGGAAATCCTCGCAAAAAACCCTTTGAGTACTTACCTGTGATATCAAGAGAGTCAAACACGTGACCTCCCCAAATGGTAATTGGGGAAGAGATCTCACGTGTGGCTGAAGACTGCTTCAGATAACCTTCAAGTATTTTTTTCCAAGGAAATCCTTGTGGTAAACCCTTTGAGTAATTCCCCATGATATCAGGAGAGTCAAACATGTGACCTACCCAAGTAATCATTGTGGGAGAGATATCACGTGTTTCATTTGAGGTAACCCTTGGATTTTTTTCCCAAGGAAATCATCATGAAAAGTTCTTTGAGTACTTCCTCGTGATATCAAGAAAGTCAAACATGTGAGCTCCAAAACTGATCACTCGGGGAGATATCTCACGTGTGGCTCAAGACCGCTTGAGGTAACCCTCGAACATGTGACCTCCCCAAGTGATCACTGGGGGAGATATCTCATGTGTGGAATCCTTGTGGAAAACCCTTTGAGCACTTCCCCATGATATCAATCAATTCAAACACGTGACGTCCCCAATTGATCACTAACCCTCATGGTGATGGCGGGGACATCGAGTGAGTCCCAATATTATCTTATCTACAGAGGCATCGAGCTCGGGGACTTGACTTGATACCTCTTACTTTTAATTCACAACTCTCAACCACTAGAGCTAACCTACTAAGCTAATAGGTGTATTTTTTTAAATGACAAGTTTCATTTTTATTTCTTATTTTTTGAAATTTTCATAATTTAAATCTTCTTAATAAATTAAAACTTAAAAAAAAAAATTATAAGAAAAATTATCCAGTTAAATTGAATTATAACTTTTAATAAAATATTTATGAAAAATTAAACCAAAATATAATTTTTTTTCATCAAATTATTAAATAATTTTCTAAACAATAATCAAATATTATTTAACCCTTTATTACCTCAAAATTCTCTATTTATAAAAATCAAATTTTTATAAGCATAATTAATTAACATCTTTATATTAAAAAAAATGTGATCGAGACCTATGAAATCCAACATATGTTTGATCAATGAATTCCATTAGAAAAAAATACAAAGAATGAGAAATGAGAAGCCAATATATTTGAAATATAAATGAGACTTAATTGAAAAAAATCCATGAATGAAATAGAGTTCAATATGTTTAAAATATAAATGAAACTCAAATAAATTTAAAATGATTTATTTTATTATTATTATAAATGAATGACAACTGAGAAGTCAATATATTTGAAATATAAATAAGACTTAAATAAAAAAAAATCCATGAATATTCAATATATTTATATTAAAATGTAAATGAAACTTAAATAAATTTAAAATGATTTATTTTATTATTATTATAAATTAAGCTCAAATAAATTTAAAATTATTTATTTTATTATTACTATGGTTTAAAAGTTTATGAAAGTGGATAGTTTTATAAAAAAAATTGAAATTGAGATTTAATTTGGGTATATGTCAAACATTTTAAGAGAAAGTGTTTTTTCTCTTATCTTAAGATAGGTGACAAATTCTTTCATTCCACAATGGAAACCAACAACCACTCAAGATTGGATGACATAAAATGTCAAATCTTGACTCAATCATTGGGAAATACAAGAAGTCATCATGGAGAATACCAATAATATTACAAATATTATCACTTCTAAATTTAAGGAGAATATCTGGGGTGATAACTAATTAGTGGATAAAGGGAAATTAATCTCAGTGGAGGTAAATCATCCTCATCATAATCATCATCAATATATTTATTGCCTAATGGTTTTATTTTATAATAATAATACATAAAAATATATTTGTATGGTCACCACCAAACAACATACCAAATTGGTGTATGAGAACCCCTTATTTGTGGCACAAGAGACCCCCTCTAACCAAAAATTTGATTGTTAAATTCTACAAAGGTATACATACCCTACCCCCTATAAATTTAAACATGAGGAAACACATGCTCTTAACCATTAAACCCACTATGGATATATATATTATATGCTTTTAAACATTAAATTTATGTAAACATTTGAAAGAAATTATTTAATCCAATGTTTGATTATATAATTTTTTTAAAATAAAATTATTTAATCTAATATTTGATTATATAATTTCTTTAAAATGTTCACATATATTTAATGTTTAAAATCCTATGCTACAATAAATGTAATTACATCGATAGGCATCCCCCCTATTGGAATCGGTGGATTAATCAACCTTTTAATCAAAAATTTCAATCGTAGGGTTGGCAATTGAAGATTCTGGCATATTCTTCGTCGTCCTCTCTAATCAATGGATGAGATTTTGATAAATTAACTTCCGCTCATTTATAAAGACGTCCGTTTATGTGATTACTTTTTCACATTTACTAAATCAAATTAAAAAATTACTTGCTCATCACCAGATTGCCACGTTCAATGATTAAGAAATAACAACAGTGATTAATAAACATGACAGATGCGTATGGTTGCGTGGATGTGAACTGTTGCCATTTCATTGGTGTGGAATTGGATGCAAATTAAAACGTTTTGTAGTGCGCCATCATTTTTTAACCAGGGCGGATGCTTATGGCTTCCTCTACCCACGATTCCGCTTCCTCTACCCATGATTCTGCTTCCGCTTTTCAATTCCATGCCAGGTTTTGCCTGCGTTTTAAATGCCACCCAACGTTATGGATCAATGGAGAGCGTGCGTTATGTGCATTTTTAACTGTGTACATAGCTTTTCAATTTTTCAATTTCATGACAGGTTTTTTCAATTTCATGACAGATTTGACCTGCGTCGGGTTATACATTTTATTAATAAAATTATGTGCATTTATGTGATAATGAAAAATGGAACATTGAAATCGGCGCCATTAATTAATTAATTAAAGACCTAACCATATCACTGTTAGTTGGTTTTTTTTTACATATTGCTACTTACGTTAAAATGTTATTAATTATTTTAATTAATACTTTATTAATTATTAATTAATTAAAAATAATTATATTAATTAATTAAATAATTAATTAATTTATAACGTGGAAAGTGGAAAATTATTTGACATAAAAACCATATCACTGTTAGATTAACACATTTTACTTTTAATTATTTTAAAATTATAAAACTACTTTTAATTTATTTTAAAATTACAAACTACTTTTAATTTATTTTAAAATTAGCATATACTAAACTCTTAAACAAACATTTGAAAAGACTTTCCTCAAGAGATATTAAATTATAAATTACTTTTAATTTTAATTTTAAAATTACTCGAAGCTATGATGCAAGGAAATTAATGTAATTGTTTTTGAATACCTGTACACTAACGAGGGTTAAGTAGTAGAGATATCTCATGTAGTAGTTTGAAATCTTTCATGTAGTGGTACACTAAATGAATTTAATCACATAGATGAATAAATTTAACATGTGTACTAAGTTAAGCTAATATATTTCAATTTTGTTGTGTATTCAAATA
>JZKD02S1672680.1:788173-822040 GCA_000966675.3 Picea glauca | reverse complement strand
AGTAGTTGAAAGCCTTGTCAATTTAAGTGTGTTTATGCATGTCTTGAGTGAGTGAGGTTTCATTTAGTCATCTGACTTAGTTAAGTTACCAAGCATCTCTGAGATACAACCTAAGAGAGTTTCCTGGAGTGATAACATCACCAACAATTGCATGTATTTCTCTCACTTCCACATGTATGACTCAATTAACTAAAGACTACATGACTAATTAACTAGGACTAGGTGGCAGTTAACTCTTGTGTGTGTTCAGATCTCTCTAGACCACCACTATGGTGCAATAGTATACAGAGTATATCACGTTATTATTCATTCATTCATTTGGTTAATACAATTCTATTCTTTTCTCTCCAATTTTTCTATTATTCATTCATTCATGCATGCATGAGAGTTTGACAATCTCATTTGCAAGTAGTAAGCAATGCACAACCATTAAAACTTGAGAATGCTGCCCAAAAACCGTGAACTCACTATAAATCGATTTCTAAGGGGGGGACACTACCCTTGTGGCTTTGGGCACTATGCATCACTATGGCAATGAAAAGAATGCTTGCCTGCTCTTTGAGAGATGCCACTGGACAAGCTCAAACCTGCAAAATGATTTGGAGATGAGGAGTAGCCAAATGAAGGAGGAGGTTATTAGGATGAAAACAAGGAGAAATGAAGGACGAGAGGGAAGCAAACGACCTTGAAAAACCCCAATGTTATCTCCCAAGAAAAATTGGGAGTCACACTTAGCAAACAACCAAACAATGAATGTAATTCATTGAGTTCATGAACCACAGGGCAAATTGCTCAATCTGGATGGCAGACAACAATGTGAAGTGAGTGATTTGCCACTAACATCCCACCCACTGAAACTGCATTAACATCCGACTACCGAGTTCTCAATTGCATTCACTAGACAAAACTTTACACACTATATTTAATATTTATTTCTAAACATTAATTTATTCTAAGTTGAAACATAGGTTCCGTTTTGGATTTGTTCAGCTGAATTAAATAAACTTGTCTTTGTCTCCAATCGACCATTGATTTTGCAACTTTTCTATAGCAACACAAGTCAATATTCTTGGCTCGTTTACTGTCATGTGCCCACACAGTCAACTCCTTTCCATCCTTCATTTTGTGCCTCGTCCTTGACTATGGCTCTATTACAGCTTTGAGCCCATATCAGAAGTGTATACACAATTTGCAATGGACAAAATGGCGGATAGAAGAAAGTACAATTTATATTGATGCATTTTTCTAACAGCCATTTATATAGCCATGAGAATTACGGTTCATTTCACATTCCCTATACATTTATTTCATAATTTACCAACCAAATATAAAACGAAAGAATATGTCAAATAAATTATATTATCAAACCAGTGAAATATCAGGAATGATTAATATTACATTATAATGCATATCACCTGATGGGGGGGGGCAACATTATGAGTAAAAAATAAATTATCACAAGAGAAATGTGTAGCATCATTGAATTCAAGCAGAAAGCTATTATAGCTTCCCATTTACATACAGGTTAGTTTAAGATCAATGTGTTGTTTTGTGACAAGTGAATTTGCCACTGAATTTTATCAATTGGTATCTAACTATTTTGCTGTGAGCGAATTACTGATTTCTACCCGGCCAACAAATTGGTTGACCTCTCCCCCTCACCAAGAATCAGAATCAGAATCAGAGTATGTTACAAAACAAAAACTTGCAGGGTTAGTAACTCCACAATCCCTTGAAGCACATAATCTGGCACCTCCAAAGTTGAAATACCAATCTGGCTTTCCCTGATCTCCAATTTAGAAACGAGGGATAGGAGTACAAAAGCCATTAGGTGGCTGTTTGGCCTTCTTTTGGTGATGGTGGTTGTTGCAAATTCAACCCAAAGTGCTGAGCAAGAATCAGATCGATGTCCCCAATGTTGACACCCATATGCATTACTCCTTCGCCGACATCTTCCTCTGTTTGCACTCGAACACTGGGGGCATTTCGGCATTTTCCCATGCACTTGCACCCCACTGCCTCCACATCAAACCCTATCCCTGATTTATTTATTCTCTCTTCAAACGCCCCCAACAACATCTCAGACCCCGACTTCTTGCACTTGCCACTCATACAAACTTTTATCACACTGTTCACCTCCTGCACTGGAATGCCCATCCCTGAATTCAACCCTAATCTATCATTAGCCTCTGCAAATTCTACATGCAGAGCCTTATAATCTCCTTTAACCTCCGCTACATATGGAGGACTTTCTATCAACACCGACGGGCTTTGCTCAGGGGCCTCTAAAATCCGACCAACTTGCTGTGTTGACCGAAGCAGAGTCATATCGACCGCCTCGCTCTCACTGTCGGACGAAGAGGAGGATGAGTCTTCACAACAGCCCTTGTTTTTCCTCTGCTTTTCAGCTAATTTCAAAGCCTTTTTCTGGGCTTTTAATTGCCGTTTCCTCTCCTTGCGCTCCGCTTTGGCTTGTTCAAATTGCCTCATCAGCACATTCACAGCATCCTGTTCAATACCCCATCATATTGAATTTCAGTAAATTTATAGCGCTCATCATATTGAATTATATTAAGTTACAGACTAGTAATTCAAGAAGAATGAAAAACTCAAATTACCGAGAGAATTTGACTCCTGACTTGCTCTGTAAGGGGTACATTCGCATCTGCTGAGGTCGTAGGCAACGCAGAAAGATCTTTCGATAGCGATTCCAATAGATTCCCCTTCCTCTTATCTGACAAGGGCCGATCATTCAGAGGCAAGAGATGCTTCAATTTCAGCTTCTTTAATTTATTTTTCTTCCCACAATACGGTTTAACCATTCCACCATAATATTGGAGGTGACTCTGATCGGAAAACGTAATTCGAGAAACAGTTTCTCGATTTGAAGGTAAAGAAACAATGTTACTCAAAGAGCCCACCATTGCTCCGTTGCGTGCAGATATGGCGGACTCCATTCTATGAAAGGAAAATTCTCTGAAATCTGCACTGAATTAAGGTATGCGGCTACGAGAGAGACATGGCTCAAATACCCTATTCAACAAAGCAGACGGCAGCCTTGTCTATATATAAATCTTTGCCCTGCCTTGCTGGCTACACTTGTCAGCGAATCATTGGTCTTATTATCCGGTCAATCCAGCTGAACCAATAAAACAGGCGGAGGCTGCTAACTGCGTGTGTACATGAATATACACGATATCACACGTGTGTAGCATCATCCGACACACTCTAGGATGAGATGCAAGTTGTTGGATTAAAAAAGAGTCCCATCCGACGGTCAAACGGAGTGCCAAATCAGCGGTAGCGTGGACTCTTCGCTGACTTGGCACATCGCGGCGAAAGTTAAATATGGTCAATGTCCGCTATGTGGGATTAATTATAGAAGCGGGGAGCAAAACGTGACGCATGCTTTACCCGTGTGGTGCTTAGTCTTCAGTGAATATGTGGTAAAGGAATGCACACCACGTTTGACTATTTGTGAGTTGCGATTATCACGGTGTGCCCGCTTGGGGTTACATTTCCACCTGGTTGGAATTCAAATTTAACTCTTATAATAATCTTATTAAACTTATTAAGCATTTTGTTTAACTTTATTAAGGTCCATGGTCCACGAGATCACCATAACAAAATACAAAGCGCTACAAATTCAGCATGAAAACATTAAGAAGTAATCATGCTAATGTTAGGAGGAGGTTGGTTATGATCATTTGGAGTGGGGTCCCAAGCAATTACCGAAGAATTGACATCAATATGCTACACATGCTCCCAAACATTAGTAAGGGGATTTGGGGTTTAAGCCCTCCAGAAATGGCCAAGGCCAATATCAAGAACTCTTTGTCATTTGGGGAGAGAATTGGAGGCTAACTCCTCATACACATGTCTATCAACCTAGTGGTGGGGCCTACTATCACATATTTGAGAGTTTACTAAGTGGTTTGTTAGGGACTACATGGCCCCTTGCTCATGGAACAAGAGGCCATGCCCCAAAAGTCTAGGAGTTGTTGTAGATGGTTTGTCTCCATACTTAATTTATGCACGTCTATTGTGATATGCAAAGACAATATGGCACAAGTTTAGTGCAACATTATAATAGGACAATTGAATTAAAAAAACATCATTGCATTTCTTGTTAACCTAATACATAATTTTGACTATAACACACATCTAGTTAGACTAGAACTTAATGGCTTATGACAACCGATAGCGTAACAAGGCAACTCTCCATGATAAGGAGCTTGGGAGATATTGTTGACATAAACACTTGGCTAAGGCCCACATAGAATTGTCTAGAGGATAGAACTAGAAGAGAGGCTTAAGAGTTTCGACATGCCCACACTTTAGGAAACAAAAAAATTGCATACCTAGGTAAGGCAATCTTTTATCCAGTAGAATACCTTTCATAGTTAAACACTATGCAAAAAATGTTTTCTTGGGTTCCAAAAACTGTTTCCAAACAGTACGAAGTTGAAGTAACCATGTCTTATACTAAGATTTTAGGCACCAGAGGTTATTTAGGTTGTGCTCTAGGAACAACTTTGAGCATAGCCACTTATATCCCAAAGTGAAGTTGTACTTGGAAAAGGTTGTGGATTTTCCCCATTTCCAATGTCACCACCATGCTCGAGGTGCTTAAAGACCAATCTTAAGCATACAATCATCATGTATGAGTGATCCGAAATTGATCTTTTAAAGACTATGGTTAAGTTTATGCATGAGTTATTTTACCATTCATAAATTGAAGAGAAGAAGAAGATTTAATGAAAGAATGTTGCAACCATCATAAAGAATGCAGAACAGAAAGTAAACATTAAGAAAAACAAACCATAACACCAAGATTGTTAACGGAGTTCGACGAAGTTGCCTACGTCTCCGAGCCTTTGTCTCACTGGGGGAGGCTTTTTTATTAATCTTCAATGCTTAAAAAATACATCAAAAGTACATCAAGTAGATTACAAACTAGTTTGGTTGTGTTCTGCTCGACCTCAAGAATCCAACACAACTAACGACACTGAAAAAGGTTGAGCGTAGCTCCCGAAAATGGCCTCTAAAGTTTGCTTCCTCAATGGCTTCCCTACATAAAAATGGCTTAAGCTTCACAAAATCTTCAACATTATGTTGTTTTGAACCTCCCTATGGTTGTAAATAGACCTGGTTAAGTATATTTGGAGTTGGGGTTCGAAATCCAACTTCCCCCTATGATTTGGGCCTCTTCCTGGGCTCAAATCCCCTCTTTTTGGGCAAAAATCCAACAAAATTAGGCTTAAATATCTAAAAATATCCAAACCTATAGTTAAAAACCCACTTTTTGGCTAATATTGGTGTGCATGCCCCCTTCCTTCGAGCCCTTGGTCATGTGGCAGCGCCAGATGGCCACACGCTAACACTTGCACCCTAGTCTTCTTCCCTGGCCCTCGCTCTTGGTCGCATGGGAAGGCATGTGTCCGGGTGCTAATTCCTGGCCCTTGGTTCCTCTACTTTGGTCACGTGGAGTGATACCCCTATGGTCTAGCACCTTGGTCGGCGAGCTAGCCCTGTCGATTGGGCACTATACCCCCCAAATCTCGTGCTAAAACACTTTAAAATAGATCCTTGCCACATGTTTAAATAAGAAACAACGTAGCCCAAGTGGCTCATGCATGGTGGTTAGAACGTTGTTGGCAGCCAATTCAAACTTTTCCATTGTCTTATAAGCTGCCTACTCCTATGTTTTGCAAACATCAATTTTTCATCGCAATTCTCAAATAAACAACATTTTCATTTTTTGCGACATTTGCACATTTGCCTTCATTTTGTTTTCATGACCGTAAGCGTGAAAACTTCGTCTTTCGAAGTCACATTGAAATCATTATCTGAACTGTCATTGTCTCTTTTGTTGATATGCCTATTGCGCTCACCTTTTATTTATCATTATCCAATTGGCAAGATCCTTTGATCGGTACTCATGCTTTGATTGATTTTGTGACTTGGTTTCATTGGATTTGTAATGCATTGGCATTTGGATTTGCATTTTAGTTAACCTACTTGACCTTTGGTTTCATAAGATACATGGGTGTTATGGTTAAATCTTTCATATATATCTTTAATATGATACCTATGTTTGTGTTTTCATAACTATTGGCTTGTTGATTATATGAATACCCATTGGCACGTTGGTTAAAACTATTGATATGAGCTGTTACAATACATTGGCGCTTGGTTAAACATTTGGTATTGGTTTCAAATTGTATGATTGATGGTTTAAAACTATGGTGTAACGTTGATTACGCGCGTTGGTTTATACACTTACCATTGGACTCATTGGTCGGCCAAGTGACTTGAGTGTTGAACTACTATATTGGGTTGAATAGCTATGAATGCCGGCAGTTGTACCTTGGCAATAATTATTATGCATGGCAAAGATAAACTCCACCACCTTCGCACGATGGCATTTATGCCTATCCCTTATTCCCGTTCACCTCTGTTATCTTGGGTAACCTTCGTGCACTCTGCTCTTGTGTATGCTATGACCCAAACCCTGGACTTACTGTGTGTTCGGCTCCATGGCACCAGTCGTGCGAATTGAGCCAAACAACAGCCAAGCCTTACTGCTATTTGACAATGCCTGGAAGGACTTGGAGGATAACAGATGGCTCACCTTCGTGCAACGATTTGAGGGTTTTAATCTAGCTGTGGCACAACAGTTCGCTTTGACTTTCGATGGCTGTAGAGCCAAGGTGGGCGACATACAGTTGGAAATCGATGAGAAATTTATTAGTTCTGCTACAGGATTACCTGCCACAGGCCAGCATTGGTTCAAAAATTCGAAAGTGGAAGAGGTGCCTTGGCCACTTCTGTTCGTCTCGCGAAAGGTCACCTCTTGTGACAGAGGTATGCCCATATCTATGCTAAAACCTCGATGGCATGACCTTTTCATAATAGTCAAGCAATTCGTGACCTGTGAAGGTCGATATGGACTCGTCTTCCTCTACCACCTGCGTTTGTTAATGAATTTTATGGGATACTCGTTGAATATGCCCTTTTACTTTCATCGTAGCCTATATAAAATGTCGAAAAGGTTTAAAAGGCAGAAGGCTGACAGTAGCCTGTTCCACCATGGACTTATCAAACTTATCATTGTTTATCACTTGAGTTTACATGGTGATAGCTGGAGAGCTTTCATCGCTCGACAAACCTGTGGTGAGTGAAGCCAAGGCCGAGCCACCTGTGCCCTTCCATGTCCTACTGCCACCTCCTAAACCCTCGACCGACCCCGATGTTGACTTACCTGATGTTGTAATTGAGAAGGTTGAGACTATTAAAAGACCTGTGAGCAAAAAGCCCAAGGCTAACCCTACTGCTAATGCCAAGGGTAAAAAGAATGCTCGACTCATTTCGAGAATGGCTAGGAACAAGCCTAAACCTATTATCGAGCAGAAGCCCATAATCCTTAGTGAGGATTCGGACTCTGACATAAAAGGTTTTCTAGCCAGTGAGTACCCTTACTCACAGGGTTTATGCCCCAAGCCACCTTACGATTTCGTGTTGAATCTTCCCCCTTGCCTAAGGAACGATCCCAATTACCCAGGGATTAAATTGCCTAACGAAACCTTCAACAATGTGATCAAACCCTCACCCGCACTTTCAAACCCCACACAGTCTTCCTGTGACCAATGTGATTCCTGGTTGGAACGATACTACATCGATGTCCCCATACTCCAATCGAAAATCCAATCGCTGGAAAGTCAGGTTGCAGTAATGACCAGTCAAAGAGACAAACTCCAAGCAACCGATAGGAAGTAGAAGACAACTCGATCCATCGTTTTCAAGAATGTTGAATCGGCCACGGCCGTTATCAACTCCAAATTGGCATGATCAAGCCGTCTCGTCGCTGTACAGGTATGAATTTTGATATCATTTTAGTTTTGTGAATGAACATGATTAATATAATGAGTCAAATTTGGTTCTCGAATAGCTCTATTTATATTTCGAAATGGATCTGTCATAATGTGTGCATCCTGTATATTGTTTCACTTTGCTAAAAATAAATGGCATTTCGTTGATCATTCCCAGTTTAGCCATTGATAGATTTTTATTGGATTTGAATGGTCTTCGTTTGGATTTGATTTGTTAGTTTGTCTGATTGAATTAACGAAATTGATGATTTGCTTTCAATTAGATTCATTTTGTATCCACTCTGAACAGGAAGTTTTCATGCTCAATTTAGAATACGATCATGTTTGGATTTGATTTCGTTATGGTCCATATGTTGTGATTGGTAAACGATTTCATTGAGTTTGGTTGTTACGATATGTTATGTCATGTAATCTCCTAAGAATAGGAATACAACTATGTTCGGTTTCAATTTGAAAAGAACTACTCTGCTTCGTATAAGAACAATGCTCTCATTTAAGCCTGTGCAAATGTGCCCGAATCGTGGAATGGTTTTGATTCATAATAACTATGTGAAAACCTTAGCTATTCGATTCTCTCTTATTCTGAGTTGGCAAGATTGTTTTATGAGTTGAATTCAGATTATAATTGCTGCTCTCTTTGATTTTAAATTTGTAAAACGAATTGGTCAAGTCTGATTATAATTCGTTTAAAAGAAATGATTTTGATCGAGGTAAATCGATCTTGTCGGCCCATTTGGCTAATAACAAACGATCGGATATCTGTTACGAACTCTGTTACTAATTGATTGATCCTGTTACGATTTCGTTTGTGGACAGTTACGCGCCAGTGTTGGTTTAATCCACTCGTGGCATGAATCGTTTTCTATGTCAATATAGTTACAACATTTTGAAAATGATCTTGTTGGATTCGATCGTATCTCCAGCATAACAATTACCTATGATTTGTTTTGATTATATCAGTTTCAAATTGATATCAAATGATTTCACAACTGTTGATTATGATTCTGTTCGTTCGATTTTGTGGTAACAAAAGAAGCATAGTACACCTATCTCTGTATTCGGTTGAATGATTTTGATCCTGTTTGATTTCGAATGGTATAACAAATTCAAATTGAATGATTCATTTTCAAATAGCTATTGGATGTCAATTAAATTGAATTCTTAAAAAGATTTTCAATCGATTTTAATGCTGATTCTGTGTCTTATTTAGACCAGCTACAAATCGCAAGATTCTGTAGCTAGTCTATAGAATTGAATTTTTTCTCATTTATTAATAAAATATCCCTCTAACTTATCCATTTCTGACCTGTTTCAGGTAAATTCGAATTGCATGGGACATGCTGGGCAGTCTAGGGGATACTTGTGTGTTTTAGTTTTATTGTAGTTTCCTAGTTTAGTTGGGATATCTTCCCAGATTTATGTAAACAGTTTTGATAACTTCCACAAGGAGGTTTTACCCTGTGGAAAACTTATAAATACTTATTATTTTTTGTAATAAGGAGCATCCTCACTTGTGGGAGAACCAGGCTATGGATTTCTAATACAAACTGAGACAGGAGTTGATGTTCTACGACAGCTTTTGCTTTTCATAATATCAATCTTTTGTTTCATGTTTATGTTTATCAATTTTCATTTGATTAGTGACTACTTTAGCTATCACAGTCTTTTGCAGAATGATATGAATTAATTGATATGATCTATGTCTGATTTCTTTCAACATTTAAAAACACAACAATTACTTGATTCAGTTTATGAATGGCAGATTTCTCTTCTTCATCAATTGAATTATTTTGTATAAGTCTTTGCATACGGATTTATCTAATTGTGGAGATTTATAAATCATATGATTGTTGTGATTTTTATGTCTTGTTTGTCCTGTAATCAAACTTTAAGAGCACCACAACTATCGTTTACGAGAAGCTCCTGGATTATTCGGTGTGGGTTTCCTCCCTCTGATCAGCTGAGAAAATCATCATACACAAGGCAAATCTGGAGCGTTTCTAGGTCAGTTTGTTATTTATTTGTTTAGTATATTTATCAGTAGTTTAGTTAGATATATGTTTAGTTAGATTTATAGTTAGAATTAGTATATTAGTTGTTTAGTTTAGTTAGTTTTGTTTTATTTCTTGTTCATAAAATCATAAAATCAACAAAAAATATCTTTAACTGTCTTAGGGCAGAATATAAACGAGTTTTTTCAGGTTTTATTTAAATCTGTAAATTGTAGATATTGTACATTTTGTGACTAAGTTATATTTCAGTTAGTAGTTAGATAGTTGATTAGTTAGAGTTAGTATAGTAGTAGTTAGTAGGTTGTATATATAGAATAGTTAGATTAGTTTAGTTTGTTTTAGTAATTAGTTCTAGTTTATTTTGTTTAATAGTTAGTTTTAGTTAGATTAGTTTATTAGTTTGTTTATTTGTTTTTAATTAGATTAGTTAGATTAGTTAGTTTAGATTAGTTTTCTTTTGTTTTCTTAGGGCCTTAGATCTGCTAACGGAGCCGCTAAACCCATTAGGGTGGTTCATCCCAAACGTCTTGGGTTATTAGACAACCCCGGACCGGTTCCACTCTCTCAGTTGACGGACGATCGATTTTTCTCGTCAACAAATGGCGCTAGAAGGAGGGCCTGAATTTAATTAATGGCACGAGGTGTTTGCAAGACTCCTCCACCACCTAATCGCTCACCTATAGTGACTAGAATCCATTCAAACGATAATATTCCCCTTCAAACAACAACTACTTCAACCGATGATCCACAGATCACAGTTGAGCCAGCGACTCCTATTCTTACAGGTGGTGACATACAAGATATTTTCCGTCAATATCTTATTAAAACACATAGTGCCTTAGCCCGTTTGAGGCAACAAAACCGTCCGTGGGGCCAACCTTTGGATTTCTTCGATATCAGAGAACAATTAGGTGATACTAACCTCACTGTGAATCCTTTAGATCCAATCTTAAATCCTGCTACAGGAGGATCTGGGATACCTCCTTCACCACCTCCATCATCTCCTTCCTCTTCTGGAGGAGATTCCTCTGACGAAGGCAATTCACCTTCTCAGCCTTCCACGCCCACTACTCCAATGGCAAATCAGAACAACCTTGCTAGACCCTGGCTTGATCAGGATGCCGTAGCCATACTTGGAGCTCAACATCCTCTACCTAAGCACCCGGAGAAATGGCTTCCTAAGTTTGATCCTGATTCAAAACAGATAGCTGAAGATCACATTAAAAAGTTTATGTTAGCCATAAGATTCCGCAATGTCGAACATGAAGACGTTGTCTATAGGTTGTTCCCTTATACTTTTGAGGGTAATGCATCCACATGGTACTTTGCCCAACAACCCCATACCATCGTGTCTTGGGAAAAGTTCGAGTCATGTTTTTTGGAAAAGTTCGAAGATGGTAAACCTCTGGAAGTCCTAGTCATGGACCTTTCTAGCTTAAGAATGAACCCAAAAGAAAAAGTTAAAGACTTTAATCAAAGATTCTTAACACTTAAAAACCGAATCCCTATGGATTCCATGCCTGTTGAGAGTCTTATAATAGCTTACTACACTAAAGCTTTACATCAAAGTATAGCTATTTGGGTTAAACGATCTAAGAAAGCCACGTTGTTAGAGGCCTTCGAGGAGGCCAGCCAGATTGAAAAAGACATACTTAGTCTTAAAGACTCTACTAGCAATGAAACTAAAACTAGTTCTTCTTCCAAAAAGAAGATTGATATCCTCCCCAGTCTCACTCAAAGTAAAACACAACCTAAAAATTCTGATTTGGAAAATTTAACCAAAGTTGTTCAAAAACTATCAAATCAAGTTATAGACTTGAAAAGGTTGACCGAAGAAGCTTCTTCAAGCAAAGGGCCTTACAAACCCCCGTTCTAGAAGCCTTTTCCTACCAACCGACCTAACCCAACCACCGAAGGCCTAAATCTAGAAAGTTTGCAATGTGCCCTTCAAACAATTCTAGAAGCCCAAGATAACTTGATGCCTCCTGAGATTCCTGAGGAGGTAGTTGAACAAGAGATAGTTCAAGAAGAAGAGTCTTCTCCAAACATTTTTGGACACTTCTTGGATATCATCTTTCAAGCCAACTTCGAGACAGTTCATCCTTATAACACTAGGAGTAAGACAACAAATAAACCTTCTTCCGAAAATACTACAACTTCGCCTCCAAAGCAATCTAAATCAGCCGAAACTAAACAGAATAATGTGAGCCCCAACTTAGATTATGATGTAGTTGAAGATCTTAAAAAGTTAAGGGCTAATATTTCTATTTATGAGTTATTGAAGTTTCCATTTCTGCTTCAAAAAATGTTACAAAATATCTTAGAGAATGGAAAAAATGATAATTCTAATCGTAACAAGGTTGTGCAAAACAAGGTTCCCCATAAGACTTCCACTAAAAACAATCCTGATCCTCAAGATAAAGGGAGCCTTCCTGTAAGTAATGTAAATAATGTAAATAATGTAGATAAAGGAGCTTTAGAAACTGCAAGTAAAAGGTCACAAGCTACTACTCTTAGTACTCGCAAAAATGTACCTCTGTTTTTGTTAACTTTCGAGATTTTTAATAGAAACATGCACAATTGTATGGTAGACTTAGGAGCATCATCCAATGTGATGCCTTGGTCTATTTGCCAGAAGATTAACGCTGAAGTTGAACCCTTGACTTTAAAAATCATACAACTTGATCAGACAAATGTCAAAGTTATAGGTGAACTAAAGAATGTGCTTATTAGATTATCGTCTAACCCCAAGGTTCATCAAGTTATTGATATAATTATTGTGGATATTCCAGAAGTGTATGGTCTGTTTTTAAGCAGGGACTGGTTGGAGCAGCTGCATGGTTATTTCGCAACAGATTGGTCCCATCTATGGCTTCCAGAAAATGACAAGCCTAATAAAATCAAAGTAAATCGTGAGTGCTACCTTAAGTTCACGGTCACAGATTTGAACGATCCCAACGAACCGTATACACCTTCTGCTGATTCACCTGAAGTACAAGGGATGGACACCTTCTTCGGCAATTTCATGGCTGAGGTTTCACCTATCACCAATCCTGAACAATAGTCCGAGATTGCAGCATACGCACAGCCAACAACTTCCACGCAACGGTCTCATGCACCCGACGTAAATCAAATTTGGTCTCTGTATTGCGACGGGTTAAAGTCCAAAGAAGGAGCTGGAGCAGGCTGCGTCATTATCGATCCGGCAGGTAACAAAACATTGATAGCATGTAGATTGGAATTTGAATGTACTAACAATACTACAGAATATGAGGCTTTACTGCAAGGTCTCAAAAAAGCTTTGGATATGAACATTCAAAATTTAACTGTCTTTGGCGACTCTGAAATAGTGGTTAGACAGGTAAGAGATTCTATCCACTGTCTGTCTCTGCATCTCAAAAGCTACCAGTCTGAGGTATGGAATTTAATGAATAAATTTTCTGCTTTCAATATAAATTCCATTCCAACGATGAATAACTCTGAAGCAGATTTATTAGCTAATGTAGCTTCTAAACTTCTTCCTGTAGAAGGCTTGTCCCCAGACGCATTCTCCGTTGAGCTGCTGTTTCGGCCCTCCGTTCCCGATGACATCACGAACTGGAGATTATTTGATGATGATCAGCAGATTATTAACTTTTTGCACATGGAAGAAACTTTTCAAGGTGCGGTGATAGACGAACACATGCACGACGACAATTTGCACGATTTCACAGTAATACCAGATCCGAGAACTCCTGAATCCTCATCGGATATGGTAAACTCGATCTCTAAATCTGTAGTTAGATTAGAAAATTTTTATGATTTTCAAGATAAATTTAAAAAGACGGTCAACTGTAAAACCAATAGTTCCTCATTATCTTATGAAAAGGTGAACTTATGAACTAATGAAAACCCTCAATTCATTAATCTAGGGTTGGGATGTTCTCGACAAGAAAAAGCTGCATTTATTAAATTGTTCAAAGAATTTAAAGATGTCTTTTCTTGGACATATGATGACCTCAAAACATTCGACCCTAACATCATACAACATGTCATCCCGATGAAGCCCCAAACCTTACCCTTTCAACAAAAACTGAGGAAGATGCACCCCAAACTCGAACCGACCGTTCAAAAAGAATTGAATAAGCTCCTAAATGCTAAGATAATTTTTCCTGTTAGGCACACTCAATGGGTTTCTAACCTTGTCCCAGTCCAGAAGAAAAGTGGGGAAATTCGACTCTGCATCGATTTCCAAAACCTTAATAGAGCGTCTGATAAAGACAACTATCCTGTCCCACCCATGGAACAGATTCTTCAACAGGTATCTGGTTCTGAGAGGCTATCCTTACTAGATGGTTTCTCCAGATACAACCAAGTCTTGATGTGTCCACCAGACCAACTTAAAACTACCTTTCGTACCCCGTGGGGCACTTATTCTTATCACAAAATGCCTTTTGGATTGATTAATGCCGGTGCCACTTTTCAGAGAGCAATGGACATTGCTTTCCGAGGCTTAATCAATCAGTCCATCATAGTTTACTTAGATGATGTGACCGTATTTTCAAAAAACAAAAACGATCATCTAGCTCACTTACGAGCCATCCTACTTCGATGTTGTAAATACGACATCTCTTTAAATCTGAAAAAATCCATCTTTTTAGTAGAACAGGGTAAACTCCTAGGATTCATTGTGTCTAGTGAAGGGATGATTATTGATCCTGAAAGGACTCAAGTCATCACAAAACTTCCCCCTCCTACATCCAAAAAATCGATGCAGTCTTTCTTAGGCCAGATTAACTTCGTGAGAAGATTTGTCCCTAGCTTCTCCGAAATGGTCAGACCCTTGCAGAACCTGATTAAGAAAGACACCCAATATCACTGGGGATCCCTAGAAAACCAAGCTTTTAATGCAATAAAGAAGGCCATAATAGACACTCCGTCTCTCATGAGCCCAGATTTCTCACAAGACTTTACACTCTACACTTTTGCTTCTGACTATTCCTATGCCGCCGTCCTAACCCAAAAGAATGCCGAGAAAAACGAAGTACCCATTGCCTTTATGAGCTCTGCTTTCAAAGGTGATGAACTTAGTTACCCAGTGGTAGATCAACAAGCCTATGCTATTTTCAAAGCAGTTAAACACTTCCGGTCCTATCTTTGAAATCAAGGATGAAAGTTATTGTCCCCTACCCAACCGTAAGGAACCTGTTAGTGCAGAAGGAGCTAGGTGAGAAGAGGGCCAACTGGGTCACCTCCTTGTAGGAGTATGACTGGAAATCACCCCAGCTCAGATAGTGAGAGGCCAAGGGTTATGAAAGTTAGTTGCTGATTTAGCAGCAGGACAACAAGAAGAAAGTGATACGTCAAACCTAGGAGAAAGCGATCAAAGTCTAATCTGTTGCGCACAAAACTTTGTTAGTCCTTGGTATGAGGATATAAGAGTCTGTCTTGAACATGGGTCAGCCCCCCATCACCTTGACCCTGCTAAAAGAAGAGTGTTGAGATTAAAGTCTGCCTCCTTTCATCTGGTTAATGGTATCCTATTTCGTCAAAGCTTTGACGGTGTACTGATGCGTTGTCTTGAAAAAGACGAAGCAGAAAAAGTCTTGCTAGAGTTGCATGCAGGAGAAGCTGGTGGTCATTTTGGTGGTGACACCACTTCTCATAAAGTTCTAATATTTGGTTATTACTGGCCCACGCTTTTTAGAGATGCCCATGCCTTGTGTTGTAAATGTATCATCTGTCAGAAAGCCTCAGGGCGGTTACAAAAATCATCCTTTCCTCTGCAACCCGTTTCAGTAGATTCCCCTTTTCAACAGTGGGGCCTTAATATCATAGGTCCAATCAACCCCCCATCCTCACAATAGCACAAGTTTATTGTGACAGCCACAGATTACTTTACCCGATGGTCTGAAGCTGCTGCGCTAAGAACTATCAACACTAGTTAGGTAATTGCCTTTCTAAACTCGAATATCATCACTTGTTTCGGTATCCCTGACTGTTTAGTTTTCGATAATGCTTATTATTTTTCCTCTCTTGAGATGAGTGAGTTCGCTTTGGAAAAAGGAATTAAGCTGAAGTATTCTGCTAGTTATTACCTCCAGGGCAATGGATTGGCAGAATCAACAAACAAGAACTTAATTAAAATCATCAAGAGAACGGTGGTTGAAAATCACAAAAATTGGCACAATGCGCTGCTAAATGCGCTGTGGGATGATAGGGTAACGCCAAAAGATGCTGTAGGTAACTCCCCATTTTTTCTCGTTTATGGCAGAGAAGCAATTCTACCACCCCACATTCTTCTTCCTTCACTCCAGTTGTCGCAAAAAGTCCAAGAAGACGATTGTCCCCCTTTGGAAAACTGAATTAACGCTTTGATGAAGCTAGAAGAGGTAATAACCCAAGCTAAATGTAAGTTAGATAAACATCAACAATTGGTTAAAATATGGTTCGATTCTAACTCTGCTTCTGATAGGATTTTTGAAGTAGGTGATCTCGTCTTGAAGTGGGACAAACCGCATGAGGGAAAGGGAGAGCACACGAAATTTCAAAACCTATGGCTTGGGCCATTTTTAATTGCTGAAAAGTTGGGTCCCAGTTCTTTTCAATTGCAGAATCTTGAAGGGCAGCTTGACACCTATCCGGTGAATGGCCAAGCCCTGAAAAGATACTTGCTTGATAACAACCCTTGTATATTATGTACATATTTTTCTTTCGTTTGCTTTCTCGTTTGCTTTTTGTTTTTGATTTTTCTTTTAATTTATCAGTTCGTGTTTTTGAAAAATACACATACCTGTATATTGAGCTATTCAAACAAAGACGATAAGGAATTCCCTCGCTGAAATAACTTCTGAGAAATTGTACAAACATCAATAGCATTTTGCTGAAGTTTATATCTGTGTTGAAAAAAATTTGTTGTTTGAAAGAAGATAACTGATTTCGATCTCTGAGTAAAGCTTGTCATGATCATCTATTATCTTTTTACGTTGTCCCTATTCCTTAAGGGAATGACTCAGGAGATGTCTCCTTGTCTTAGGAAGATGTTTTTGTAAATAAAACATCTCTGGATCTAAATAAAGGACAGTTCTAAAAAATTCTGATGAGGTTTGAAAAAATATGTTAAAAATCATGATTTTCAGTGTCACCCCACTCAGCTATATATCTATGAAAAAAAAAAAAAACAAATTATTAAGAAGAGCTGTGGGAAGTGCTTGTAAACCCGCCGGGATACTGAATAGGTTTGCTGGCAGTGGGTAAATGCATGCATGGCGCCAAGACAACTTTGGCGGGGTACTGAACAGGCCCGTTGGCAGTGAAGCAATGTTGGGTATATGAAAATTCATAAGTATGAAACCTCTTTAATGTCCTTTATTCTGATCTAGAGCTTCTTAACAGGATATAGATGTCAGAGTGGGTTAAATGGCAACCTTGTCGAGGCTATGGACACCTGCTAGTAGCAATGGCTATGCCAACAGTATTGGATATTTTTTCTTTAATATCGTGACTTGCTGGTCTTAAGACTGTTATCAGTTTTCATCTTTTAAAACAATGCTGGAATAATTGGTTAATGATGATGTTTATACGCTTTTCTGGTTGTTATTTTTGAGTTGAAATTTTCTTTGCTATCCTAAACTGAATTCGTTCCTTTTGTAGAGATAACTGCTTCTACCAGTGTGTCGCCATTGTTGGTAGCCAATTCACACTTTTCCATTGTCTTATAAGCTGCCTACTCCTATGTTTTGCAAACATCAATATTTCGTCGCAATTCTCAAATAAACGACATTTTCATTTTTTGTGACATTTGCACATTTGCCTTTGTTTTGTTTTCACGACTGTAAGCGTGAAAACTTCATCTTTCGAAGTCACATTGAAATCATTATCTGAACTGTCATTATCTCTTTTGTCGATATGCCTATTGCGCTCACCTTTTATTTATCATTATCCAATTGGCAAGATCCTTTGATTGGTACTCATGCTTCGATTGATTTTGTGACTTGGTTTCATTGGATTTGTAATGCATTGGCATTTGGATTTGCATTTTATTTGACCTACTTGACCTTTGGTTTCATAAGATACATGGGTGTTATGGTTAAATATTTCATATATATCTTTAATATGATACCTATGTTTGTGTTTTCATAACTATTGGCTTGTTGATTATATGAATACCCATTGGCACATTGGTTAAAACTATTGATATGCGCTGTTACAATACATTGGCGCTTGGTTAAACATTTGGTATTGGTTTCAAATTGTATGATTGATGGTTTAAAACTATGGTGTAATGTTGATTACATGCATTGGTTTATACACTTACCATTGGATTCATTGGTTGTCCAAGTGAGTTGAGTGTTGAACTACTATATTGGGTTGAACAACTATGAAAGCCAACGGTTGTACCTTGGCAATAATTATTATGCATGGCAGAGATAAAATCCACCACCTTCGCACGATGGCATTTATGCCTATCCCTTATTCTTGTTCACCTCTATTAGCTCGGGTAACCTTCGTACACTCTGCTCCTGTGTATGCTATGACCCAAACACTGGACTTACTGTGTGCTCGGCTCCATGGCACCAGTCGTGCAAATCGAGCCAAACAGCAGCCAAGCCTTACTACTATTTGACAATGCCCGGAAGGACTTGGAGGATAATGGATGGCTCACCTTCATGCAATGATTTGAGGGTTTTAATATAGCTGTGGCACAACAGTTCGCTTTGACTTTCGATGGCTGTAGAGCCAAGGTGGGTGACATACAGTTGGAAATCGATGAGAAGTTTATTAGTTCTGCTACAGGATTACTTGCCATAGGCCAGCGTTGGTTCAAAAATTTGAAAGTGGAAGAGGTGCCTTGGCCACTTCTGTTCGTCTCACGAAAGGTCACCTCTTGTGATAGCGGTATGCCCATATCTATGCTAAAACCTCAATGGCATGAACTTTTCATAATAGTCAAGCAATTTGTGACCTATGAAGGTCGATATGCACTCGTCTTCCTCTACCACCTGCGTTTGTTAATGAATTTTATGGGATACTCATTGAATATGCCCTTTTACTTTCATCGTAGCCTATATAAAATGTCGAAAAGGTTTAAAAGTCAGAAGGCTGACAGTAGCCTGTTCCACCATGGACTTATCAAACTTATCATTGTTTATCACTTGAGTTTACATGGTGATAGCTGGAGAGCTTTCATCACTTGAAATGGTTTCGATGACATAGACCCTGTCCAGGTTGACAAACTTGTGGTGAGTGAAGCCAAGGCCGAGCCACCTGTGCCCTTCCATGTCCTACTGTCGCCTCCTAAACCCTTGGCCGACCCCGATGTTGACTTACCCGACGCTGTAATTGAGAAGGTTGAGACTATTAAAAGACCTGTGAGCAAAAAGCCCAAGGCTAACCCTACTGCTAATGTCAAGGGTAAAAAGAACGCTCGGCTTATTTCGAGAATGGCTAGGAACAAGCCTAAACCTATTATCGAGCAGAAACCCATAATCCTTAGTGAGGTTTCAGACTCTGACACAGAACATTTTCTAGCCAGTGAGTACCCTTACTCACAGGGTTTATGCCCCGAGCCACCTTATGATTTCGTGTCGAATCTTCCCCCTTGCCTAAGGAACGATCCCAATTACCCAAGGATTAAATTGCCTAACGAAACCCTCAGCAATGTGATCAAACCCTCACCTGAACTTTCAAACCCCACACAGTCTTCTTATGACCAATGTGATTCATGGTTGGAACGATACTACATCGACGTCCCCATACTCCAATAGAAAATCCAATCGCTGGAAAGTCAGGTTGTAGTATTGACCAGTCAAAGAGACAAACTCCAAGCAACCGATAGGAAGAAGAAGACAACTGGATCCATCATTTTCAAGAATGTTGAATTGGCCACGACCGTTATCAACTCCAAATTGGCATGATCAAGCCGTCTTGTCACTGTACATGTATGAATTTTGATATCATTTTAGTTTTGTGAATGAACAGGATTAATATAATGAGTCAAATTTGGTTCTCGAATAGCTCTGTTTATATTTCGAAATGGCTCTGTCATAATGTGTGCATCTTGTATATTGTTTTGCTTTGCTAAAAATAAATGGAATTTCGTTGATCATTCCCAGTTTAGCCATTGATAGATTTTTATTGGATTTGAATGGTCTTCGTTTGGATTTGATTTGTTAGTTTGTCTGATTGAATTAACGAAATTGATGATTTTCTTTCAATTCGATTCGTTTTGTATCCACTCCGAATAGGAAGTTTTCATGCTCAATTTAGAATACGATCATGTTTGGATTTGATTTCATTATGGTCCATATGCTGTGATTGGTAAACAATTTCATTGAGTTTGGTTGTTACGATATGTTATGTCATGTAATATCCTAAGAACAGGAATACAACTCTGTTCGGTTTCAATTTGAAAAGAACTACTCTGTTTTGTATAAGAACAATGCTCTCATTTAAGCCTGTGCAAATGCGCCTGAATCGTGGAATGGTTTTGATTCATAATAACTATGTGAAAACCTTAGTTGTTCGATTCGCTCTTATTATGAGTTGGAAATATTGTTTTATGAGTTGAATTTGGATTATAATTGCTTCTCTGTTTGATTTTAAATTTGTAAAACGAATTGGTCAAGTCCGGTTATAATTCATTTAAAAGAAATGATTTTGATCGAGGTAAATCGATCTTGTCGGCCCATTTGGCTAATAACAAATGATCGGATATCTATTATGAAATCTATTACTAATTGATTGATCCTGTTACGATTTCATTTGTGGACAGTTACGCGCCAGTGTTGGTTTAATCCACTCGTGGCATGAATCGTTTGCTATGTCAATATAGTTACAACGATTTGAAAACGATCTTGTTGGATTCGATCATATCTCCAACATAACAATTACTTATGATTTGTTTTGATTATATCAATTTCAAACTGATATCAAACGATTTCACAACTGTTGATTATGATTCTGTTCGTTCGATTTTGTGGTAACAAAAGAAACAGAGTACACCTATCTCTGTATTCGGTTGAATGATTTTGAATGGTATAACAAATTCAAATTGAATGATTCGTTTTCAAATAGCTATTGGATGTCAATTAAATTGAATTCTTAAAAAGATTTTCAATCGATTTTAATGCTGATTATGTGTCTTATTTAGACCAGCTACATAATCACAAGATTCTGTAGCTAGTCTATAGAATTAATTGTTTTCTCATTTATTAATAAAATATCCCTCTAACTTATCCATTTCTGCCTGTTTCAGGTAAATTCGAATTGCATGGGACATGCTGGGCAGTCTAGGGGATACTTGTGTGTTTTAGTTTTATTGTAGTTTTCTAGTTTAGTTGGGATATCTTCCCAGATTTATGTAAACAATTTTGATAACTTCCACGGGGAGGTTTTACCCAGTGGAAAACTTATAAATACTTATTATTTTTTGTAATAAGGAGCATCCTCACTTGTGGGAGAACCACGCTATGGATTTCTAATACAAACTGAGACAGGAGTTGATGTTCTGCTACAGCTTTTGCTTTTCATAATATCAATATTTTGTTTCATGTTTATGTTTATCAATTTGCATTTGATTAGTGACTACTTTGGCTATCACAGTAATTTGCAGAATGATATGAATTAATTAATATGATCTATGTCTGATTTCTTTCAACATTTAAAAACACAACAATTACTTGATTCAGTTTATGAATGGCAGATTTCTCTTCTTCATCAATTGAATTATTTTGTATAAGTTTTTGCATACAGGTTTATCTAATTGTGGAGATTTATAAATCATATGATTGTTGTGATTTTTATGTCTTGTTTGTCTTGTAAACAAACTTTAAGAGCACCACAGCTATCGTTTACGAGAAGCTCCTGGATTATTCGGTGTGGGTTTCCTCCCTCCGATCAGCTGAGAAAATCATCATACATAGGGAAAATCTGGAGCGTTTCCAGGTCAGTTTGTTATTTATTCGTTTAGTATATTTATTAGTAGTTTAGTTAGATTTATAGTTAGAATTAGTATATTAGTTGTTTAGTTTAGTTAGTTTTGTTTTATTTCTTGTTCATAAAATAATAAAATCAACAAAAAATATTTTTTACTGTCTTAGGGCAGAATATAAATGAGTTTTTTCAAGTTTTATTTAAATCTGTAAATTGTAGATATTGTACATTTTGTGACTAAGTTATATTTCAGTTAGTAGTTAGATAGTTGATTAGTTAGAGTTAGTATAGTAGTAGTTATTAGGTTGTATATATAGAATAGTTAGATTAGTTTAGTTTGTTTTAGTAATTAGTTCTAGTTTATTTTGTTTAATAGTTAGTTTTAGTTAGATTAGTTTATTAGTTTGTTTATTTGTTTTTAGTTAGATTAGTTAGTTTAGATTAGTTTTCTTTTGTTTTCTTAGGACCTTAGATCGGCTAACAGAGCTGCTAAACCCATCAGGGTGGTTCATCCCAAATGGCTTGGGTTATTAGACAACCCCGAACCGGTTCCACTCTCTCAGTTGACGGATGGTCGATTTCGTTCGTCAACAAATGTTGGTCGTCCGAAAAGTCAGGGGTTTTTTGTCTTGTAGAGTGCAACAAATTTTTAAACCGACTCTCATTGGCCTCATCCGGGGTGCCACATGGAGCCCTGTGATTGGGCCATGTGTCACCTCCAGATTGGACTGTACCAAACCAGTCAACACACAGTCATCAGTACAATCACCCTGCCAACTCATCTACACAATCAACACCATATTCGACACGTCATGCCCAGATTCTATTATGTCACTTCTACCTGTCATTCGTACCCTGCCAAGTGTCATCCATACCTTGCCATGTGTCACGACCTAAGCTTGTTTGGGAAAATTTTCAGACCGCGATAACTTCGCCATACGGTGTCCATTTTCGAAAAACAACATATTGTCGGAATAGACACGACAATCCCTACACAATGGCGCTGGTTTCATCATATTATGAGAACTTTGAAATTTTGGCCTTCTTAGATCCATTTTGGATCATTCCTCCCCACTAAGACCTTTTGGTCCTCCAAAAGGGTATTAACTAGATATCAAGTGTGGGATAGGCATCCCCACTTGTCCTTTGTCTTTAAAATTTGTCTTGTGCACCTATAATCAATTGCATAATAACCATGACAAATGAAATCGTATTGTTAGCGATTTGAACTCATTCACATCTTTCTAAATCCACTACCATCCATGTAGAAAACATTAGCGGTGATAATATCAGAAATATGATTGAAAAAGAACCAATATATTTGACGGGCTTGCACGACATTAACTTATCTTGAAGCAAAGTATGATTGAACTCCCATCCTACAACCATCTCATATTCATGCTTAAGATCACTTGCTTTACTTGGCACAATTAAAGGTGTATTTCTTGCATAAGCTACCTTCTTTAATTGTTCCATTGGTAGAAGAGATTGATTTGCTTTTATATGAGCATGTACAACATATTCAGTTCCCTTTTCAAACAAGTGATATTGATTATGTTTCTCGTAGAAGATTTCTTTGTGATCATATAAATAAGGGTTGCCTAAGACCATTCCACATGTTTCTAGTGACACCACATCACATATTACTTCATCGACATACTTAGATGCAATTGAAAACTTTATGATACATTTCTTTGTTATGGGAAACTTGTGATCTTTGCTTATCCAATTAAGTGAATAGGGTTTGTGATGCATCTTAGTTTTTAATCCCAATTTCTTAACCACTTCTTCTAAAATTAAATTAGATTGAGATCTTCTATCTATCAATGTGTCGATCTTGGTATGTTTCATAATGGCCCTTATATGAAACAATTTACTTCTTGAATCAAAACCATCACCAATTTTACTTGTCAAACTAATTGTTGTAATCTTAGACTCATCACCTGAATCTGATCCCAAGTCTGTTGGTCGTGTTGTTGTTGCAACTTTTTGTCTCCCTTTCCTCTCTTTGAACCACTTCAGTTTCTTCTCTGGGTACAATTGCCAACAATGTTCATCATCGTGCCCTTCTTTCTTGCAATGCTTGCAAGAGAGATTCGCTTCCTTCACGGTCGTTGAATTTTCTTTCTATCCATTCCCTTTGCCTTTTCCTTCTTTCTTTGAAGACGATTCCCCTGATACACCAACTCCAGTTTTTCCCATTTCAATATATGTTGCTTGGATAGAAACCTCATCAAGATTCTTAGGTCCAAACATAAATACAATATTATGAATATAAGCAGGAAAACCTCTTATATACTTCATAAGAGTTTCTTGTGTAGTCAATGGAACATCTAACATCAAAGCCATCTTACGAAATTCATCTATATATTCCTGTACCGATTGTCCTTTTCTTAACTTAAGACTTTTCCATTCAATTAAATCCTTTTCCTTACATCCCAATGGATAACACTGTGTTCTAAGTGCAGAAATAAAATCATGCCATGATGGAAAAATATTACCAACTTGTTGAGTTCCATGTTGCATCTTACTTTGCCACAGATGAGACTTGTGCCTTCAAGATGAAGAAATGCCAATCTGATTTTGGTTGCCTCATCTTTTATTTTCCGCACATTACAATATACCTCCATCTGTCTAACCTAGTTATCAAGTTTCTCAGCATTAACTTCACCATCATACATAGGCTGTTATAGCAAGATTTTCCTCACCCTATGCATCTTGCACATAAGGCCTTTTTCCATTTCCCTATGCAGACTTTTCATCCCTTTTTGCAAATCCCAGAGCTAAAAATACATTTTTTTCCACATATACGCACCTTGCCTACTATACAACATGCGTATACGTAGGTTGCATCACTACAACCCGCGCACGTCGAGATTTGTGCCCAAAAATAAAAAATGGTGTCGGGTTTCCATGTCACGACAGGAGATCAATGATCCTTGGCCTTTCATATACTGGAAACGTTCTGACTCAGACCTTCAGTTCCATTTGAAGGCTATAAATGGGACAATTCCGAGCTATGGAGAAGAGGAGAAAGAATTCAAATTTGAGAGAAAATTTACTCTGGAGGAATTATTCACTTCACATTGAGTCTGCATCCCTTTTTCTTTTAAGTCTGAACACAGTGTTCAGACCCCAAGCTCTTCCCTTATTGAGTGAGAACTCCATTGTCTCTCTTACATGAGCTTTCCTTTGGTGGAGGATTGAAGTAGTAGAGGCTCAGCTGGAAGGAACTTAGTTTCTCTGTTCTGAACTATGTCGACACGGAAGTCTATAACTTTTTCACTTATGCTGATCATATATTGATAGAAATACTCTTTTCCTGTCCAATTGATATCTTGCAAATATTTGAATTATTATTCCATGGGCGTATTTGTTATGAATATTAATGGGTTATGCTATTGAATGTGATAACATCATATATTATCACCATATGCTTGCTTTTCTTGGTTGTTGAGGACTAGTTGCAGGTATATTTCTTTGGGGCAAGTGCTTAATGGTGGACTTCATCGAACATCTGGATGAGGTAGGCCTTTTATCTTGTCTTGCTAACATATTTTTTTATATATCATACTTGAGAATATAATCAATTTCTGCATTGATTTTCGTTTGTTGTGGTTTTCCTCTAGTCATAAAGAGATTTTCCTTGTAACAGAATTGACGACCATACTGGGGATTGAATCTTCTTTCTTGGGGTTTGGAGTGTTTTTCTCCTTAGATTGCTCTCGTTCATATTGTGTTTCTTGTCGTATCATTGCTTGATAGCTCTGTTCACTCTGAGTTTGAGTCTTTCAGCCTTCTCCTTTGCCTAGCTGTGTTTTTGAAACATATACGTGGGTTTTTTCTTGACAGTCGCATATATACGCATGCTGTCCTTCTACAATCTACATACATACATGCTATTCTCTTGAAAAATCACGTACATCAACCTCGTTTGCTTATTTTCTAGGTTTGGTGGTTGCTGGGTAGGTTTTGATGATTGTTGAGTCTTCTTGGGTCTCTGTAGTGACTGTTAAGTGTCTGTGGGATGACAAAAAACCTATTTTTTGTTGAAATTTTGGGCAGAGCCTTTATCATCATATTTTCATTTTGATTGTCCTTGTACATTGGGCTGGGTGTTTTTCTCCTTGGTATCCTACTTGATTTGTCTCTTTCTATACATAGTAGAGTCTTTATATATCAAGTTGTTGTTCAGTCCATACATTTTCATTTTTCTTATATTGAAAATACAAAATATTGGGCATTTTTCATTGCTTGGCATTTTGATCTTTTGAGTCTTTGTCATTTAGATTAGTGCATGTAAATAAAGATTGCATTTTTATTCAGAATTGTAGAGTTGAAATTGAAAATCGCATTGATTTTAGAAAGCATATCAATCATTGAAAATTAAAGTTAGGACTTTGCATTGTATTCATATTTACTTTACTTGCTGAGTCATAACGTCATGAGTTTCATCACCACACCTTTTTGAGTAAGCACGACCATTAAAATTAACGCTATAATTTAAAATTTATTAGTAATGATTTTATTTTCTAGGGTGCACAAACTAACTTAGGAATTAGTGCCTTGGAATAGGATTTTGTGAGTAAACTGCTCTAAGGCTATTAAATCAACATATGTGTCTGATTAAGTGAGTGGGGAAATCCATTATATAATCGGTAGTATTAGGAGGCTCCGCTTACACCGGAGTTGATCACGAGGTTGCACGAGGTCGGTAGAAGGGATATCCCCTCGATACCTTCTTATCATCAGAGATATTTATGGGGATCTATTTGTATCTGGGGATCTTGCTAGTGCCCTTACCTCTGTGAGAGGCAGTTCTTTCAAGGATTTGGGCTTTGCTACCCTACCCATACGGTGGACCTGACTTACGACTGCTCGCCTATGCATCGGTTATATAGTGGTTGCTTAGTTTCTTGACTTAGGTGCCACATAGGTTACTTGCAGGTGTTATTTTGTAGGTACCTTGGGTTAGATAAGGGTCAAACATCACACAACCTTTATGGAGGATTACCTCTCCGGGGGGATCTGACCAACTGGTTGTTAAGCCCACGAGGGCCCTTATAACTGATTTTGTTTCCTTCGATCTTTAGCAGAGATTCTTAGGCCCCTCTTGGGTGAGTCATACCTACTTTAGGGATGGAGGTCCCTTTCAGCCACTTTATCTTGTTTGCATGCATATTGGTCGTTTGATTATTTTTGGTGTGCTCTTTGATTACTAATTGGTGTTAGGATTTTATATTGTGCTTTGAGTTGTCATTATAATGGATAGTGGAGTTCCTTTGGCTCCCTCATTTACTGTTTCCCCCCCATGATGTTCACTCATTTCATGTGGACGAATCTGCCCACTTTTCATAATGGTATGCAGAATTATGACGCTCAGTCCATGCCTTGGGTCTCTAATCATTTTCCTTTTGATATGCCGAATGCTCCTTCACCCTTTCCATCCTCTCCCTATCCCACTTATATGAATCCTATCATTAGATTTGGGGGCACCATGGCCTCGTTGTCTACATCTTCATTTTATATGAGTCATGTCCCTCAACCAACTCTCACTGTGGGAAGTTGGAACCTCCCCTCTTATGGATCTAGTCCTAGCTATGTTTTTTCAGGAGCCAATACTCAAATGGGTGCTTATTCTACTCATTACACCCCATCTGTGTATCCTTCACTTGCCATGTCAGTGCCTATGAACACTCTTCCCATGACCGGTTCGCATACATCCCCGAGTCTTTCATATGGGGGGAATCAATTTTACGGTTTGGGCTACCCTCTTCATGGAACCCCTTCAAATGGGGGCAACATATATCCTCACTTGAATGATCCTTATCATACTTCTGTCTCTTCTCATACTTCAGTCATGATGCTCATTCAAACCTCTTCGGATCAGTTAGGTGGAGGATACTACCTTCCCAGATAGAGATAGGGGGTAAACCAGGACCCTTCCTGGCCTGCAATGTTTCAAATCCAATCTTTCCCCAGACCTTGGTATCAAATGCTGCAACCCACCATCACTAGTCCAGTCACTTCCAATCATACTGGAGCTCCATCACCAACCTCTTCCATTCATGTTGGAGATTGGTCGATGACCTCTGCAAGTCATTTTAAAGACCCGCAACCAGCCGCTGCTAGTCATGCTGGAAGAATCACTCTAGTTACCATGAGTCATATCGATGTCACATCTCCAACCTCTATACATCATGTGGGAGATGACTCTATAGCCTCTACTAGTCATGTTGAGAGGATGTCGCCAGCCATTGTAAATGACACTAGGGGCATTGAGAAGCCTAGATGTCTAAGACATAAGACTAAATTCCTTTGAAAGACTTGTGAAGGAAATCACCTTACTTGTTTATGCCCTACTACTATTGGAATACCAGAAGCATGGGGCTCACCCAAGGGCCCTTTGGATTTTTAAGCATCTGTGGTTTCCCCACATCTTATTTCTTCATTAATTAGCATGGAAGTCATGCCGATGCAATCATTTCCTAACCACACCCCCATTGTCGAGGGTGATGTGTCTCCTATCCCTATTATTACACATCCTATTCAACCTAGAGTTGAAGAAGTGGTCGTACTAGTGCAATCTCTGGTCAATCCAACTCTCTTTTTAGAGAGTGATGCATCCTTCAACCATGTCATTAGCACTTATGATACTGCATATTTTGAACAAGAGAGAGTTTTAATCTCCCTGAGTACTCTCCCTTCAAGTCTTGGAGAAGTTCCCTTTGATTCGGATGGTCTTTTGGGGTATCCAATGCCTCCGCCTATGTCCTTTCTAGTAAGGGACACTATCTGATATATCATGGAGACAATAACCTCCACTAGCACTTTATCCTCCTCGACTTGGAGATATTTGGGTTTTCCTAAACTCATATTAGCCATTTGTAAGATACTGACATTCCACAGAAGGCCAACACGGGAGCCTTGGCCTCCCCCGTGACTTGCCACCTAGAAGATCCCAAGCGAGTTTGATTTAAGCTCTTTTCTGACTCGTCTAAAAAATGAAAATATTGTCGAGTGAATTTGTCCCTTTCAAACTCTTTAAATTGGACTTGAAATGTCGTGAGTCTTAGTTAATCTCTTTTCCGACTCATTTTCAAAAAGAGAAAATATTTCCGAGTGAACTTGTCTCTTTCACACTCGTAAATTGGATTTGAAAAGACGTCTATTTGGTACAAGTTTATCCTTTTTTCAAACCAGGTAGACTAAGATTACGAAAAAGGAATTTTTTTGGCATTAAGTTGTTATTTCATCTCATGCCCTTGCTTGTAGTATTGATCCTATAATCGGTTCTTTCTTTGTGTTATAAACCATTTGCCTCAACAATTTTGCATCCTCAACCAAGCAGATCCTTGTTTATATCCTTTTCAATTTGACACCCTATACCCAAGAGGGAACATTCCCCCAAGTGTCCATCTCCCACATGCGTCTCCTTGCATTGAGCATAGGTATGTTCCACTGCTGGAACTAGTTTTTCTTACTTGCGATACTCGTTTCCTCCTCTGTATTGTAACATTCATTTTACTATGAAAAAACAAAAAAAGACAGGCGGGAAGGGAGTATTATCTTATATTAGCAACATTCGTGTCACCTTTGAACATAGAACAAAGTTATTGAGTCCACTTGTCATCATAATTTTGGGTTTAGCATCGCCTTAGGAGGCTGATCTCATTACATAGAGTTTTCTCCCCTGACTGGTTACTCTTCCAGTCCCTATGGAAAATTTCAATGATGCCTCCTACATCTCATGGTTTCATCATTGAGTCTATGTTGCCGAAGTCTTCCATATGTCTCTTGCTCTTGTTCAAAGGAAGTCTATCAACCTGTGTTAGCCATTCCTCATAACTCTTGACTTTTCATATCAGCCATACCCTTAGTTTGTCTCAGAATCACATGATGTTGTAGTCCTATCATGCACCATGTTCCTACTTTCATCATTGGTAGGTAGCCTTGAACCCAACAATCGACATTTCATCATTGGTCATTGATTGGGTGGTTTCCCTTGTGTTCAACGACAAGAAATATATTCACATATTGGTATTCGTGTAGTGTCTTGGATGCCATTATACTTATTGGTGGTTTCCTCTCCTTTGTCAACAATTTTCCTCATTGGCTGATATTCAGGGGGTATTTTTCGTGTATTGCTTGCACTTGGCACACATGAAAGACGCACAAGGTCGTTGGTTCGTGAACATGTTCTTTGTCTGATTTCCTCCAAATCATGAAGCTCCTTCTTTTTTCCTCGTGCTGAATAATGAGAGATGCCTTAATGCTCTCCTTTCAACGAGTCTCCTTCCATTGAATTCATCTCATCTATTATGGAAACAAGACCTAGAGTCCTATGAGTACCTTGAGGCTTGCAGTCATTAGTGGCAAGTTCTCTTGCCATCGACAGCTGGGAATACATTAATGTCTCCTGATTGATGGATTCTTCAAGTGTTCAACCCTGACTCCTTTATTCAAACTTGTAAGAATGTACTCGGTGCCTTGATACCTGCTTTCATCATCGATAGGTTGTCTCTCATTTGTTAATGGTATACCTCAATGACTGGTAATCAAACGATGTCCCATTATGTTCAACCTCAACTCCTTTATTCACATGAAGTAGACTTGCACCTTTGAAAGATTGTGTAGAAGACTTGAAGACATCAATATGTGGTTGCAGCTTTCTTGAGTTGTTGCTTCCTTTTCATTGGAGCAGTACCTATATGACTTCAGTGATCATGGGAGATCAGATTGTACTCCATTGTATACATATATCTTTAGATTGATTTTGAGACTTGTTCTATTGGATCTTGTCCATGACTATGATAGCCTTTGGAATGCAACCACACTTGTATTTGCCTATTCATGGCCACATACAGTTGTTTGGTATATTTTCACATGGATCTGCAGTGTAGTTCAAATTGGCAGCCATGTATGCAAAGTCAATACAAAATGTAATGAGCAACTAGTTCTTCCAGCTGGTTCCCCATCACTCCACTTCTGGATTTTTATAATGTATTTCGGCCATCACAGATACTCCTCTGACCTCACACATTAGGGGGCATTTTTTATAGCAATATTTACCTCACCCTATGCATCTTGCACATAAGGCCTTTTTCCATTTCCCTATGCAGATTTTTCATCCCTTTTTGCAAATCCCAAAGCTAAAAACACATTTTTTTCCACATATACACACCTTTCTTACTATACAACATGCGTATACACAAGTTGCACCACTACAACCCACATACATCGGCAATTTTTTCCAAAACGAAAAATGGTATCGGGTTTCCATGTCATGACAGGAGATCAATGATCCTTGGCCTTCCATATATTGGAAACATTATGAATCAACCATTCAATTCCATTTGAAGGATATAAATTGGCCAATTTCAAGCTATGGAGAAGAGGAGAAAGAATTCAACTTTGAGAGAAAATTTACTCTGGAGGAAATATTTACTTCACATTGAGTCTGCATCCCTTTGTACTTTAAGTCTGAACACAGTGTTCAGCCCCCAAGCTCTTCCCTTATTGAGTGAGAACTCCATTGTCTCTCTTACATGAGTTTTCCTTTGGTGGAGGATTAAAGTGGTGGAGGCCCAGTTGGAAGGAAATTAGTTTTTCGGTTCCGAACCGTGTCGACATGGAAGTTTGTAACTTTTTTACTTCTGTTGATCATATATTAATAGAAATACTCTTTTCCCGTCCAATTGATATCTTGAAAATATTTGAATTATTATTCCATTGGTGTATATTTTATGAAAGTTAATGGGTTATGCTATTAAATGTGATAACATCATATGTTATCACCATATGCTTTATTTTCTTGGTTGTTGAGGACTAGTTGTAGGTATATTTCTTTGGGTCAAGTGCTCAATGGTGGACTTCATCGAACATCTGGATGAGGTAGGCATTTTATCTTGTCTTGCTAGCATATTTGTTTATATAGCATACTTGAGAATAGAGTTGATTTCTGCAGTCATTTCCGTCTGTTGTGGTTTTCCCATAGCCATAGAGAGATTTTCCTTGAAACATAGGTAGATTTTTTTTTACATCAAGTTTAAGTAATAGCATATCAAGATTATGTTTATGAGAATGTTTTCTTGAAGAAGTTGTATTTGAAATTGTACTTGAAGAAGAAGAAGATGATGGAGATGAAGGAGCTGAAGGATGAGATTTTGTAGGGTCATCTCCTTCTTCACTTTTGGTTGTATTTGAAGATTCCCCTTGAACCGATCTCTTTCTTTCCAATTAATCCTCATATAAGACTTTTACCATCTCTGTCATGGTGAAGAAGTTATTTTGAAAATCTCTTTCATTTTGAGAAAGTCCTTCTTCTGAAGTCATCTTCTCACTTTGAGATGTCCTCTTTCATGATCCAATCTCATGATCTCCTTCTACAAGCTATCCTTCGCCACAACTTATATTTTCCCTGGTAATCATGCAAACTAAAAAAACCAACTGTCAACCTTCTCTGATACCACTTGATCCGAAATTGATCTTTTAAAGACTTCGGTTAAGTTTATGCATGAGTTATTTTACCATTCAGAAATTGAAGAGAAGAAGAAGATTTAATGAAAGAATGTTGCAGGCATCATAAAGAATACAGAACAAAAAGTAAACATTAAGAACAACAAACCATAATGCCAAGATTGTTAACGGAGTTCGGTGAAGTTGGCTACGTCTTCGAGCCTTTGTCTAAGTGGGGGAATCTTTCTTATTAATGTTCAATTCTTAAAAAATACATCAAAAGTACATCAAATGGATTACAAACTGGTATGGATATTTTCTGCATGACCTCAAGAATCCAACACAACTGACGACAATGAAAAAGACTGAGTGTAGCTCCCAGAAATGGCCTCCAAAGTTCGCTTCCTTAATGGCTTCCCTGCATAAAAATGGCTTAAGCTTCAAAAAATCTTCAACATTATGTTGTCCTAAACCTCCCCATTGCTGTAAATATACCTGGTTAAGTATATTTGGAGTTGGGGGTTGATGGATGTTCTATATGCACTAAAAAACACTTAAAAACCCTCAATTAAATAGTCAACCCGGTGTAAGTAAACTTAGAGTTGTAGCACTATATGTGCCAAGGAAGAAAGGCTAGAGGTAGTATAGTCTAACTAAGGAGATGGGCTATCTAAGGGATAATCTATTCAAGAAAAGGATATTAATGATCAAGCCTTACAAAGAAACTTAAACTATTTATCTTAAGTAAATTTTGAACAAAGTATCGATGGATAGTTCTAAGAAAGCAAATGAAAACCCTATTTAAAGAAAAGTATATTAATCATGACAATAAGGAAAAACAACTATCTACCTGTTGGCATCCCTACATGTTTTCACCTTTTAAAGCGACAAATAATAATTTATGTAGCTACCTACGCTTGGTCATACAGTTATTTCTTTTCGAAAGTAACTTTTTGATGTTGTGATTATTCCTATTTTTTTTCCTCTTCGTTTTCATGCTTCGTTCATGACTGAAAGCATGAATGAAGAATTAAAACTTATAATTGTATTACCATTTTATCTAAGGTTTATGAAATTTAGATGTCTTTACAGATCTTTTAATGAAGGCTATTTTGCTGTGAAGCTCATCTTGTTGATTGCTTTAAAGTGGCTCATCGATTGTGAAGTGTGATTTGAATTTTTTTGTTTAAAACACCAAGAATCCATTAAAATTAAACTATGTTATATATCGTTGTGGCTCTTGGTAAGACCTATTCTTGTCATTACACTTTGGTTCACAAAAATTCTCCTCTCCTAAACTTTAGAAATCAACTCCACCTTGTTGCGCAATGATAAAATTTGAATGAACCTGGTCGTATCCTGTACCCCGTGGGAGGTGGCAGTCGGACAATGATAGTCCCATCATTTCGAGTTAATTCTTGGGTTTCGTATGTACTCTTGGCACTCATTTCGCAAAACACCTTTTCTTTTGTGTTACAGAACACCTTTTCATGTGCGCTAGGGTATTGATGAGTCTTGTTTATGAGATTTCTCTCTGGTCTTCTCTGTTCTAGAAACCTTTCATACTCACTGTGTTTTTCTGTCTTCCTTCT